>OY282558.1:208583966-209183966 GCA_958295665.1 Tipula vernalis | reverse complement strand
ATTAAGAGTTATGAGTTTGTTTTTGCTTTTCTATAGACTGTCGGGACACGTATGTACATTTAGGGGTGACTTTGTTTGTATAGCAAAATTTTTATACATCCAGTACAGTTAGTTGTCTATTGGTTTGTTGACCTTCGACATATAATAAATGTAGTGGCGTTTTCGATCTTATGCTTTTAAAATAATTTGTATTCCTTAAATTTGGTATTTTTTATAAACTACGGAAACTAAAAAATTTAGCTTCAGAAAAAATGGGTTTGCAACGTGTGGAAAGTGGGTTTATTATGCAGCGCGTCTCTATCTGACGAAAGAATGTTAGAGGCTCTAATTGGTAAATCGAAAATAGGATATAGAAAAATATTATACAAATGGCTCTAATCGCCATCTAATTCGATAGACGAACTCATTTATTTTGCAGGTAAAACCTTAAAGCTAAGCAATCTAGTACCAATGTATTGGCGTCGGACGAACGACCGAGACCTAATTTCTCAACTTCGATTGAAGAACGATTAAACAAAATTGAAAGAATTGTTGCTAAAATTAGGAACAATATGAGCTAGTGTAGAACTCGTCTTTAACATAGATTGGGAATTTCTTATAGAAATCATAGTAAAAGCTAGTCTATCGGCCATGTATACTACCTTAATTAACACCTATGGAAGTGAATTTTAGATTGCCAAATTATTTGGTACATTATTAGGTATACAGACTTGCCATAAGAGACGATTGTGTTTTAAAAATGTAGTTACCTTGTGAACAACACAAGAGGTTGTTCTCTTGTAAATTCAAAATACAAACTTTAGTTTTGTAACAATATACATACAGAAATATATTATTTATCTAAATTAGATACCTGAAAAAGCTCTATAGCTGGCTCAACATATTGGATAGATGTATTGTTCCGCATTATTTATTCTACGTTTCTTTCATTTGCCGGGCTAGGCGCGTTAAATAAATATAGATTTATGTGAACAAAATTAGTACATATTTAGGCTGCGGACCAATAGTCAGGTAAATCATTTAGTACAGTAAATTTTAATTTTAGCACATATTTACCTCAATTAGCGTAACAATTCTCTAGCAGTAAAAATGATTTGGTGGGCACCAATTATCCGCAGTAATATGAATTTAAATTTATAACATCCTGAAAGCTGTTTGCCCAGCTAAGACAAAACAACAAATGTAAGAAATGTAGCCCTGTTAGAAATTGCTTTTTCTGAAGACACATCTACTTTAGATAAATAATATACTCTTACTTTTAGTATTTATATTATTTAGTACAAAGCTGAAAATTGTATTTTGATTGCACGTAGTATTTTTTAACATAATAGTTCCTTACGGCTGCGGTTTAAAAATGTAGTCGTAATTTTACTCAGGCTATTATTCTAGATGCATAAAATCGTCCTATAATTTGGTTATTTCTTCAAAATTTGGTGTTTTGTTCAATTTGAAAAACAAAAAGCAGCAAAGCCGCCCATCAATGCTTATGACCTAGTCAATACTCCAACTCTTGATGGGAGCCACACTGTTTTCAAAAAAATTTCTTCACTTTTAGAGTCAAAACCTACCAATCATTTTCCTTTTCAGTATCTTGTCCATTGCATATGGTCCGAAAGAATGATCTAGACTGGAGATCTTCTGGGGACTAATGAAGGTCAAACTCGGTTATAACCCCAGATCGGCATTCAATACCTTACATTAAAATCAGAATATGTACATACTCAAAACAGCAAATACAAAAACATTTAAATTCAACTGCTTAAATTCAATATACATGATTCCTAGATATTTCAGAGATTTTGGGTTAGATTTTAAAGCACAAGACGAACTACGCTTGGAGGTTAACAAATATTAATGAAAAAAGTATTTTGACAAGACATGCTCACTGGTATAACTTGATCAACAAATCCATTAAACAACACAAAGTTTAGTGTATAATGAACTGCAAGTACACCAAACCTATAATATCTCAATAGCAGTTTTATATGACATTGGCATTCTTTGAGAAGCAGTTTAAAATATATCAATCAAAAACTTCTAACTAGGACTGTTAAGTTCAAGAAAAGGCCGTCAGTTGGATTATATTTCTCAATTTACTATATCCGATATATGTACGTTAACGCACATTTACGGAAAATGAAATATGGGCGCATATGAATCTTCTGCTGTTGAGATTTACTTCGACATAAACAAAATTGATAAGTCATAAGGTAAGCTCGAAACTTCAGAATTTATTTTTTGGTTCTACTAGTCACATTGATCTCAACATAAAATTTAAGACTTTGCTAAATTAATCACATCTGTTACAATTAGATACTTTTTGTCTAAAATAAATCAAGATGTAATATGGGGGCCAAATGTTCGCTCTACTCATACGTGTCATACGTTCATTGCCAGACCACTCCCAACATCTGAGGAATATTCTTTTTTAATGATCTAAATTGATCCTTTTACTAGATGGTGGTTATTTAACCCAATCACAAGTTCAAATGTTTATTTTTTATATGGTCGGGTTCGTCGCGTGATTTCACCATTCGCCTCGATCCTTGCATTCATCAAATATACTAAGAAACCTGTCCTGACTGGGCGGTGTACTGAATTAGGGGTGTCCGTACCAAAATTATAAACGCCAGTTCGTTTGAGTGGCAAAAAGCTGCGTAGCTGCGGAGCGTTATTTTTGTATACAAGTTTAGCCAACTATTTCCAGTGGTAACCGTTAATCAAAATACCGGTCGATTTTTCCGGAATTTCACAGTGTATATACGCGGATTATTTTACTGGATCAAATGATGCCTTTAAAACCAAATAATTTTCATCTGCCACACTAAATGAAGATATTTTCCAAAAAAAAATCCATTATGATGAAGAATAACGTCAACTGGAATTATCCGACTCATATTTCGTCAACACACATCGAGAATTTAGGTGCTTTACAGCAAGTCATCATTGATGGAAAATCAACATGTCTGGACGACATTATCGTAACAAGAAAAATTGTTAACGGACAAAAGCAAAACTCGAAAAAGTTTTCGAGCCGATAAAAGAATTCGGAAAACAGTTTTCAATAATTCGCCGCAAACGATGCAACTGTACAATCTTGCTTCGGTGTCATCAATTACATTGGTATCATCAATTACAATTGTAGTATTCTTGACTATCAAAACTCATGCAACACATTCAAAGACAATCCTAAGTCGAATTTAATGCTGATAAACCACATAACTTCAAATTGGGCGTTATATTTGCGGCAGATACATGTACCATAACTAAATTAAGGCACGTGGATAACTTATCGTGATTGATAAATTCTCAAGCCTTCAGAATATAGGACTCTATAGAAAATTTTTTTTTTATTCCGCAAGAATGATCCGGTACTCTGAATGAAATCAATAACGACAAAATTAAACCTTTCTATGTAAGACAAAATGTATTAAGTTGTCAACAGTTGTCTCATGTTTGGTGAAAGAATAGTTTCACCACAAACTTTCAACAAAAAAAAAAAAAACAAAAAAAAAAAAAAGTTTTACGTAAGCTTCATCAAGCTAATCGAGAAATGGAAAAGAAATCCATTGCTAGATGCTACATATAGTATTCTATTGTGAGTCTACAATGTATGATGCAAATATTGCTTCTTAGTTAGATGGCCAGACATCAGGTGCGTTATACATCAAGTGCGCAGATTACCGAAAAGTATTTGATTTTGGTTCTTTTAATTTTTTTTGAACAAATTCTGTTAGAGAACTGTGTACAAAATTTGATGCAAAATATTTCAGTTAGTTAACCGAAAACCGACTCCAGAGGTTTGATAATTTATACATCAAGTGCGTACATATCTAAATAAGGCGCGACTCGTAGACCGTTCCTTAGTTTGAGTAACAATAACGGGAAGTCGTGAATTCGTTATTTATTGCGAATTAGAAGAATAATACTTCTATGTTCTGGAAATTGTAAAATACTTTTTTCTATATTTTCGATAAATTAATTATAAACCTTTTCAGGTTTCCAAAAATTGCCTTTGTGGACGGTATTTCACGTCCCCATGGCGGGGTATTGGTTAAAGTTTTCAACTAGCAATAATCGCACCTCGGTAAAACCTCATTGGTTACGATATTGCCACTGCGCAAAGCTAAAGATAAAATAATTTCAATACCTCTATAAATATTATGCGAACAAATTATTATAGCGAATTTTTCTTGGTACAACTAAAATAACAACAACCCTTTTATTTTATTTTGCTAAAAATATAAATCATCTCGTAAAAAACTGTTTTATTTGCAAACTTGTTTTGGTATTGTTTTTATTAAAGAATGTATGAGAGTAGCGTACACAATCAATTACATTGTTGTGTTTATTCGTCGCATGAATGCACGTAAATTCATATTTCGACCATGTGTTATAAATCTCCAGTCAAAATGGGAATAAAAACATAGATTATTTATGGTTCAGTTAGAGAAAACATATAATTTCGATTTTTAAGACAAACACCTCTTACACATTACCAAGTCATATAATTCTCACCAAAAATCAATAAAATGGTTCCAAATTTTACCGTGCAATTTTGCAGAATAGCTTAATGTAAACTATCTACATACGAGGTGTGCGGTTCCACTTCAAAATATTAAAATGTCGTTTTTCTTTTCGAAATGTGAATCTTTAAATATTTTATTAATATTATTATTATTTATAAGTTAAACAAAAAACCAAAGAAGAACATACATATGTACATATTTATATACTTGCTAGAAAAAGTCTGAAACAAACTTTCAAAATTTTGTTTCATCTATTTATTATGTATTTCTTAAGTTCATACTCAACACATAGAAATTGCCTTATTTCGCTGTTTCAGTTTTTTGAGATAACCGAACATTTTTCGGAATACATATAAGAGCAAGGCAGAAAAGTCTGCGTTCGCTTGTACTAAAAATTATAAAACAAAAATAATAAACAATGTAAAAACTATTACTTGTCGGAGCCTTTTTGGCATCGAATTGACGAGCTTTGCTGTCTCCTCAGCACTTGTCTTCTCCCACTCGTATTTGAAAATAGTTTTCAACATTTCTTTGCTTGTTATTCGGTGTTGTCGAATTCTCCTTTCCAATGAATTCCATAAATGCCCGATAGGGTTTAGGGGGTATATATAACTGTTTTGGAGCATGATAAAGTAACCAGAACCTAATAACCTCGACTGTATGCTCGGATTATTGTCATGTTTAAAGCAAAAATCTGTACCTAAGCCAAAAATCTGTACCATAACACTTTCCTTAAAAATGTCGAGATAATTTAACTTCATAATTACTCGCCATACACCACCATACCATTTCTCCACCACCACCATGTTTTATAATAGGTACCACGTTTTCTTTTTGGAGTGCTATTCCTGACTTTCTCCATACTATCTTGTGTCCTTTTATGCCAAAAATGCAGAATTTACTTTCGTCAGAAAAGAGGTCATTCTTTGTGCCACTTGGCAAAGTCAATGCGCTTTTGTTGGTTGAACCGTGAAATTAATGGTTTCTTCCGAGCTGCCCGTCGATGGTATCCAGCTTTTTTGAGAATTTTTCTGTCGATTTAATCTGTCGTGGATTTTTTATGGAGCGCCCTCTGTACCCTTTGTACTGCCGAATATTTTCTTTTTCCTATTTTCGCTATTTCTCTGTAGCTTTTCCCATCTTTTCATAATTTTGTTATGATTTTTCTTTCACTCAGACTAATTTTTTTGTTTTATTTTCCATGGCAAGAAAAACCGAAGTGAAATTTATCCCAAATAACGACAAATTATGAATGTATGGTTTTGTACAAATTGCATTCATTCAGGCTATATTTTGTGCATCAAATGTTGCATATAAATCCCAAAAAAGTTGAACTTGAAATCAAAAGTATCAAATATTGTATATTGCGCTACTAGCTATGTACAGCAAGTACGCTAAATGTCACAAATTAGATCACATAATTAATCTTAGGGATCAGCGGTATAAATAACAGGCAATATATGTATTTATACGGCATATTGCATCAAACTTCAACGACGAAATCTGTTCAACAAAAATCAAAAGATTGATATTCGACTATGGTTTCTGGGATCTGTATTATATAGGCCTTGACGTAAAATGTCACATGGTCGATCCTAAGGGTTGGCGATATAAATAACAGGCAATATATATACGGTATGGTGCATCAAATTTCAACGATGAAATTTGTTCAACAAAAATCAAAAGATTGTCATAAGTGGTTGTCCATGATTGGTTCTATGAGAACTGACCATAATTGATACCAACGTTGATATCTTGAATGAAGAACAAAAACGCTAGAGTCAAGATGAATTTGCCAATTACATTGATTGTAGATATGTAAATGCACCAGAAGCAATATGATGTTTGCTAGAAACACCAATGCGCTACAGATCACATGCAATAATAAAACTATGAGTTCATCCTTCATAACAGCGGAGTATGATTTTTGAACTAGGTCAGGAAAATGAAATTTTAAACGACGCTAGAAATAGAATCACTAGTTTTAAAAATGGTTGGAAGAATGTACAGAGTTAGGAGCAAATGATTCGTTTTTGTTTGCGATTGATTCTTTTTCACGTTCTTGGAACACATCATTTGAGTACACTGAAAAAAATCCTGAATCAATGTAGACAAAAACTGCATTAATAGTAAGAAAGATTCGTTAAAACTGAGCCGATACGACCCTTCGTTAATCGAACGAATATCTTACGTTAATATAGGGAAACAGATAAAATGTTTTATTGTAATCTTAACTACTTACGTTGTAGTATTTATGATTCGATTCATATATGATACGAAAAACGTTATAATTTTAATGCAGCTATTAGCATTTGTGGATGAATAGGTTCTTATTATTAACGCAAGAAATAGAAGATAAGATGAAATTTTTCATAATACTAATGAAATGGTAAATCACATTAACGAATAAATTCATACATTTAAGTTAGAAATTTATTATTTATAGTTCATAAAATGCAGGAACGAGTTCATAATTGATAATCAAAATTACATAATATTCATAAATATAGTGATTCATAGTAAGAATGCAAATTTTTGTGTTGTTTGATGACTAAATTCGTAAAATCTGTACAGCACGTGATTTGATCCAAATAGCTACTCAAAAAGCGAGTTTAATTCATAATTTTCTCCAAGTGCTGCTGAAATATCTTGATTTGCAGGATCGGTAAAATTTGGAATAGTAAACATTTTCTTACAGACGCACTATAATAAATCAGAGGTATTAGTAACACAATAATAATAAATCAAATAAATTATAAATTTACACATTATTTATACAATGAATTTTAGGGTTTTTCACACAAAAGTGTTTTCGTTTTAATTTCACGGAATAAGAAGCGATGATTTTATTTAAGTTCTTATTAAAACGGAAACACGGACATAAAATACCATATTTACCTGATTTTCAACACACAAAAATTATTTTAATTTCTCACGATGGTCCTTTCAAGCCGCGCGATAATAGTTAATAATAAAGCGTATGCAATTTATTTACTTTCGTTGTCCCCATCATGATTCAACTTTACGTAATTTTCGTAGATGCTAGAATAGATTCATCCAATCATTAATAGTACGAACAAAATCGTATAAATGATGCAATTATGAAATTTGATATATTCGGACAAATACAAATGTAATGGAATCGTTACGCATAAGAATTTATTCGTAATATTCAAGTACTATAGAGCCATTTTCGTTAATATCATGAACAATACTATAAGTATTTAAAATAAATTTTCATCATAGTCTTATTCATAAATATTATGAACTGTTTATAAATATGTTTTTTTAATAAAATCATGCGGCAAGTTTCACTAATACGCAAACAACATTTGAATGTTTGTATTATACGTATAGGACAATAAACTAAACCATTTTTTAGTTTATGAACTGTGATTCGTACTAATAACGCACAAATTTTCATGAATTTTTCTAAATTTTGTTTTTTTTTTACGTAAATATAGTAATATTTCCTTTAATAGTACGAATTATGGGTTAATGAACGCCATTCGTAAATAAAATGCACGATATTTTTTCAGTGTAGCTATATGAACTGTTAATTATTTTGAATATTGATTCAAACTTTAAGGAAGCAGCGTTTCATCGCAATTCGTTGGACTCAGAAGAAGAGTAAGCCAAATGTTTAGATGAACCATTGGTTTTTCAAATGTAATACCAAATGAGGCAATCTTCTGCATTCATTTGTGTTTTCTGCAATCCTATCAATGGTTTGGTTCTTTGGGATCAACTCAAGTTGGTTTTGACTTTCAGTTTTTTGCGAGATTGCGACAGTGAAGCGGTATGTAATTTAATGTGCTGCATCAACAAAGTGCTGAGTGTGCTAAATTTGGTTTACGTCAACCAACGGGAACTCGGAATATTGCTAAACAATTCAACGTACATGAGGAAGAATAGAAAGCAGAAATAAAAATGTAAATTTTGAAAATAACTAAGGGGCTGTTTCTTCTTAGATGGCCTAGGAGAATCCAGCATGATAAACATTTACAATATGTTAATGAAATTTAATAAAAGTATTGGATAAATGGTAATACCATTCGCCACAATAGGAATATCACGAACTTTGCTAACAGGTGGCCGTACAGTTTACAGCGCCTTAAATCACCATTACCAGGGTTGGAAACTTGAACATCTAACATGAATAAAACAATCTATCTCAATAGATATTATACAATAGAGATCCCAGAAACCATAGTCGGATATCAATCTTTTGATGTTTGTTGAACAGATTTCGTCGTTGAAATTTGGTGCAACATGCCGTATATACATTATTATTTATACACTATTATTTATATCGCCAAACCCTAGGATTGACCATGTGATATTTTACATATAAGTCCTTTACAATACAGATCCCAGAAACCATAGTCCATGCGGCATCTTACGTTCAAGGCCTATTTAATAGAGATCCCAGAAACTATAGTCCAATATCAATCTTTTAATTACTGTTAAAGTAGGATTGACCATGTGATATTTTACATATAAGCCCTATGTGATATAGACCGCAGAAACCATAGTCGAATATCAATCTTGAATCGACGTTGAATTTGGTGTAACTGACATTATGTAATATGTTACAATGGGCCTGTTGTTTATTTAATTTTACATAAAATCAAAAATGTAGAGCCAATGAACCGTTTTTGCTTTAGTCATTTTGACTAATAAAAACTGCTTAACTTGTATCTTTTAAATTAAATTCAATATTGGATTTCTCCAAAAAGATCATTATTTGTTAAAAACTTATCTCTGAAAATGGCATTTAGGCGAATAAGTTACCACCACATACATAAAATATACACGTATACGGAAAATTTGGGATTTTATTTTGGGAAGTATGTATTTCACAGGCATAGAAAAAATTGTATTCATGAAATAAACTTTAACCCTAATCAGCATGGGTCAATTTCTTCACGTAAACGCATGCGATGAGCCTTTACTAATAACATTTAATAGATTTAAAAAGATTATTCGCAAATTACAATAAGAAAAATAATATTAAATTTGGCAGTTACCTAGCTAACGAAACTGCCAAAAATGCTCCACTTAAGCTTTGTATATTAAAAAGCAAATAATCGTCCCATAATATTTCTACAAAATTTAGTACAGAAATTGCCTAGCCAAAGTATACAAAGGCCCAGTATGTGCCTTCTGAAAATTGTTGGTTTAATCCCTTTGTTACGCAGCATTGTGAGATCTGCGCCTATTTCTATTTGGTACAATCAATTTATGCTAATCATCATTTATCTTTTTGGTAATTGGCTTGCTGTAGCATTACAATTGTACGGCAGCCACACTCTCTAGAAAATAAGTGTCATGGATGATCAACCATCCTTTCATTAGGCTCGAAATTTTAGCATAAAATAATACTTTTACTTTATTGTGGTTTTCAAAATCTACATTGGAGCCTTGGTGCATCGGTGGTATAAACTAACGGTTCGATTTTGTTCTTTTGCAATGTTCTACTTTTGGAACTGAAAAGCATTTCATTCATTAGTCTTTCACGCATGGGAAGAATATCCTCTAGATCTTTTGATTTGTCGAAATTTACAAAAACAAATGAAATTCTATATTCAGCACTATCTGTACCACTCGAAACTACTAAAACTACTCGAATGTGACGTTGCAATGACTATTGTAGTCACAATGTTACAACCGCTCTTCTTCCCGATTTCATTGAGGGCGGTCCTCCAAAATAGGGAAATCCTCGGAGTAGTTGGTAAACAATCGCAAATCTTGTAAATTTTCGTTCAATATTTGTCAAGTTTAGATGAAATTAAGTCCTGGAAAGAAATATTTCTCACAATTGCTACATCCATACATCAAGAGAGATATTGTACTAAACGTGATTTTTGCGTTCTATTTCAGTGGAATGAGAAAATAAACCTCGCATACGTATGTCTGCAATTTTGTCGTTATGGAATTTGAAACTGGAATAAAATTATTTATAGTGGAAATTTCTATCGTAAAAGGATCGCTTCAATCCTTTAGTCGTCTTATTTGTTTAACACTAAATTAAACAAACTAGTAATAATTTTTTTTAGTCTGACAGAACACGAGCTTTTAATGCTTTTAGGATTATCGTGCTTCATAATTTGACTATCTTAATCTGAATATAATAAACAGACAGAAATGGAAGTGATATAGAATTATTTTATTTCAATGCGATTTTTAAAACGATATTGAAATCGCGATCTGAGAATATCGTGATGATCTTTGTGTCTGTCAATGGTATTACGTTTATTCTACCGTATGTGTTACAAAATATTAAACCAATCGTTATTTAAAATATTTCACAAATAAGATGATGCTATTTAAAAATTTAATTCAATTAAGCTTATTATCTCCAAATTCAACTAAAAAGTTTTCATACTTAGCAGCATTCATTTTAGTTGTCATTTTTTTCAACCATAAGGGCCGTCAAGAGAAATTTTTTCTCGTCGCTAAAGATGACATTATGCATCGACTCCTCATCCCAACCTACCACGCAAATCTCAACCGAGCGGTAAAAGTCGCAGGCGGGCATCTCATTTGATATATTTCAGATGTTTCGTTTCTTGCAAAATTTGTCGTAATGCGTCTTTTTTTAATTGGAAGTTGAAGATACTGCCCTATAGAAGAAGTGGTTCCATATGGGACCACTAGGCGTTGAAAATATAATTATAAAAAATATAAAACTGTTAAAAACATTATTTTATTAAAAAAAACAATTTCTTTCTTCATAAAGCATAATCCTACATGGCACAATGGCATCTCCATCAATGAGGTTTGGCTGTCGTGCTACAATTGGTAAATCCACTTTAGTGCCATGTTCAGGTAGATGCGCCTCGCTTGTCATCGCTGATCCTTTTTCTCTTTTGTGGCACTGTAGGTTCAACCCCTAACAACCCATCTATGACAGGTAATTTAAATTGCTTCAATGACAATCCTGCACCGTCGGTTTTGATTTTATATGTTAAATGAACGCATTTACCAATGGCAAATGCAAAAAATAGAAAAATATTCTATGCCACCATATTTTTGATTTCCTATCTAGTTCGTAACACGAATTTAACATATCAGAAAAGTCTACGTAGCCTATGTGTTTATTGTAATCCTTTACAAGCTATAGGCACTTCACACCTGTCTTGCTTCCTTACTTTGGTTTTCGCTAAACTGTTTCCCCATCTTGAATCGACTTGAAATGGTTACCGAAATATATTTCATGGTACGTACCAACTAAATCTTTTATAACTCTTGCTCCTAAATTATTTTCTTTGATGTGTTTTGCTTTTCCTGTATATATCTGGAACTGTGAATGTGCAAACTTTGTAACCTGGTTTGATAGGTTTCATGGGCATATACGTACATATTGTCGCACGCTACTTCTTCCTTTGAATTTAATCATTGACTCGTCAATTTATTGGCACTTAGTTGGTTGGTAATAAGTTTTATAGGTTCCAGATAATACGTCCAAGAAGGGTTTTACTTTATACAGTTTGTCATAAGTCAATTCTCTCTTTTTAGGCTGTCAATAAGATAGGCTGTCATAAGTGGATTCTCTCTTTTTAGGCTGTCAATCAGATGCCTTGATTGACCCATTACCTCATTTGTTTAATTTGAGTCAATCATTGATCTCACTGATTAGAGATTAGACTTTCATTTACAAAATAAAGTTAGTGTTTCCCAAAATTACTTTTTAAAAGGTACACCAACGATCACCAATTTAGTGGATTTCTCCAGCCACATATTTGACATTCTGTAGAAACAGTGGTCAGAATCTATGTTGATTTCTTTACAGCTTTTCACAAATTGGATTACACAGTTATTGATTCGGAAACTGGTTGATTTCATTCCGATTGATTGGATTAAGTCTTACATTTATGAACGTAAGCAATATGTAAATATCTCAGGTTGCAAATCTTTCACGTATAATGAGCCATCTTGCGTTCCCCATGGTGGCCATGTTGGTCCATTACTTTTCATAATTTTTATTAATGATGTCGTAAATTGTTTTAATTCTTGTAATTGTAAGTCCCTTTTATATGCCGATGACCTTAACATTTATGCAAACATTAACGCTTTTATTGATACTGAACGTATTCAGAACGAACTTGACATATTTTGTTATTGTTCTTTAGCGTATAGAAGCGTGTAAAGTAATGTCATTCTCTTCGACAAGATTAGCTAGTATTGACGCTCCATTAATTTTGTAGGGTGAACAATTGTGCAGAGTTTATGATTACCGTGATCTTCTTCGTGATTTCAACAAGCATATTGATTGTTTAATTAACAAGACATATTTGGGATTGATTAAACGGCACGGTAGTGAATTTCATCACCCTTATGCATTGAAAAATCTTTACATTAATTACGCTAGACCTGTTTTAGCCATGTTCAAAAGCTGTTTCTGACGTCTTCTGTCACCGGTGCAAAGAGGTTGTGTTCTCGAACCATTTAGAAATCGACTTCTATTACTTAATTTGCAGAGTTTGGCACGAGTGAGGCGTCAGGTACCCTCTGCCGTCTTTGCTCGGGATATTCTTTGCTCGACAAATGGTTGTCCCCACCACGTCGGGTGAGGTAGGGCATCCCGTTGAAGCGCCTCCAAAGTTTCCTTGACGACTTTTGCAATATGTAGCCGAGCGTTGTGGTGCTGAAAGACCACTTTGTCATGCCTTTTGGCATATTGTGGGCGTTTGAACTTCAATGCTCGGCTTAATTGCATCTATTGTCGTTGATAACGTTCTCCAGTGATGGTTTCATTAGACTGGAGTAGGTCATAGTAGATCACTCTGAACTGATCCCAGCAGATGCACAGCATTAGCTTCTTGCCATGAATATTCGGTTTGGTCCACGATTTTCTACGCTTTTGGTTGTCGTAGTGGTTCCACTTTTCGTCCCTCGTCACGATTCGAGGCAAAATACCCTTCGATTTTGACTTTGAAGCAGTTGCTCGCACATGAAAAAACGGCGTTCGACGTCTCTTGGCTTGAGTTCATATGGACCCCAATTTCCTTGTATTTGCACCACACTCATGGTCTTGAGACGGTTTTGAATCGCTTGTTGAGTTACTCCAGAAGTTTCAACCAGCTCCTCTTGAGTTTGGCATGAATCTTGGTCCAATAACACCTCCAACTCGGCGTCTTCAAACTTTACTGGCCTCCTTTCGCGTTCTTTGTCGCTGGTACCAAAATCGCCACTTTTAAAACACCAGAACCAGTACTCACATAATTTTATTAATGGAGTAGGTTCCCCATATGCTTCACACGGCAGTCGATGTCCATAAGCTGCACTTTTCTTAAATCAAAAACAAAAAGCAGCGAAATGGCACATACTGATTTTTAGAGGGAAATGATGACGCTTTAACATGAATATAGTTACAATAACAAGCTAGTCCGGTACGATTTAATACTAGTTACGCCATCTTTTGTAAATCCCTCAAAATTTATGTGTATACCCATTATTTATTAAATTAAAATAATATTACTAATTTAAAGGATTTAAGGAATTAATAAATTTTAAAAATTTAAAAGTGTCAGAAATTTATAAACTTAAAGAGAGAAATAACTTAGATAATTTGGAAAAATTAAACAATTTAAAGAAATCAAATAATGTAAAGGTTTTAAAAATTTTTAAGAATATAAAAACTAAAAAAATTAAGGATTAAAAAAGAATTATTAGAATTTAAATTTTACAATATAAATAGTTAAAAAAATGTAATAATTTAGAAAACTTAAATAATTTAATAGATATTTAAATTATTTTTTATATCCTTTTTAAAATTCTACAAATTATTTGAATTCTTTAAAAGTTTGAAATAAGTTTAAATAAACAAAGAATATTAAGAGTTAAAAGAACTAAAAAATATAAATGTTTTGAAAATTTAAAGACGTTAAATATTTAAGGTAGTTAAATAATTTAAGTAATTTAAAGAGTTTTAAATTTTAAATAATTTATAGAAAAAAAGTTGAAATCGTTTTAAAAGATTTAAAGATTTGGGAAATCTTAAATGTTTTATAGTATATTTCGTAAATTTAAAAAAGTAAATAATTTAGAGATTTAAAGAAGTAAAAAAAATCAAACGAGTTCAAAAAATTTAAGAATTTCAAACTTATCAAGGATTCTACAAATTTTAATATTTTAAAGAATTTGAATAATTTAAATCATTTGAAGAGTTTAAGGAATTTATAAAAATTGGAAGCAGCATTAAAAATACAAAGTGTTTTCAAACAAAAATAGCGAAAATGGGAAATTTAGGAGAAATGCAATATTATGATTGATTCTTATATTTTAAAGCACGGAAAAAATAACCCGCATTCGCGAGAAGAAGTGTATCGACCTTAAAAACGGGGCTAAAATGTGAAAAATTCTTCTGTCTTTTGTTGTGTTATTTTACCTCAGAAACTAATTGGACAAAGCAGAATTTTTAAATTGATAATTACCATTAATGTTGATACATTACGTCGGGTCATACAAGTCAAAATAGGCTGAATTTGATCAGATACATTTCCTTCTAGAGTTTACAGGACACTCTAGAAGGGAATGTATTTGTTAAAATTCACTCTATTTTGTTCTGTATGACCCGACGTAATTGGCTTAAATTCTACTTAAAGCTTCATGGAACCAATCAATCTCAATTTAAATTAATATCAAATGTTTTGTCGATCAATTTGTTGTCTAACACTAAAAAGTCAATAAATATGCATATTTTATTAATGTTTATCGATTCACATCCATATTAAACCTTATCCTCCCAAGTATTAAAAAGTGCATAAAGTGCATTTTTACACATACATACATTTAAATTTACTTGCTTTCGTTAAAGAAACGGTTGGGGATAATAAAAATGGCAAATAAATTTATGTAAAAAAATTATTATATTTACTAATAATATTATTAAACGAAATTTAAAGGTCTATTCTGATTCCCTTTCTAGGAAAAAGGTTTCACTAAAAAATATTTGATTCTGATGTTTTTTATTTACATTTTAGTTTAAGGGTATTTTTTAGATTCACCCTCATAAAATTTATTGGCAAACCATTTGATATTAATTTAAATTGTGATTGATTTTTTTTTTTTACTACGAAGCTATTAGAAGAATTTAAGCCAATTTAAAGAGAGGCCGTTACTTGATTAGGACTTGAGTTAACAAATTTATAATGATTTTACTTAGATTGAGAATCTTTACGGCTTGTATCCCTATAGAAGTGGAGGTATCTTTGATGTTTGATTCGCCACGGCGCCAATCGGTTGAAAAATGCTTCTTTGTCCAATTAGTTTCTGAGATAAAATAGCAACACGAATAAATCGCGCGTTATTTTTCAAAAATCTAAAAGAAACAAATCCAAAATAATAATTTGACTGGACTACTTACTATTGCCCTAACTTTACTTTGATTTTGCGGAATTGCCCAAAATCTACGGTTTCAAACTTTTGAAAATTCAATTGATTTCTTTTTATTGATTTCTAGACTTTTTCTTGTCTGGTAAAATGTTGCTTTCTTGGAGTCCCTATAGCTGAAACTGTCTCAGATTATCGTTGTTTGTCGGACAACAATATTTTTAAATTAGCTTTGAAAAAAAAAAATACCAGTTGTCTGACACAAGTTTTTGTTGATTTATAAAATATTGATCAGTTTGCAAATACGGAAATACACAAGAAAATCGATTATTTTGTTATGGATTTTATTTTTGCCTCCACACAACGTTGTCAGGAATATTCTTTCGACTATAAATCCCTTGTGTTATTTTTAGCTATGACTTCTGCAATAATTTCATATATTTAATGATTTAAAAATTTGTGGTGTGATAGTAACGAATACATGCGTCAATTTGAATACATCAATAGCAAGAAAAAAAAAATACTGAATCACCCTTTGCTCATTTTATTTTCGCGCATAGTATTCACATTTGTAGAGAAAACTAAAAGAAAATTGAAACAAGATACACATAAACTGCTTACTAAAATACATACTAGTTTAACACCGAAAAACTACTGTAAGTTAGTCATGATTATGTAATTCTCAGTTTGGTTTCGAGTTATATTATATTAGTATGATGAGCTCTCTACGTATGTATATACTTAGCTGCTATATATTGTATTTACTATGTCTATTTGTGTGTGTGACAAAAAACTGCTAAGTGAAATATATTTTCTTCTCGTACAGTTAAATGGAAAATTTAGATTCTTCAAAGGAGAGTGAGATAAGAATTTTATTGGTTTTGGTTACATTTTAATCAGGGTAATACAAAACTGTATAGTCTACAGCTTTTGCAGATAATTTTATTTGATTGTTTTAATAGTTAGTGGTAGTTTGTTGTTATAATCAATTTACTACTCTAGTGTAAGTATTTGAATTATAATTATAAGGATATTTGCGATAATTACGAAGTTCAAATTTAATTTAATTAAAAGATATCGACCAGAAGGGTACTTTATGTTTGCTTTCCACCTGAATATTTAAAAAAATTTTTGCACATTAAAAATTCCACTGTGTAAAGTGCTGAAATTAGTTATTTATTCTTTGCTGCTATATAAACTCTAGGGGTTTCCTAATTTGTTTTAGTCGAATACAAAATATGTTATATAGTACATATATTAAAAACCTAAATCAACGCCACATTTATTGTTAACACAGATGAAAGCTTTTACTACTGAATGAGAAGTTCATTTTCATATTATGATTTTCATATAAAAAAATAACGCAATTTCATTGTATAAATAAATAGTGGACAATTTTTCAGAGAACACGATTATTTATTGTCATTTAAACTTCTCTTGAAAGCCTGTTTATTACTGTAATTTAACTAAAGTGGGGAAGACACCGATTGATATGTATCTAGTCGTACATTTCGATATTTATAAGATTAAAATAACAGGATTAGTTTGATGCTCTGAGGAGCATTTACTGATGTAAAATGGTAGTTTATGTCATTCGATAAACTTCAACCCACACAGAAGAGTTAAATGAATGGTGATATCACTTCAAGAATTTTGTTAACATTTGATGGACTATCACAGCATATTCTACCAAATGCCTCTGATATACCATATGTAAGGATACAACACTTGGAATTCTCTAACTAGACATTCTTTCTCAGTTAGTTTACAAACTTGTGGGAAGAAGAAGTCTTTTTGGATCACTATAACTTTGAGAATTGTCGTTGAAGAGAACAGTGAAGCTATTTAAGTAGTTAAACTTAAACGTTTTACCTGTAAAATTTGTTAGAAAACTTTTTCAATTTCTAAGCCTTGTTTTTTTCGAAAGTGGTAAATGTGTGGCTTGTGTGGCATTATGTGGCATTGTCGTCTTGTACGGTGTTGAGTTTGTTGGGGCTCTTAGTTGAGCGAATTGTCCAGTTGCGGATTTATTTGCGTCGAGGATTGAGTTGGAGGATAAGTTGGAGGAGAGATAAGATTGAGTTCATATACCCAAGAAATTTTCGAACGATGTTGGATTAAATTGAACATTGAGTTTGGGATTGAATTTTTTATCGATTTGAGGTTGAGTTGAAGGCTACGTTGGTGTTAAGCTAGCCTTGAGTTGAAGGCTTAGTTGGGGTCTAGTTGTGGTTGAATACGGTTTGAGCTGAAGTTGAGTTTAGGTTAAGTAAAGGGTTCAGTTGGGGATTCAATTGGAGTGAACTTGAGGGTTTAGTTGGAGGTTAAATGAAGTTGATCTCAATTGAGTTCATATGTGCTAGTATTTTTCGAATCGAGTTGATTTCGGCATTGAGTTGGCCGTTGCGTTTGGAGTTGAATAGACGGTTGAGATTTGGTTCGAGCAAGGGTTGAATTGGGGTTGCTTACGATAATTTAATAGTTATTTGTTCGGAAAATCGGAAAATTGGGTGTGCTCCGCTGGCCGGAATATTTAGGACCAACAGTGCAAACAATACTGGTACATGATATGAAAAAACTTCACACTTTCAGAACAAAAACACTCCACCATTGATCGTGAGGCCCCCACCATTGAAAAGTTTTCACATTTTCTCGAAGGACATGAATTCTAAATTAACACGGATCATCTTTATACTCGTAAACCTTTGATAAAAGCAATAAATTTCACAACATATCTTAGTCCGAGATAAACCCATCACTTAAAATAACTTGCTCAATTTAACACTGATATTCGTCAAGCGAGAGGAACAGGACATTGAATTGAAGGAATATTCGGACGGTACGTATCCTTTGTAACGTACGGCCACTATCGTACATCTAAAAAAAATTGAACGCAACACAGAGAAACTACTGAGTTAAAGTGTCTAGCTGCAGTTATAGTCATTCGTAAATTTCGAGCTTATGTGAATGCGCCTGCTTTCACTGTAATCGGAGACTATGCAAGTTTGACATCATATTACGTCCTCAAAAATGTGACGGGTCAATTAACACGGTAAAGGTTGAAGCTTCAATCAATCAATTTCGATATGCATTACCGCGTAGGAAGTAACAACGTCATGCCAGATGCTTTACCGCTCATCTATATGGGTTCACTAGAACTGCAATCCCATCCTGTGGACATAGACAATTGTTCAGCCATGTTTAAATCCTCAGAGTATCTTTACAGTGATCGCTCTGGAGTCCCTGTATGGATCAATCAAAAGCATAATATAGCAGCTTACTTCTAGTGACCAAGCCCCGATGAAATTATTCTTTCGACGCGCAAAATGCTTCTTGTTCCCATGAACAAGCAACGATTTTATTTTAACACAAAAATTAAGTTTTGTCGTTTTTAATTCAACAATTTTTCTTTTCTATTATGTAGACTCGCATTGGTTAAAATTATCTAACTTTGAGAGTTGGATTTAGGAAACTACACTACACGAGCGCAAATCGTAATTTTTGCAAGTTTATATTTCTTGCGAATTTTGAAGGTTCTAAATTAGTCACAAAAGATTCAAACTCCAAAAAATCCCCAACAATTTTTAAACGCCTAAAGATTCCATAGGCTGCGTTACTGTTCGAAAAACTCAACCGATACAGCTGAACAAAGGCTACTTTATTGTAGAGAATGGTTTGGTTCAAGGACGAAAGAAACACGAAATTGTTTTGAGATGCGGTTTGGTATTTATCTAGGAAGGAACTTTCAACAAATTATTCTTGATTTTTATGCACATCACTATGGTTAGCAGTAAAGTTGATTAATCATCTAGATCTAGAAATTAATAGTGTTGCAATAATATTTTCAAATCAAACTCATCCATTTGAAAATCACATTTAATTTGTTACAAATCACATTCAACATTTGGAAATCAAATTCAACCCTTTCTAATCAAAAATTTGTTTTGCAAAAGGTTGAATTTGATTTGTAAAAGGTTGAATTTTGAAGTGATAAATGATAAATTTGGTGTGCAAAGGCTAAAATATAAAGGGCTGAAACCTCATGCGGTTATTAGAACTTCGGTGTTGATTAATTCAACTCCCAAATCAATCCCGAAATGGACCTCTTATCGCAATCGCAGCAAAATCTTAAACGCAATCATCAAATTGACCGCCAACCCAATCATCATCTCAATCAGCAAATTAACTATCAAATCAACCGTTAACCTGACTCCAAATCAACACTTAAATAATTCCCCAACTGAACAACTCACTTAACCCTAATGCAACCTAATTAAATCCTAACTCCACTTCAACTCAACTTAGCTCGAACCAAATCTCAACCCTCTACTCAACTCGACACTTATTGGGCCAATCCAATCCCAAAATTAATTCGATTCAGGAGCTACATGCTTGTATGAACTCAACTCAATCTAACCTCCCCTAATCTTAATCTAACCGAACTTCTCACCTAATTCAAAACCTTATTCACCACCAGACCTTACATAAAAGCGGGTCCCCTTTTTAAATGCAATATTTTAAAACGCGATTTCAAAACGCGATACGGTACAAAACGCGATATGATACAAAACGCGATATTTCAAAATCGCGGTACGGTACCAAACGCGATATAGTACAAAACGCAATATTTAGAACCGCATATCCTCCTAGTTCCATCGTACATGTTCAATTTCATCATAAAGGTGAAGGAAAATTTTATATGTGAAATGAAGGAAGATTAATAATTTTAAAATAGAGCGTTTTGTACCACATTGCGTTTTGAAACATCGCATTTTAAAATATATAATTTATATGATTTTATTATGTTCCAAAGATTGTAAGAGAATTTAATCCAGTTTCGAACTGATGAACTTATGATTATGAAAAAATCAATCTTCTCTCATCAGGCCGCAGCAATTCGTATGGCATATACCCCACACCCATGACGTACAGTTTCCAAAAGCTTTTCAAATCTCCGCCTTGACCATAGAAACAGATTGGCAAAAAAAAATTACAAATCGGACAAGCCGTTCTCGAGATACCATGAATACAGACGTCCAGACATTCAGACATCCAGACATCCCTACATCCAGACAGACAGACGGACATTTTTGTTTCCTTTTTCAGACTTAGGGACTTTCAAAACGCCGAGGAAGCTAGCTTTGGACTAACCAAATTTTTCGTCGTTTTTGATAGGATTTCAATACTTTGGTCTTTTTAGACCGAAGTAACTACAAATAAATCAATCCAGCAAATCATAAAATCCTCCTCGTTTGATGTTGAAAGCTTTGATTTCAAAGGAGGTGTTTTTTTTTGTCTAAATTTTCGACTTTCCTAAATAGTTCGTAAATTCATAGATGGCAATATATTTAATAAATGATTTGCCTGATTTTTCATTTTCTGAATTGCGACTTTTTTAACGTCAATCGAATGATATTGTTATTTAAAAAATGGAGGTGTGGCCAACACACGACTTTCTTTTACGAACAGAGAATTTTTAAATTTTTTAATTTTTTTTAATAATTTTTTAAATTTTTTATTTTTAATTTTTAAATTTTTAAATTTTTTTTTTTAATTTTTTTTTTTTTCATTTTATTTGTTTTTAATTTTTGGAAACATTTTGTATTTGGTAGTTTTTTGTAAGCCTTATACTTTTTAAGATATTTGCAAAATAAATTTTCTGGACCAAGGGAGTGGCCACTTCCGGTTAGCCGATTTGGAGTAAAATTCACTGGGGCCTCCCAATTTATCAAAAAAGCTTAAATCTGAAGTTTCAGTTCGATTGGTTAAACCATCTGGGCTGTAGAGAGGACACAGACAGACTGACAGACTGACAGACTGACAGACTGACAGACTGACAGACTGACAGACTGACAGACAGACACCATTTCGAAACCCACTTTTTCGGACTCAGGGGACCTCAAAACAAATAATTCTCTAAAAATCTCAAGGTCAAAAATTTTCATGATTACTATACTTTATTTTACTAGAGTAAAAGAAAGTAATAAAAGAACCAGCCGTACAACAAATAATTAGGATTATCCAAACAGCAGTGTTTGAGAACAGCCTAAACCACTTGGATCTGAAAGTACCGAATTTAAACCTAGGTAGAGATGGAATGATCCTCGGATTTTATATTTGAGAATTTTTCTGTATTTTTTGTAAACAAAATATTGATAATTTACTTGATTAATTTAAGCAACAGCAAATATACATGTGAAGAAATATTGCGGTCCCTTGAAAACACCATCCAACTAAAAAAACTCTAATTGAAGGGTTCGAAAGGGAACTGAATACCGATATTCGAGTGAGAAGTCATGCGTGTGATGAAACGACGTTGATATGGGACATTTGATTTCAAAAATTCAAGTAGTATACGAAATTAATGGTCTCGGTCATCTGAGCTACACTTTCTTAGGTGCAGAGGTCACGTAGAAGGTGCTGACCCCCCTCTTTTTACCAACTGCCCTCGCCCATTCTGAGTGTTAAGAATAATAGGAAAAGCTGTTTCATCATAAAAATCGATGGTGCCAGATTGTTGACATAATTTGGACCAGCAAAAAATATGGTTTTACTTAAATTTTTCCATGAATTTTACTTGTTAGCAAGTGAATGTCTTTTATAATTGAAAATCTAGGTAAAGTTTGTCCTACATACAAGAAAAATTTGTTTTACTTCATCTACTAGCACGAAATTTTTGAAAAAAATCTAAGTAAAAGTTTTTATTCAATTCACTCAATGACTAATACTTAAATCGTACAATTTGTTTAAGAAATTTAATTGTTTCTCACAGTTTACAATAATCTGCCAGCATTTGTGCAAATTTAAAATACTTGTGCAAATTTAAATTTTACACAATGCATATTAATGGTGAAAGTGCTCTCTATAAATGACAACATAATTGAAAAGCTTCCTCGCGAGCAGACTTATAGTTGACCGTCTGACAATAAATAGCATAATGAAGTCTTAAGAAATCAACCAGAGGGCACACGGCATAACTCTAAACATCTGTCAGAATCTAAAGACATTTTCACTTTTGTTTAATCAACTTACGTGTAAATACTCAGACATTCACCTTCAGCAACCAAGAAGAAATGGTTGGGCTTGCCTTAAGAAAATATCTAATAGAACAGAATGATTCCCCCTCCCAAAATTAGACCACCGCTTTTTCTTAAAATTTTCAGGGAAATATTCCATTTTGCCGCACAACTTATTTTGACTTTGCACTAACATTCGAATGCTTACAAAACCACTGCTCTTGAATTTCCTGTTATTGATGCATTACCTCGTGTTATTTTGAAAGACTTCGGTTTTTTAAGGCGTTTCGTAAGCAATCGATCAGTTGTTTAGTTTGTTGTTAATTTAAACCAGTTTTAATTTTATTTTAAAGGACCTCACTATGTTCCATAAACTTTATCATAATTGGCAAGTATGCTTCTAACTGTATGAATGAATTTAGGATTTCGCTTCTTATACGTTAAATGTCATTGTGACTCTACTGAGAAATTAGGTTAAGAGAATAGTGAAATGGCACGTCATTACTTGTGGTATTTGCATTTAGTTGTAAAATATTTCGCAAGTTAATTTTTGTTGGCCTACGAGAAGCACGTTGGTCGATCCTCCCGTACATTTTATAATTTTTTCACATATCTTGCACTTTGCTGCCTATATAGGGCTAAAGTCATCGAGGTGCATCATATGTGAGCAAATTATAAACTGTTCAGAAGGATTAACGACCAGCGTTCTTCATATTGACCTCATGGTATGTATAAAAACAAGGTGAAACCGCGAGAATTATTTACTTTTTTTAGGAATTAAGGTCCGTGCATGTTATTTATTAAGCACGCTCTCTTGGACATTGTCCCCAAATTTTTAATTTTATTTGTGTTTTGTCCTTTTCCAAAATGCAGAAAAAATAAATAACGAACTGCCGCCCCTAAGCCCTCGCTTGGATGATTTGCAGAAATTCCAAAATACATTGAAATTTGAACACTTTTCAAAAATTTGTATTTTTAATAATTAATGATATATTAACATAGAGAACTACCAAACAATCTTTCTTACGATAGATGCTGTCAGTGAGGTTTTCTCCATAACGATGTCAGCTGCAAGGACCGTTTGGCTGTTTAAGAAAGGGTGATTTTTAAAAGCCAATCTCTACTTAGCCTATGAATTGCAGAATACAACTCCACGTATATCATTGCGTATAGTAGCAGCCTCTGCATAAGGAGCGATGTCGTTTTTTGTTATGGATTAGATTCCGGGAGTGAGTTATCAAATTACGTTCTAAATTAATTCGATGTGGCTGGATCTTTCAGCTTAATAACGTCGTACCTTCATAAGCCGCACAAAATGCAATCTTATTTATCCGATCACTATTTCAAAACCGCTGTAAATCGGGATATACCTTGTTGATTAGAATATGATCAATTAGGTTACCAAATTTATTAAAATGCCAACAAAGGCGATTTGCTGCTGGCAACTATCTATTTCAGAACATACTTGTCCAATTTTCTGGACGAACGTCCCAGATAACTTTCGCCGACTTTTTCCATACAGTACACGAAGCGAGTTCTTTGTTAATCCCCCTTGTATCCAGGAATTTTTAGTGGAATTCAAGTAGTTTTAAACTTTCCTTACGGGTAGTTTTGTTGATAAATTACGACTATAGTTCGAAAGAAAAACTGTTTGTTGAAATAGACTATAATCTGTTATATTTATTGTTAATTCAGAGATAAGGCCTTAATCAAGAGAGTAAACGGCTGCATCCAGTCTTAATGCCATAGCTCCCTCTCAATAGACCATGATAATTTGTTTTTACCGTTTTAGCATGAAATTAGGTTAACGAGCACATCATTACTAGATAAACGCTGAAATTTAATTAATTTAATATCACTTTATTGCAAAATCATTTAATATTTATAAACCGCTGCTAATAAATAAATTTGCGATTGGAAAATTATTTTTTATAATTTTTATTCGAAACAAAATAAATGAAATATAAAATTAATTCCATTTCCTGTTAATTAATGATTAATTAAAAAATTGATGAATTTTAAATTATTAAATCCGTCAACAATTCGCATCATAATTATTCTATATAAATCTAATCACTTTTGTTACTCAACCAAAAACCATGACAAACATTTTTGTAAATTATTATTCAAAAATTTAATATCCAACCGCAGTACATATTTCAGTACTTAAAATTACAGCGTCCCAATTATATTTGCAAAACTATCAAAATGAGTTTTATAAACCAACTTTTCATAAATATTTTTGCTTTTGTTTGTTGTTTAATTAAATAAAAAATCCGGGTGAAATATATTGTATAAAATACAAAATATTATCGTACACAAAAAGCACGATATCATTCTGCTCATGATAAAGCACAAAGCTAACATATTAAATTAATTAATTAAAATTGGGCGGAATCAGTGAAACCTATATGTGAAAATAATGAAAATTCGTTTTATTTCATTATACAGATTTAATTTTGTAATTGAATGTAATTTAAGTTGTGTTGCTACACCCACGCAGTATACGTACAAAATATGTATATTCGGTTCGATCCCATTAAATTTATACATTAAGTACATATATCCGAAGAATTTTATTGATTGAAAATGATTTAGATTTTATTTTAACGTTTTTATATCCATCAAAATATTTTTATTGATTGAGTTGTTTACTGACGCATAAGTTATCCATGGACATATAATCAATAACAAAATTATATTTATGCACTTTATAAAAATTGTATCATGATGAAACCACATATGGTTTCTATTTATTATTCAAATATGAAATACAAATCGATAAACTTTTACCTTCACATACCACATACTTTAAATTTGTTATGGTACTTGTGGTAAATATTTCAATGTTTGCATTGCATACATTTTTCGAAAGCAAATCTAACAAGTTTTGCTACAAAATCGGATTATGAAGCCTCTTATAGCAGAATTCTTAGGAAATAACATAAAAGCTTTTATATTCAAAAGTTTATTTTTTGGTAGTTAAAGACGTTAAAAATATTATTAGTCCATTCAAAGGAAATAAATCGCGCGATATCTAAAAAAAAAAATTATGAGGGTCTTAAAAGATTTAATTTGTACTTTAAAAATATTTCCTCGTACCACACTGTTTCACTTTCGATTTATTTTTATTTATTACAGACACTTGGAAATATTAAATTCATCTGGTTTTACGACGAGATAGAAAAAGAATCTCGGAGTATTTAATTTGTGTATGTAGAGTTGTTACCACAGGTTTCAATATTTTTGCGTTTCGAAACGCTAAAAATTACTAGGTTTTGATGGTTATAGTACATGATTATTTACATACATGTACAGTGCTGTGAAAAAAAAAAAAAAAAAACATTTTTATAGACAAATATATTAATTGTTCATGGCAATCTCAATATTTACGATTTGGTAAATCAGAAAAATAAAGAGGCCAATCCCTCATAACATATCTACTGAAAAAAAGTAGAAATATCATTCCCACCTCCCCGTAATTCTGGCCCAATTCCCAAAGTGTTATACCAATGTATATTACTATGCAAAAATGAGAACCCTCCATGAGTTCTTTATGTTGGTAGTTTGGTTTCGTACTGGCTTTGGGCCAAAATTATGGGGAGTGGGGAATGATATTTCTACTTTTTTTCAGTAGATATGTTATGAGGGATTGGCCTCTTTATTTTTCTGATTTACCAAATCGAAAATATTGAGATTGCCATGAACAATTAATATATTTGTCTATAAAAAAGCCGGAAAAATCAATTGATTACAGACAGACAAATTAAATTCTTAATAAATAATTCGTGTGGGCATAATACACACACAAATGAGGTTTCTCCATGGGTTTTTGATATTTGATGTAGTGGATAATAATTCGCTATATCAGTACGTTCTGCCCAGATACTTAATTTAAGTGGCTGGAGTGGAATTTTTTTTAGTTTGGTTGTAGCTGCCTGATGAGTAGACCATCCTTTTAGTATGCACCAAACTACCAACATAAAGAACTCATGGAGGGTTCTCATTTTTGCATAATAATATACATTGGTATAGCTCTTTGGAATGATATTTCTAATTTTTTTCAGTAGATATGTTATGAGGGATTGGCCTCTTTATTTTTCTGATTTACCAATTACCAAATCGAAAATATTGGGATTGCCATGAACAATTAATATATTTGTCTATAAAAAAGCCGAAAGTTTACAAACAGACAAATTAAATTCGTAATAAATTTATTACAAATTGGGATCTTGATTGCCAAAATTTTCAAAATATTCGAAAGCAATTGGCTCATTGTTTTATTTTAAATACATTTAGGTATGACCCAATTTAAACAAAAATATACGTCCAATTTAGGGGGAAAACCCGAAAAAATCCCAAAATATTCCAAATACACTGATTGGTGCTAAAGTAATGGAATAAAATATACGCTTTTTTATTTACGAAGAGGAGAAATTGTTACGAGTTTTGCAATTCAGGTTCGATCTGCGATCATTATGATAAATCACTTTCACTCATTTCATCAGACTGTAGCAACTGAACTGCTAAACTTATTATTTCTTATTTCTTTATTAGACTACTTTACATAGAGTGTTACAGTTTTTGATATATATTCCAGATCTATTACAGATATTTGCCCTGAACTAGATTTGCCTTATTTTTATTTATTTATTTAAATTCATTTAAATTCAAAGCTTGGCATCTGCAACTCTTTAGTCTGATATATCTTAACTCAACTATTAAACTATTATTTACATGAGGGATTGCATGCTTTACCCCCTGTGAACATTAGATTTACATTTTATAGGTAAAATCAATAAAGTTGATATTGCTCACTGTACTTGAGTCATGAGCTGGTTCGTGTGCTGAAACTTTGACAGATTTTCCAAAAAATGGCTAAGTTCCTTGATGCTTGAGTGCTTGCAAACAATTCTGTGTTGCTATAATAGAGGTACCTGTCTTCATACTAACTATATTTTCTAATTTTTCCCGTCACGTTCCTGAGAATATAGTATTTCTTTTTGTACCTGGTGACCACGACGTGAAACCATAGGTGAATATGGGTCTAATTAGCTAGTTAGCTATACATAATTTATTTTGTTCGTAGAGGAAAATCTAGTTTAGTGGTAATTGTACTTAGCATCGATAGGCTGGTCTGGCGTTTTTATAGTTTTTTGAAAGTGTAGGTCAAAATTGAGCTTGCTTGTTAAGTGTACTCCTAAGTATTTCACTCAGTCTGTTGTTTCTATTTGTTTTCCATTAATCAGAAGCTTTGCTTTTCGACTTTTCGCCACTGCTGTTTTAATGCATCTGCCATAAGGTGGTCTAAAAATGATGAATTTTGGTTTAATCTCATTGATTGAAATGCCTCAGTATGTGTCTCTGTACCTTTTTGGTTGCGATGTCTGCGCAAAGGGATGGAGTATACATATATTATTGTATCATCTGCGTAAAGGATAATTTCCGTCTATGTACTTGTAGGCTGGCCTGTGATATAGAGGTTGTGTAGTATGGGCCGCAATATTGACCCTTGGAGTACTCTTCTGCTTGAATTATGGACTTGTAATTTAGCGGAATTAATTTCGACAGAGACCTGTCTTTGATGAAGGACATTCTGGATAATTCTAATCAAATTATGGGAGAGATTGAGTTTGGTGAGTTTGAATGCTTTGATCCAAACGGAATCGAATGTCTTTTGTATATCTAATAGACTAGCGGCTGTGACAAGTTTACGATTCAGGTTTGAAGTTAAATTATAATGTAAAAGTATAAGGGCATCCGTAGTTGAAGGTTCCTGTCTGAAACCAAATTGGGATTGAGAAATCTTGGATGGACCTTCATCTGGGTATACTAACGTCCGGAGTGATCTCCATATAATTTTCGGCTCTTTTTAGGTTTTTGACTTTTAGGATAGGGATTAGGTGAGATATTTTCCAATCTATAGGGAAGTAGGATAAATTTAGACAGTTGTTTATTAAAATTCACAGATTATTAAAGTATGTTATTGAGAGGTCCTGAGGATTTTTTTGAGTTTGTAACCAAATATTTAAGCTCTAATAGATTGGTAAAGTGCTCCTCTGGTGGTTCTATGGCTGAAGGTAAAGGTAATTAAAGTAATGAAGTAATTGCCCTCTTGGCAAACTGTTTGGGTTAAGATTGAGTTAACATTAGGAACTTGTTGTGTATATAGCGATTTGTAATGGTTTGCGAACTCTATAGTTATTTCGTTCTTGTCATTTGTTATTTGACCCTTTATTTGACCCTCTTCGAATTGTTCCGGTGCAATGAATCTTCTCTTTCCTGTCAGTCTATTATTTTCTTGGAATATGGAGTTTCTAGGTTTGATTTCAGATATTTTTTTTAAGAATTTTTCTTTTAGATGTTTTGAGATAGGAGAAAGCTTATCAGTTATTTAATTGAGAGCTAACTAGAATCTTAGTTATTTAGTGTCCTATTATATACTGACCGGCAAAGAAAACGGACCACCCTAAAAAATTTTCTTTTGATGCGAATATCTTTTCAACCACACTAGCTAGAAACCTGAAATAAAAAACCAAATTCAAGGTCATTCAAAACAATCTTAAAAAATATTACCACAGCATATTTCGTCTAATCATTCGGTGAAGTTTTTTTACTTATCCAAAACATGTTTTATAACTTAATTTTCAAGTGTGAGCTGGAAACATGAAACAAAAACCAATCTCTAGGTCATTCTAAACAATCTTAGAAAATGACATCATACCTAATTGGTCTTATCAAGCAGCTGTGTTTTTTTACTTTTCCCACAAGGTGGATTATAATTAAATTTGATGTGAATATCTTTTGCACCGGCCTAGATGGAAACATGAAAAAAAACAAAATCAAGTTCGTTCAAAACAACCGTACAAAATATTATCGTACTATAGTTTTTGCAATCATATGGCTGAGTTGCTTTCTTTATCCCACAATATGGCTTATAACTAAATTTTCAAATGAGAATACCACTTGAACCGCATTAACTGGAAGCATAATATAAACACAACAACAATTATAACTAACCAATGAAAAATGTTTAGTAGCATGTATTATACCCCCACCCCTCATGATTCAATAACCGCTGTTATCCTCCTTCGCGTTCTTTTAATAATCCGTTGGATATCGCACTGTGAGGCGCGCTTTGGAGTTGTTCTATCGGTTTTGGAGCTGAAATGCGAGACCGAATTCTTCTTCCAAGAATATCGCACACATGATCTATAGGATTCAAATCGGGAATCACTCATTCACTACTCTGGCAACAAGACGTCTTGCATTGACGTGTATTAGCATGAAATTGCCGCCTATAAACGGTGCGTAGTATTCGCTAATAGAGCGAATAATAATTTTGCTAATATAGCGAGTAATATTTCGCTAATATAGCGAATGTCCTTTATAGAATCGGTTGAAACCAGGTAAAGGTACCGCCCATACCATGACTGATCCGTATCGAACCATTCCGCTAAGCGTAACGCTCCCCGGTCGTCGGCAGCATATTTGGCATTGTCAGTGTCCGAATATACTTGTCAATCTCGGCTTCTGATAGGTTTCTATCGTTTGGTATTAGTACCTTGTGGAGTTTATAGGAAGTTGTGGTCCTATATAAATGTAGGCGAAACGAATGTTTTCACTGTTGTTAAAATAAAAAAACTTTATACTTTCAGCTTTAACTAAATTTTATTTAAGCTAATTCAGTAATTTTATTTTATTTATCAAAAACAATTTTTGTTTTTATTTAATAAATTTAATTTTATAAATTTAATTTTTTTTATTACTATAAGGGAGCTTCTGCTCGATCCAAAAATCCCAATTATTATATATCAGATAATCCTAATTTTTCTTCGCTCTTATTAGAAAAACAAAACAATAAAAAAATAATAAATCCAAAAACCAGTTTGTCAGAAACAAGTTTTTGGATTACACATATTTGATGTACCCGCTACTTTTGTATTGAAAAGTAAATTTTCCGATTTCGTATTACGAAATCAAGTACATCTACATACAATAGAAATTGTATTGTATGCGTTGTTGTGTTTATGACGATGTTGTTGATCGATGCGAATATAAAATTATGTCTACAGAGAATTGTCTGTTGAGTCATAATTTTATTGTGCGGTGTTTCCTGTAGTGGCGGAAATTGTTGTTGACGATAAATTTTGATATCCAAATTGTTGTTGTGATATCCCAATGACGAATGACGATTGGCGCGTCATTGCATTACGATTTATGTTTACAGAGGATTGTCTGTTGAATCGTAATTTTATTGTGCGGTGTTTCTTGTAGTGGAAGAAACTACCCGCTACATCACCCACCGCGCAGTGAGTTTCCCCCATGTTAGGTACCGTGGTCACTGGTGTTGTGGATGAAATACTGATGAATGAGTGAATGAGATACTGGTGAAATACTGAAAACTAAAATGTATTTAAGAGCAGATGATGTATGATCATTTTGTTGTTCTCTTAATGGTAATGAAATTTTAGATGCAATATTTAAATCAATTTATTTATTTCGATTAAAAATGAGAAAACAAGAAAATGTGTTTAATTAAATGTGTTTAATGTAAATTCAAATTCGGTTTTGTTGTTGCTGGGCGCTTTGTGGTCCGTAGTCCCGCTCAAAAGTGCACGGGCTGGTGCACTTCGTTGCCTCGGCACCGAACCGTGCGTGAAACCAACAAAAATGCGCTGTTGTTTTTGTGGTTGTTGCTGGTGCTGGTGGTGGTGCTGGGCTTATGACTAGCCGTCGTGCTAGTGATGATGATGATGGCCGTGGCCGAATCAACCTAGCGGTTGTTATCCCTCTTCGGAATAAAACGCTCTCAATCCTAGTTAGTCTTGTTTCCAGACTTGTTTGAGTCGATGTTGTTTCATTTGTGGCTTGTGTGGCCACATTTTTGAAATATTTGTTGTGCCATCCTCGATTGGAGGACTGCTGAGGCATCAATGCTGACTGATGCACGACTCGTCGTGCTTCTGATTGGCCGTGTGTGGCTGGCTGTTGTTGCTCGACCGTTTCCATGGCCGTATCGACAGCCGTTTCGAGGGCCCTCTCAATTTCCCTGATCAGGCCGTTGTGTTGTTCTTGTGACATTCTGTGAAAATAAATTATATTTTATTAATGTATATTTCGATAATGTGTATGTTTTATCGGAAATCGAACAACTTTCTTCACTCCCGATATTTGATCGGTTGAGCTGAGTATTCCATAGACTGGTTTGAGTCTATCAATGGAGACAGTGTGGTTTTTGTCTCGTATTTGAATTACGAAGTGTTTACGAAGACGTCGTATCACTTTGTATGGGCCTTCATAGGGTGGTGTAAGGCCTGTTCGTACTCTGTCTACTCGTACGAAGACGTAGTCACAAGTTTGTAGTGATTTAGGCACGAATATGTCGTCCTGTGTAGTTTTGCGTGTTTCCGTTGGGATGAGTTTGTTCATCGTGGAACGCAATTGATTAATCACTGTGTCGGTTGTGACTTGGGGTGTTAGTGGATGTTCCACAAAAAATTCCCCAGGAAGTTTGATAGTTTGACCGTATACCAGTTCAGCTGGTGAACATTTAAGGTCATCTTTAACTGTCGCTCGGATTCCCAACAATATGATTGGGATCTCTGAGCTCCAGTTGACGGTATTTTCACGAGCTTTGAGAGCTGTTTTAAGTTGGCGGTGAAAACGCTCAACCATACCGTTTGCTTGTGGATGATAGGCAGTCGTTCGTATTCGATGTGAGCCTAGGAGTTGCATGAGCTCAGCGAATAGCTTTGATTCGAACTGTGTGCCTTGATCGGTCGTAATGTTGACCGGTACGCCGAATCTGGATATGTAGTTTTCGACTAGTGTTTTCGCGATTGTTGATGCGGAGATATCTTTTATGCAGTAGGCTTCTGGCCACCGCGTAAAACGATCAACGCATGTTAGGATGTATGTGTATCCATTAGATGGTGGAAGTGGTCCAACAATATCTATATGGATATGCTCAAATCTACCTGCTGGAATTTTAAAATTCTCGTGAGGTGATTTTGTATGACGTTGTACTTTACATTTTTGGCAGGATAAACAAGATTTCGCCCATTGGGTTAAATCTTTGTTCATACTGGGCCAAAAGTATCTGGAAGTGACGAGTTTGCGAGTTGCTCGTACACTTGGATGCGAAATGTTGTGTATTGTGTCGAAGATTGTTCGACGTAATGATTCGGGGATATACGGGCGATTATTGCCAGTAGTAGTTTCGCAGTAAATTTGTAAATCGGCTATTGGATATTTTTCCAATTTCCACTTAGAAGTGCGCCGATTCGTAGAATTAGAGAGTAAGTCTGCTAATTCTGAATCTTCGTTTTGTTCTTTAGCGATTTTGAGAATGTCACATCGCGTAGCGGCAGAGGCAATTTCGTGGTCAGAAGTCCGAGATAATGTGTCGGCGACCACGTTGTCTTTGCCCTGTATATGTTGTATGTCTGTCGTAAATTGACTGACAAAATCCAAGTGGCGTGCTTGCCTTGGATTGCGTTCCGCTTTAGAGTGAATTGCTCTAGTAAGCGGTTTATGGTCGGTGAATATTGTGAATTCACGACCTTCGACAAAATATCGAAAATGTTTTATTGCTTGGAATATTGCAAGCAATTCTCGATCGAATGCGGAATATTTTCTTTCCGCATCCGATAATTTCTTGGAGAAGAATCCAAGAGGTTCCCAGGTCTCGTTATTTAATTGTTGTAAGACCGCGCCTAATGCTGTATTTGAGGCATCAGTGGTGATGCTATATTTAGTTGCATTTAGCGGATGTGCTAAAAGTGCAATATTTTCTAAGCTTTTCTTGAGCTGAAGGAATGCGACTTGACATTCTTCAGTCCAAGAAAAATTCTGAGGCGTTTTGGGTTTTTTAAGCAGAGTTGCCAAATGAGAATGCATTGGGGCAAGTATTTCTGCTAATTTTGGGATGAATCGGTGGTAGTAGTTTACCATACCGATAAATTGTTGGATTTGCTTAACATTTTGTGGTGCTTGGAAATCCTTAATCGCATTAATTCGTCCTTCGGACGGCAGAATGCCATTAGGAGTAATCTTGTGACTGAGAAAGTCAAGATTATTTGTCCCAAACACACACCTTGCGGAGTTTATACTTACTCCGTAGCTTATTAATTTTTGGAAGATTTGTTCCAAATGGAGAATGTGTTCTTTTTCGTCTTTTGACGCGACGAGAATGTCGTCGATATAGACGAAAACGAAATTGAGGTCTTGCACAATTTCGTTGATGAAACGCTGGAATGTTTGAGCAGCATTTCTGAGACCAAATGGCATTCGAGTATATTCGAATAGGCCGAAAGGTGTAGTGATTGCAGTTTTATGTATGTCGTCAGGAGCAACCGGAATGAGGTGGTATGCTCTGACGAGGTCGATTTTTGAAAAAATCGTGCAACCATGTAATTTCATAGAAAAGTCTTGAATGTGGGGAATAGGATAACGGTCAGGAATTGTGACAGCGTTAAGCCTTCTATAGTCCCCACATGGTCTCCAGTCGTTGTCCTTCTTTTTTACCATGTGAAGTGCACATGATACTGGAGATGAAGAAGGTCGACAGATTCCTAGTTCCAACATGTGTTGAAACTCTAGGAATACTGCTTTATGACGAATTGGATCGAGTCTACGAGGTCTCGAGAAGGGTAAATGGCCTGTAGTCACAATGTGGTGTACTACATTGTGCTTGACCGGAGAGTTGTAATTTGGTGGAGCTGTTAGCGAAGGAAATTTCTTTAACAATGCTCCATAGCTATTATTAATTGTATTTAGCAGAGGTGTTGGTGTATCAACACATGCTGAAATTGCGCTAATTGATAGCTTAGTGGATGGATCAATCAGTCTGCGATTTTTCAAATCCACTAATAGACCGAATTTCGTTAAGAAATCCGCGCCAATTATGGGGCGATTGACATTGGCGAGGATGAAGGCGTGTTTAAACGAACGTCGTAGCCCAATGTCAACGTCTATCAATTTTGTGCCGTAAGTATTTATTACGGTGCCATTTGCTGCTGCCAGAACTAAATCGGGGTTCCGATTTGCTCCCCAGCAGTAATATTTGTGGTACGGGAGTACGCTTAGATCAGCGCCAGTATCAATCAGAAATGTGATTTGATTCTGCCTGTCCCGTATGAATAAGCGGCTAGGTTGCGTGTGTCTTAGGTTTGCCGCTGCAACCGTAAGACTTATTGGTTTGGGGAACCGGTATTTGCGGATCCCGTTTGCTTAGGCGAGTGAAATGTGCATGGTGTGGTGCATTTTGATGCTGAATTGCCAAATCGGGCGTGGTACCAACACCATTTGTGTGGAGATTGGCGATTTTGCAATTGTGGATTTTGTGTTTGAGATTTACTTCCCTGGTTTTGTTGCGATGGTCTGAATTTCGGAGGCGAAGGTGGTCTTCTCCATGGGGATTGCGAACGATTTGGTTGACGCCGTGTGTGTGTGTTTTGTTCTAAGCGTGTTAGCCTGTCGCTAATTTTGTTGAGCATTGATTCGAGGCGTGTAGTGCTAGAATTGAGCTCTAGTGTCTCTGGTTTTGGTGTGCGCATGTCGCGGTTTACTGAACCAATGCTCTGCGTTCTTGTGCCGATGATGTCGTGGAGTTTATCGGCAATTTCAGCGAGGACCTCTTCGGGTTTTTCTTGCTGTGGGACTAACGCCGTTTGTATGTAATCAGGAAGTTGCCTGATCCATAGTTTAGTGATTACGTTCAGTGTAAAATTATTGCCTGCCAACGATTTGATCTTGTGTAGGAGATCGGAGGGTTTCTGATCACCAATGTCAATTTTGCCTAGAATTGTTTCTAGTTTTCGCTCCTCGGATATGGAGTAGCGATCAATGAGTGCTTTCTTGAGACACTCGTATTTAGCAGTGGTTGGAGGGTCTTGTAGAATGTACTCGACCTTCTCTACCTGCGTTGCCGTTAGTGACATTGCAATGTGCGCAAACTTTTGTTTGTCGCTCGTGATTTTGTTCGCGTCGAACATAATTTCGGCCGTTATGAACCAACTCTTAGGATTCGTGTCCCAAAACGCTGGTAGACGCGTCAAATGTTTTGACGTGGCTATCTCAGGTTGTGTTTGAGTTTGGTTCTGCCGGTTTTCCTCGTTGGCGACCACGTTTTTGTCGTCTCCGTTATTTGTCATTTTGTTTGTTCAAAATAGCAAATTCAATATATTATATAACGGAACGTGGATTTTAGCACAATAGATCGTAGAATTTAAAAATTGAAAAATAATTAATAATGCACACACACACTTTTAAATAATTAATTGAAAATGAATTAAATATTTGAATCCCGTTAAATGTATCGCGATCAATTTTTGGCCATGCGGTGTTTGACCATAAATTAAAAAAAATTTTATAGCGGTGAATTTTGGCCGCGCGGTTTTTGATCAAAATTTTGGGGAATTGCGGATTTATTATAATTTGGACTCTTATAATAAATAGACCAGGGATTTGTGGACTATCTGTGCAAACAGTTCGCTTACGAGTGGTCCGGGCAGGCAACTGTCACACAGAACTCGTCCGTTATTTAGTTTTAATATAATATATAAAAAAAATGAAACACCACATGCACTTTTGTTATGTAAAACTGTTAAATTTTATTTATTTTCACTTTATTAATTAAATAAAATTATCTCACCTGATTCTGCTACGGTAAAAACCGTTGTCCAGGGTCACCAATATAGGAAGTTGTGGTCCTATATAAATGTAGGCGAAACGAATGTTTTCACTGTTGTTAAAATAAAAAAACTTTATACTTTCAGCTTTAACTAAATTTTATTTAAGCTAATTCAGTAATTTTATTTTATTTATCAAAAACAATTTTTGTTTTTATTTAATAAATTTAATTTTATAAATTTAATTTTTTTTATTACTATAAGGGAGCTTCTGCTCGATCCAAAAATCCCAATTATTATATATCAGATAATCCTAATTTTTCTTCGCTCTTATTAGAAAAACAAAACAATAAAAAAATAATAAATCCAAAAACCAGTTTGTCAGAAACAAGTTTTTGGATTACACATATTTGATGTACCCGCTACTTTTGTATTGAAAAGTAAATTTTCCGATTTCGTATTACGAAATCAAGTACATCTACATACAATAGAAATTGTATTGTATGCGTTGTTGTGTTTATGACGATGTTGTTGATCGATGCGAATATAAAATTATGTCTACAGAGAATTGTCTGTTGAGTCATAATTTTATTGTGCGGTGTTTCCTGTAGTGGCGGAAATTGTTGTTGACGATAAATTTTGATATCCAAATTGTTGTTGTGATATCCCAATGACGAATGACGATTGGCGCGTCATTGCATTACGATTTATGTTTACAGAGGATTGTCTGTTGAATCGTAATTTTATTGTGCGGTGTTTCTTGTAGTGGAAGAAACTACCCGCTACAAGTTCTTGATCTATTTCGTCTGAAAAATTTATCCAGTTTGTAGCTTTAAAGTTATAGTGGTTAGGAGGCTCTATTTTAAAAAAATTCAGTGATACCTAAGAGATCTATCGTTTGTTCCACCGCACAGTGGTCTGAAAGTGATGGAATTGATTTATACACAAAATTATCTTTTTTTCCCTAACTTGTGACCATGTTGCTTGTAACTAGGTAGAAATCTATGACTGATCCTGTTCGGGGAAATTTTTCTTTTTTGGATACGATTTGTACAAATTTGTGGAATGATGAAGGAGCCAAGTTTGGGGGAGCGTTACATGTTTTATTGTCTAAAAAATCTCCTCATATTATTGTCATTAGAAAATTATCGCTTTGATTGTTAAGTATATCTATGTCATGGTTTAAGTAAAATTAGTATCATTCGGGATATAGATGAAAACTATTAGAATTTTTTCGAGATTTGTTCTTGTGATAGTTATTGCTGACTAGTTAATGTAATTTATGTTAGGTATTAATAGCTGGTATGTTTTATTGTGTCTGAATATTTTGTAGTTATCTACTACGAATTTGTGCCTATCTTGAAGATTTGTTTCCTTAGTAGGAAAAGATCCGGATGTTTTTGTTTCACTAGATGATATGGTTGAGCCCTATTGGCGAAGTATAAATTTTTAGTAGTCTTTTTAACCCTGAAACGAATGAAATATATGCTATCTGTCTGCCTTCAAATGTTTGTTATTTTCTATATTGTGGCAAAAAATCGTAACTCGCTTAATCAGGGTTCCTAAATTACACCCGAAAAATTCAAGCCTCTCGTTACTTATAAATTTGGTAAAATTAATGTTATATTATTGTAATTATTATCTATATTATTAGGTCGGCACATTTTATATTTTGGCATACTTGATTCTGTTTGTGTTATTACCTCTTATCTTCCTACTTCTTCCTTTTCTTTACGAGTAGCTTCCATTTCGTTTTTAATTTTTAGGATTTCATTGCAGCCCCTGTATAATTGGCTAGATGACCGTGTTTTTCGCAGTTTGCTCAGAAATGTTCTGTTTCTTGGTCGGTTCATGCATCTATATTTGTTTGCGCGATATGGCACGATATGGCTCGACATCTACAGACATTTTAGTTGGAAATTCATTCACTAAATAACTATACAATTTTTTAAGAACTTCATCCCTTTCCGTTTCTTCTCTAATATTACATATATTTATTGAGCATTCGTCTGACAAGTTTAGAAAATATATACAATTATTTTCAGCAATTTCCGTGCTTTCACTCAGCGGAAGACAAGAAAGAGCATCGGCATTCCCGTTTTTACTGCCTTTGCGAAGCTCTAGTTCATAATCGTACATCAATATCAATATCGACCATCTCTGAGGACGCACTGCTGCCACAGTGGGGTACCCTTCCTAGGGTGAAAAATTTCTCTAAGAGCTTGGTGATCTGTCACTACATTGTGACATTTTTTTAAAGCAAGAACTATCGCTAATACTTCTTTATATACCTGAGAATAGTTGCGCTCTGCAAGCGACAAACTACTTGAAACATACATTATCGGTTTCTCTTACCTTTCTAACATATGATTCATAACACAATTTAACCCATAAGCGTTTGCGTCTGTCGAAATTATAATGTTTTTAATTAGATCATACAATTCCAATAAACTATCCTGCGTTAGGAATTTCTTAGTCATTTCAAATACCCCTAACACTTTTCTGACCATTTATATTCTACATCCTTCCTAAGTAACTTATATAAGTCATATAACTCCGACGATAAGTTTGGTATGAACCAGCCGTAATAATTTAATATCCCTCCACTACATTTTTCGGGCGTGGTGCTTCAATTATGGCTTTTACTTTTGCTTTATTTGGACCGATTCCGTTTTTTGACAATGTATGCCCTAAATACTACACTGTGTCTTCCAAAAATTTATATTTTTCGATATTAGTTTTCACAATATGTTGCGACAATCTTTCGCAAACAATCATTAGATTTTTATAACATTCTTCGGTTGATTCGCCACCTACCAAAATGTCATCTAAATAACGGATTGAAATATTGATGGAGTGCTACTAATACCAAACGGAAGTCGCATAAACTAGAATAATCCTTTAATTGTGTTCACCATTAAAAATTTTCTACCTAACTCTGAAACTAATACTTGCTGAACCAGACAAATCTATAACATAAAAATTGGTCAAATTCGCAAGGACCCGCGAAAATATCTCGAATATTTGGCAAAAGATATAGACTATTTGAAACATGCTTGTTAATTGTAACTTTACAATGCATACAGAATCTAATTTCACCAGACTTTTTCGGAACTACGACTGTTGGACTTGACCAGGATTATTCAACCGGAAGTACAATTTTTTCTTTGCCGAACCGCTCAATTTTCAATTCTACTTTCACTCTTAATTTATATGGTACTGAATATGCTTAAAAAAAATAGGCACTACCTCTTCAGCTATACTTATGTCCGCACTTCAGCTATACTTATATTGGCTGGATATTATTACAAGATGAAATGGACTGAAGCTCCATTATTGATTTTTTTGTTAGCTCTGTTAGAAGATTCTCTCTCCAAGACGGATTTAGCAGATCTAACCAATTACGCCAATAATGGTTTGTGGTTTAATATTTCTGTCGCTATCCACGGTGATAAATTTAAGCAAAACAGTTTCCCCGTTAAATTTGACATCACGCGTCCAGCTGTCGCAATCTCTTGGCCAGTTACTGAAACTAAACTACGGTTAGTATTTTTATTAATTAACAAATGCTTAAACCTAGATTCTTAACGTTCTCTGGTGATTATAGAAACACAAGCTTCCGTATATTTCAGCCTCGATGAACTGATTTTCGATTTCCTTGACATTTTGTTAAATAAAGCACAAATTTTAAGTTCAATCATAAAAATTTATTTTGCTGCCCTCAAAGTATTCCCTATTCTAGAATATACACATATCGTCGCCTTAGGATTATTCTTGTCTATGTCCATTTTGTTTATATAGGAGAAAATGGCATTTGAAGTTCAACCAAAGAATTAAAGGCGTTTCTGAGTGATTTCTCTATTTATTTTGAGTTTCCACGTAGATAACGTTACTCCAGAGCTTAATCGCAAAGTTTCGCACTTCAAACTCAAATAGTATTTTAATTATTTATGATTTAAATTTATCACTTTTGTCTATGTCCAATTTTGGTACGCCTTTTTTTGAACGGCTTGTCTATATCAACAATAATTTATCTATATCCACGTAATTCGAAAAGAAAAATAATTTAGTATTTTGACCATGAACCAATGTTAAAGTAGAAACAATATAATATAAAACAAAATTGTAAACTTCATTTATTAAAACATAATAAAACCCACTAAATATAATAAAAAAGTAAATTAAATAAAATTCATTAGATTGAAATAATATATTGAAATTTAAAAGTTAGTTTTCCCCTTTTTGTTTTGCTTGGAGAACCCACATTAATCGTGCTCCTAGTTGCCCGCTGTTCGATCTGAATTGGCTGTGCAAGTGTTGTGTTCTTAGTTTTTCGTTGTTTAACTTGAGTTGGCTGTATACCGTTATTAGATGAGGAATTCAATTTTAATTTTAAAATAAACTTACCGCTTTATTTACGAGCGAGATGATTGTAGAATGCAATACTTTTCAAGTGATCGTGGGAGTGGGATCAAATAATATCATCAATCAATTTATCCCTACTAAATAAAAAGTCGTTTAATTTTCATAAAAAAAAATAAAAAAATTCAAAATATGCATTAAAAAATATATTATGTACTCGTCTCTCTTAGGATCATATAACACTAAACTTTCCGATGCGTGAGCATTTTTTCCTAAACCTTTCCTAAAAATCAAAAACAAATACTTAGGAATCATTTAGCAAATAATTCACAAGCCTTTTTTAAATGTATTAGTAAAGTATGTTATTTCACAAAAGCCAATCAAATTCAAATTGAAAAGATACCATACAAATTTGAATGTAAAAGATCACTACAGGTTTGTAATCAAAGGTTAACGTTCAATAATTATATTACTAAACCATCTTCAGTACATTGTCCGGAAATAAGACTTATTACTAAACATAGACCGTGGTTCATAGTTAATTTATGTAAATACTGGGGAAATTTTATTGGAGCTAAAATGCTGGCTAACCTTCATTGTTTGAAATTACTAAATCATCTTGAGTAACTTGTCCGGTAATGAAACTAAGAAGAAAATTTCAACCACGGTCCATTCTTGACTTATGCAAATATTACAGACATTCTCTTGGAACTATGAGGGTTAGATCTGACGATAATCATCCCAAGTTTAAATTGAGCGGCTAATGTTCAATATTTGTCTCCAATGTCTCCAATAATTGAAAAGTCAAGAATGGACCATGGTTTACATTTTGTTCATAGTTTTATTTCCAGACATTGTTTTGCAGTTAATAGTATTTATAATTTAACAGTGTATTATTATCTCTGATTTATATTCAATTTTTTATTTGTGTATTTCAATAAACCATTATTGAATACCATTAATTGATTGCTTTACTAATACATTAAAATGTTTTTAAAATTTAGGAATGTTTTAGGAAATAATTCACTATCGTAACTTTCCGCTATATTTACGCGAGAGGAATGTAGAATGATATAACACGGATGTAGACAAAATCATACCAAAAAGAATCAAACCACAATTTTCACACAGGTTTTCTATGGAGGTAGACAAACAAGCCGGATTTCAAGGATATAGACAAATCAAAGTATAACAAACGAAAAAATTATAGGACATAGATAAATTTAAAAAAAAAAAAATCAGCGAAACGGTTGCAGATAGCCAAATTTAGATAGGAAATTTGAATTGTTCGTGATCGTTTTACCCTAGCTCCATATATAACTCAATTTGACCAAAAATTGGACATAGACAAGAATAATCCTAAGACGACGATGCCAGCATTTTCTAATCATCGAAAAATGTTTTATAGCCACTTTCCTGGAGGGCCTTCTCGCCCACCGAATTTGGTTTTGTGGCTACAATGGAGTCAAAACGGGTTCCAAAGAGTAGCAATTTGAGTCTGGGAAACAGAAAAAGGTTACCTGCTGCTAAATCAGGCGAATGTGGTGGTTGATCGATGGTATATATTCGGTTGTTGGCCTTATATTCGTTTACAATCGTAGCTCGGTGTGATGGCCCATTATCGTCGTATAAAATCCACGAGTTTTGTTATCTACAAGAAATTTTGTTTGCAACACAAAATTTAAAGCCAATTCTTTTTCCAATAATTTCGTTCATCGTAAAAATCACCGTGCCCTAATGAGGTCGACTGACTTAACCAACTGCTGTAAACAAATTGGTTGACAGATCGCGCTTGAAGTTGGCATCATAATGAAAGGCACTTCTACCAATTTAGAAAATAAAAATTTTTTTTTAATCCCTTCAGCGCGGATATTTTAAATTAACAATTCGCGGAACTTTTTTGACAGAATACTACCTTGATCAACAAGTTCCCGGAATAACCACCGTGTGGCGCTCCCATAGTTCCGATTTGAGTTCTGTTTTTTTTTAAGTTGGTACATCTGTTGTTGATATTCCCTCTAAATCTTAGCGTTATAGCTTGACATTTGCAAAAGTTACGTAGTCAAGAGTACATCTATCTCTGTGTGTGTTGGCGATTATTTACAATTTTAGAAATTTTTTACAATTTTAGACATGATTTGCGAGGTGGAATCCGATCCCACATTCATCAAAAGGATCATTACTGGAGACGAGACGTGGGTTTATGAGTACGACACGCAATCCAGATATCAGGCAAGTGAATGGCGTTCACCAAAAAAAGCCACGTCGTTTTCAGTCAAAACAGAAGGCAATGCTCAAAGTTTTCATGGATTACAACGGTGTAGTGCATCATGAATTTTTGCCAGAAGGCCAGACCGTAAACAAAGAGTATTGAATTGAGAGAGACCGGAATTGACCGAAAGAGACCAGAATTGTGGGCAGAAAACTAGTAGGATTTTGCACCATGATAACGCACCGTCGGACAGTGCCATCATTATTCGTAATTTTTTGACGAAAAATGCAACAAATACCATCCAACAGCCACCGAATTCACCTGATTTGGCTCCCTGTGACTTTTTTCTGTCCAATCGAGTTAAAAAACCATTACAGGGAACGCGTTTCAGCAGCAGAGAGGAAATAATGGAAAAATCGCCAACACACAGAGATAGATGTACTCTTGACTACGTAACTTTTGCAAATGTCAAGCTATGACGCTAAGATTTAGAGGGAATATCAACAACAGATGTACCAACTTAACAAAAAAAACAGAACTCAAATCGGAACTATGGGAGCGCCACACGGTGGTTATTCCGGGAACTTGTTGATCAAGGTAGTATATCATATTATCCTCAAATAAGACGTTTTGTTGCTGATGGTACATTCGCTCTTCCAGAGGCAATTTTTACATACTGTTTTTAAATTTAACAACACAATTATTTTTTTAAAGTTATTTAAAGTCAATTACCACTTTACACGCGCTATGCACTACACTCTGATTAACCGTTCTCCTAGACTTTTATTTGGTGTTTCAGTTTTCTGTTGTTATCTTTTCGTGTTGGTCTGTTCTGTTATTTGTGAGATTCTTGGTTTGATCAAAACTTTTGTTTTCGTTTTCTGTTCTACTCGCAGCGTTCGAAATAACCTCGTTACTACTAAAATTTTTCAGTCTTGCTATGAATGCTACTAATACATGTTCTTCTATAAAAGGACCAATGGCTATCCAATACCTATTCCATAGTGTTTTTTGTTTTGCGATCATTTTATATTCTGTAAAATTTTATGTGTTTTATTAAAAAATTAGTGACGAAAAAAAATTTGTAAGAGAATTTGGCTGTATTAGTATAATTCTCTAATACAACCTGCACAGTCCATTCTGTATATATAGAATTGTGCTATCAGTCCAGTTGCTCATCAGTTCGGAACGGGATTGAATTCTTTTGCCATTTTCGGAATATTAACATAAAATAAATTAATAAATTAAAAGTGTTTTGTTTTCCACAGAATTTCTGATAATTAACAACGCTTAATAAAATCTTGAATTAACATTGTTTGTTTAAAAAATGTTCATTGTTCGTAAAATCAACAAACAGTTTAAAAACAGATGTTTTACAAATTCGTTTACGAAATTTGCACCAAAACCAATTATATTCAACAAAATTAATTAAAATTTAATTAAACAAAAATAATGTTGCATACACAAAAGATTATTGTATTTAGATTGCAAAACTTTTTTGCAAGTACTAAACTATAGAAAATTTTTAATTAAAAACTAAAAACAAACGAGCACAAATGTACGCAAATTATTTTATGTAGTTAGCTAGCAGTTGTTTTATTTTCATTTTCAATTTCCCAACATAATAACAATGACATCTGCATAGAAATGAGTAATCATTTTTTTTTTGTTTGCATTTCGGAATAGTTTGATGAGTGCACAGAAATTTAATTTTTTGCTATTGAAACATTGAAGCTTTTCAAAGCTCTAAATTTCATATCAGTAATATACCGCATTATATTTAATATTTAAATTATCGCGTTTTTGTGTGCCACGATACACAGTTGCGTGATTCAAAAGGATATTATATGATATAGTAAAGTATGTGTCCAATTTAAACCAAATTAATGTGTATAAGATACATAAATAAAAAAAAAATGAGATAATTTATTTATGATATGAAAATGAGCTATAAACCATTAATTTTTAAATATTTTCCGTACTTAAGTGTCACGTGAAGTTAAAATTTAATTTGAAGCGCTTATTTCTACCTGTGGGTGTCCCACTCATCTCATAGAGAGACAACAAAAAAAATATTTTAATTAAAAATTGGTTTTTGTCATCATCGTTACACAGGTATATCAGCACTTTACAACTGTGTTACGAGCTATGCGATATACGTAGACACTTTTCGACTTACATTACAATATGTATATGATTATCATAAACATTCGCTAATTAAAATTTTAATTAATATTTTTGGAGCATACACATAGACGTAAACCAATTACAAGTATCTTGCCATGTAGCTATGTATACATGATATATCATATCGTCTACTGGTAGTTTCTATATAATATGTGTGTATAATATAAGAAAAAACTCCCACACGAAGCAGAATATATGTACAACGACGGAAGAAAATTATTTTATCGTTATCTTAACCCAAACCCGTTTAACCTCCCATCTTTCATTTACCAAGTTCAATTGGTATTCCTTAATAATTTTTTTCTAATCTCGTCTTGAAAATAAATCATTTGACAAAATATTAATGTAAAAGTTCACACATGAGGTGTTGTTGGCAATATATTTTGATTTGCCTTTATGAACATAATCAATACCGATGTGACTTTTTAAATGTTGTTCAGCCATATTTTGTTTCGTTTTTGTTTAACAACAACAAAAACATAATTAAATAAATCAAATTAAAGCAAATAAAAATTCGAAACTTCTTTGGATATAGCAAACCCAACGGTGTGACAAATAGAAAAATTATAAAATATTTTCATTGAAACCACCAACGAAGCGATACCAGAAACAAACTGAAAGATGAGATAAAACAGAAAAGGGATATAAAGCTGCAGCGGAAAACTAAACATATAACCGAAAGTATTTGATATATCTGGTTCACGAAAATTTATTAGCTTGACACAGTATATGGTATATACAATATATAAAGTCGTATTTATATATAAAGCATAGGAGGAGAAATGGAGCTTTTTAAGAGAGTCAAAAATATATATTTTTTTAAGTTTATTAATTGTGTGTGTATATTTGTTTGTGTGTCGCCTTTTAAGGAGATAATCCGATAAAAAATACCGAATTTATTCATTTTTTACTGGGTGTTGCGTGCGATTATGTTTTGCGGTATGGTTTGATATAGAAGGAACAAACCATTTAATTTTGTATATTTATATGGCTTAGTCGTTTTTTTGGTTTGTTTAGTATGCGGTAGCAGTTTAGATTTACAATAAAATCTTAGTGTTTTGAATTGACTAAATAATATGTAGACATATGTGGCTTTTATGTTTTTATTAAAAACTGATGACATATGGATTAACAAAACACTAGGTTAAGTAAGGCAGAATTAAATCTGTATGTATATAGACTTTGCGGTTTTTGGTAAAAAATGAAACAGCCAATTGTAACCCTTCTTGTGTTGGTCGTATATTTAAGCAATGGTTGTAATAGGGCTGTTTTACTGGGTGTTTACTTCATTTTATTCATGAATGTGCAAACTCACGGCCAAAATCGTGCAATAATGGTTGAATGAACAAAAATTTACAATGTTAAAACGTTCATCACAAAGCCCGGATTTAAATCCGATCCAGAGAAATTGCGGGCAATTTTTAAAATTCGCTTGCGAGAATAACCCCTAAAATCCATCAATGAGGTATGGGACCGAATAAGGAAGCGCTGAACATCCTCTATAATTAAGTATATGGCAGAAAGTATGCCAAGAAGGGTGGCATGCGTAATTGCGAATAAAGGATTATGGAAAAAAAATACTAATTAACTGTTGTATTATACCCCAAAGTGGGTCAGTGCAAAATTGGAAGAATGTGCACTAACTAACTAAAGTTTCTGGTATTTATAGGAAATTATCAAATATTACTCATTTGGCTGCTGTTGATATATTGTCGACACATTGTTTACATTGTCTACGCCATTTCTTGATTTGTCTACATACATTGTCTACACTACAATTACTTCATGTAATTCTTCCTACATTGTTAATACTATTGCATCCACGTCAATTAATAATGGTTCTTAAAAATTGTCCGTGGAATTGACTTCCGAGTCCGAGTTTTGGAAAAGTCTATTCATTAGCTGTGTAGCTCAACATTTTTTGAAGGAACACAATTAGGTTCTTTAAGCAATTTATACCAATTTATTCAGCCATTTCCCGACGTTTTGCAGCAATTCACATGAAATTTGATTTTTTCAATCCGCAAACCGTTTCTTCATTTAATTCAGTATGATGTCGGCTAAATAGAGAGTTGTATCGTTACGACTTTGGAATTCAACTACCAATTTGGCAGGTTCGAGTACATTCACTATGTTTTTAAGTACTTCGAAATATATTAAATCCAACATTTGTGGGCAGTTTAACTCTAACAACAGGCGAACTGGCGATGAATTTCTGATTTTTCACGAAAACATTGACCGCTTCCACAAAGTTTTCTTCTTAAGTTTCGAATATTTCAACATACAATTCGTCAAAGCAAACATCATCTTCGCCATCAATTATTTCTGCTTCACGTTTCATATCCATCGTTATATAGTCGCTTTTTTTTATATAAAGTATCACATACTCCGAGATGAATACCGTGATTGAGACAAAGTTGGTCTAGGCGGAGATTTGAAAAGCTTTTGGAACCTGTACGTCAAGAGGGTCGGGTACCTGCCACACGAATTGACCCAAAACACCTGGTTATAGAAATATTTACCAATTTTTTATATATGCTGGTTTAAATATTGAGTTGGTCATTGGGTTTGAAGTTGAGTTGAAGGTTGAGTTAGGGGTCAATTTGCGGGTTAAGTTGAAGTTGAGTTGGAGTTAAGTTGGGGTTGGATTAAGATATAATGAGCAGTTGGTCAAACTAATTTATTTTCGTAAAAGAAACATTTTTAAAAATATTTTTTATAATTTATTGTAAATATTTTTGAAGAATCGAAAATCCTTCAACCTGGACTGAAGGCCTTGTGTCATTTGAAGTTATATAACCAAAATTCATTATTAAAATTAATTGCCTGCAAAATGCAAAAATAAAACCTGTAATAGCGTTGACGAATTGTGTTCCAAGTAATACTAGAATTATTGATGGATTGTGAAAATTTAATGAGTTTTGATGACCGAGCTGCGGGGGGTATCCTGTAATTCTAAAGCTGCAATTTTTTTAAATTTCTTGTTCTGTTAAACTATTCTACCCAATCTTTTATGAATGAGCTTCGAGCTCAAAATAGATTGGTATAAGCATGGTTGAACTATTTTTGTAAATACAATAAATAAATAAATAAATATATGCTGGTTTGAGGATAGAACTGAAAGAGAGTTTGCGTTTGGGTTGAGGGTTGAGTTGGGGGCCGTTTGCGGGTTGAATTAGGGTTGAGTTGGGGTTGGATTAGTGTTTAATGAGCAGTTGAGCAACCTATATAAGTGTGTGTTTGGATGTATATACAGCATATACTCGTATGTATGATATTTAAACAATACACACGCCTTGATCGATTTGAACCAAACTGTACACAAATATTGTTTAAGACTTAAGAAAGGATACTGTTAATATCTCAAACTACAAATTGAAAATTATATGAATGGCCAATTAGGAATTAGGATGTAACTTATCTATTTTTTAACGGATTTTAATCAAATTTGGCATCCGCTTTGGAAATGAGATTTTAAGATGAATTTTAGATGAAGTTCTGGAATATGGCCAAGCAAGAGGGAATTTGTCTATTTTTTAACTGATTATAATGAAATTTCACTTGTGCGTTGGAGATTGGATTCTAAAATGAGTTTTAGATGAAGTTCTGGAATACGTCCAAGTATGATGGAATTTGCCTATTTCGTAACCGAGTATGATGAAATGTGACATGTGCGTTGAAACTGGGATTCTAAAATATTTTGGATGAAGTTCTGGAATATGGCCTGCCTGTGTGATGGAGCTTGCCTGTTTCTCAACCGATTATGATGAAATTTCACATGTGCGTTGGAAATGGGATTTTAAAACGATTTTTGGGTGAAGTTGTGAAATATGGCCAAGTATGATGGAACTTACCTATTTCTTATCCATTATGATGAAATTCGGTTTGTGCATTGGTAATGGGATTTTAAATAATTTTTAGAAGAAGTTCTGGAATATGACGATTTTAGTTCTGGAATATGATAAATATAACGATAAAGAAATTCGAAAAACAATAGTTGTAATTTTTAATTAAATCTGGCCTCGGTCGGTGTCGAACACCTTGCATATTAGGTTTTCAAGTTTCAGAGCTGTACTGAATAAAACATAGTAAACTTCAAACTACCAAATAAATTATTTCTAGTGTTTGTTCGTTTCCTTGTCCGATGTCTTACATTTTATTTCTTTCTATTGTTAACTGCAAACCTAATATATTTTTGATTTCAACCCTTCGCGTCGATATTATCGATTCTGTGTTTATGGATGATTTCGGGACTTCAAATAATAGCGTTACATCAAAAGTCTATTTGCTAATCTACAGCCTAATGATTTATCCGCCAGTGCAATCTTTTAAAAATAATTAATTAAAAGATACGACGTTCAACTGACCTTTGTGAAGTTGGCCCAAAATTCTATCCCAAAAAACTATGATAGTTAGCGTTGGCAACACCACTTCAAATCTTATGAAACAAAGTAAACTATCATGAGAGAAAAATAATAGACCATGTTATGTCACGATAGATTTTTTTAATACATTTCTATCTCAACTATTAGTTGTGTTGAAAGGATGTTAATGAAAACTAGGAATAGGTAAAAATATTTTACAGAATGCTCCATATTATGGCACCATAAGTTCTAAGTTATTTTATTTCACCGCTTCCTATTTGAATTTATATTAAAAAACAAAAAAAAAAATTATAATCCAATTTATAATGTCAGCCCAAAAAAATGTCTACCATGATAGCAAAATTTATCACGATAGACTCTCACCCCAAAAATAAAACTATCGTGGGAAAGGAAACATACTAGAATAACTAAGGAGAACTTTGTAAATTTTCGCAATTCCACTAAATATTTTCTGAAGTTCTGTATTGTTGTAATCTCCTGATGATTTTTTATTAGGCCTATCAGTTGTAAGTACTCTGGAACTTTTTCAGAATTTTATGATGGTCAAATACGGCTGGAAATCCTTGTGAGCCGTATTTAATTTGATTTTCACAATTCTACCGAATGTTTTCTCAAGTACTGTGTTGTTGCCAGTAATATACTCATGATTTTTTATTAGGCCTATCATTTTTGAGTACTCGGGAACATTTTCAAAATTTTGTGATGGAGATAGCATGGTCAAATATGGCTGGAAATCCTTGTGAGCCGTATTTAATTTGATTTCCGCAATTCAACTGAGTATTTTCTCAAGTACTATGTTGTTGGCACTAATCTCACCATGATTTTTTATTAGGGCTATCAATTGTGAGTTCTCTGGAACATTTTCAGAATTTTGTGATGGGGATAGCATGGCCAAATATGGCCGCAAACCCTTGTGAGTCGTATTTAATTTGATTTTTGCAATTGAACTGAGTATTTTCTCATGTACTGTGTTGTTGGCACTAATCTACCGATGATTTTTTATTAGGCCTATCAATTGTGAGTACTCTGGAACATTTTCAGAATTTTGTGATGGGGATAGCATGGTCAAATATGGCCGCAAACCCTTGTGAGTCGTATTTAATTTGATTTTTGCAATTGAACTGAGTATTTTCTCATGTACTGTGTTGTTGGCACTATTCTACCGATGATTTTTTATTAGGCCTATCAATTGTGAGTACTCTGGAACATTTTCAGAATTTTGTGATGGGGATAGCATGGTCAAATATGGCTGAAAATCCTTGTGATCCGTATTTAATTTGATTTTCGCAATTCTACCGAATGTTTTCTCAAGTACTGTGTTGTTGCCAGTAATCTACTCATGATTTTTTATTAGGCCTATCATTTTTGAGTACTCTGGAACATTTTCAAAATTTTGTGATGGGGATAGCATGGTCAAATATGGCTGGAAATCCTTGTGAGCCGTATTTAATTTGATTTCCGCAATTCAACTGAGTATTTTCTCAAGTACTGTGTTGTTGGCACTAATCACCCCATGATTTTTTATTAGGGCTATCAATTGTGAGTTCTCTGGAACATTTTCAGAATTTTGTGATGGGGATAGCATGGCCAAATATGGCCGCAAACCCTTGTGAGTCGTATTTAATTTGATTTTTGCAATTGAACTGAGTATTTTCTCATGTACTGTGTTGTTGGCACTAATCTACCAATGATTTTTGATTAGGCCTATCAATTGTGAGTACTCTGGAACATTTTCAGAATTTTGTGATGGGGATAGTATGGTCAAATATGGCTGGAAATCCTTGTGATCCGTATTTAATTTGATTTTCGCAATTCTACCGAATGTTTTCTCAAGTACTGTGTTGTTGCCAGTAATACTCATGATTTTTTATTAGGCCTATCATTTTTGAGTACTCTGGAACATTTTCAAAATTTTGTGATGGGGATAGCATGGTCAAATATGGCTGGAAATCCTTGTGAGCCGTATTTAATTTGATTTTCGCAATTCAACTGAGTATTTTCTCAAGTACTGTGTTGTTGGCACTAATCTCCCCATGATTTTTTATTAGGCCTATCAATTGTGAGTACTCTGGAACATCACAAGGCTTTGCGGTTATATTTGATCATTCTATCCCCATCACAAAATTCTGAAAAAGTTCCAAAGTACGCACAATTGATAGGCCTGATAAAAAATCATCGGGAGATTTGTGAAAACAATACAGTACTGGAGAAAATACTCAGTTGATTTGCGAAGACAAGCTGAACACGACCCACGACGCTGGTTCAGGATCTTCACCTAAAAAGATAAATTTGTAAATATTTTGATTGATAATTTCATAAAATATGTAACTTATCTTGGTGTTGCACAGCAATTATATTTCTTTCAATATATTTATGTGGTAAAATTCTGAAATCAATTTAAATTATTGCTGTTAATTTATTGTATTGCATATATATATTATAACTTATTTATTTTATAATTTAAAAGCGAAAACTTACCTGGTATTATCATTTCAGCTGATTTTCACATAAATAATTTGTTTACAAATTAGCTTTTGACATTTGTTCAATTGTTAGAAATTTATTCTATGTTTTTTAAGAAAGTGTTATAAAGATCGATCACTGCCATCTATCATTAAACATTTAATTATCTAACGTCTAATAGATAGTGCTGGTGTAGAATATACTATTTTTGTACGTACTATTTTTGAAATGATATTGCCGCCCTTTTTAGTAAATTCGCGCTTTTTCAGTTTTTTATAACGCTTAATTTTTATTTTCTCGTTCACTTTGATTTTGAACATTGAGCTGTGTGCACCAAGAGATCGAATAAAAGGAAAAAAATATTAAAAGGAAAAGTTGTTTGTGCTAATAAAATAATAAATTTAATAAAACAAGTGTTTTCAACGCTTGGGGGCCATATTGGCCATTATGATTCATTGCAATGCTTTACTATGAACACCTTATCACTTTTTCAATGTTTTGTGTTTTTCTGTATTTTTAATCCCCATGAACAAATTTCTGGAAAAGTGTCAGAGTAATAGCAACTGATAAGTCTAATAGAAAATATTGATGTGACTGTGCCAACAATTCAGAACTTATGAAAATGCTTACTTGAACTGCAAAAATCAAATTAAATATTACTCACGAGGCTTTTCGGCCTTATTTCCCCTTATTAGAATTAGTTTCCTTATAAGTTTTTAATATTAATTTGATTTTTGGCTGAGAGTCTGTCGTGATAAATTGTGCTATCGTGATAGTAATTTTTTTGGACTGACATTATAAACTGTACATGATATATCTTTTTTTGGGCTGACACCAAAGTATGAAGAATTTTTTTTTTTTTTTTGGGCTGACATATTAAATTGTATCACAATATACCTTTTTTCGGCTGACACTTATTCATGAAGAAAAATTTTATTTTAGTGTTACCCCTGCGTTTTTTTGGGATGAATTTTGGGCCAACTTCACATACATGTTCAACTGTAATAATAAATATATGTCTGTGCACCATTTTCTATATATCTCGGTAACATAATGTTCATTTATCACAAACATTACACTGAACTTTAGAATCACCTTAATTTTATGTAGTTTATGTCATTTTCATGTGTTGACCTTTAAAGTGTCAAGTACCAGATTCTGTCTTATTCTGAAAAAATATTTTCATTTATCGAGTAAGACCCACACATCACCACACTCACATTTGTATGGTGTGGATTCTTTCTGTGTGCCCCGATGAATCGAGGAACTTGGTACGAATGATTGAGAATACACATTAACCTTAATCTTAGAACTTAAGATTGTTATTAAAATTAAAATAAACTTGCATTTTAACGAACTTCAATCACTTCTAGCCTCTATTATATATGTATAATAATTTAATAGAGTGCTTTTACTCCATGCCAAAATTGTATTGAACATTTTCGACTTTTCAATTAGGGTGTTAGATTTTGTTCTAATGTCACATAAAATGAATTTCATGTTATCTTGATTTAATCTAAAGAATTTGTCGATATTAATTTGTGATATATGCTTGTGGGGGAACCTTATATTTATCGTTCACAAATTTCAAGTACAAGTAATTAATTCAATGAATGAATTTGCTCTTGGTCATGTTGGTCGTATGTTGAGGTATTTAAACAATTTTTATCTTATTTACAATGATATTAAAGTGTCATTTTGTGTAGGATTCTTAAATCCTATGTTTTCGAAGAAATGGGTGGAAAGGACATCAACGGGAAAGAAAAATTTGATAGCATACCTCTGTCATTGAAACTGGGCAACAATCTTACAGTGCTATAGCTAGAAAGCATATTTTTGAAAGAAATGAAGTTTCGGTTCAGTTGGTTAAACCACCTAGGCTTTGACAGACTGATAGACTAATAGACTGACAAACTGACTGGCAGACCGACAAATAACATTTCGAAACTCACTTTCTCGGACTCAGAGGGGCCTCAAATAGATAAATCTCTAAAAATCTCAAGGTCGAACATTTTCATGATTCCTATACTTTATTTAACTTACGCAAACGAAAGTAAAAAAGTGATGTCTAAGTGTAGTGGAACTTCACCACTTTACTGCTTTAAAACACTGTGAACTATATGGCAAAGTTAGTTTTTTTAAAAGCACTAGTATTAGTTTAATTTCAAGTCGTTTTACGTTTCATATCAATTTACCTGCACTATATAGCTTCATTTCAAAAATTTTGTTAGGGACTAATTACCCACATGATTTTTTAATCATTACACGGTCATCCGTAACTGTCAATCCAATTCAATATTATACTAATGACAGAACACAATAGTTGTCTTTTTATTTTCCCAATTCTATTCTTTCCCAACTATGAAAGCCCGACCTGAGCATCATCTCATTGCAATTCTGAAATGGGTTGAGGCCAACAGGATTCAACGCAAGCAAGATTTAATTTTGTTTGTTCACTGGCAGAGAGTGGTGGCTCCAGTGTGGACACGTCAGAATCTATTGGGGGGTTATTAATAAATAGCAAAATTCGCTTGGGCCGTACAAATGAGATAGATATCTTAGTTATTTACGACGATGCAAATTATATTTAAGGTCATCGGAAGTTTTATAAATTTATAAAATTTAATTACTTTACATATTTAAGCTGTGGTACGAATTTATTGAATTAGTCAAGTAATCAATTTATTTATATTTTATTGTTCGTTTTTAACTATGTTCAAATACCTAGTAATAGGTTTTAAGGACATTGAAAAACTTTCAGTCATAATCTAGTGGTATATATAGTCTCCAGACTAATTTATTCGTTGTTGACTCGTTGGCGGAGTTCTCAGCTAATACAAATGTTTAATCTGAATCTGAGTTCAAATCTCTGGCAAGAAGTGCAGAGGCCCATTTATCAGTTCCAGTTAAAATCTCAAATTCCCAGACTTATTTATTCCCCTAACACGTGTTCTATCGTAAACTGAATTCAAGCCTCTGCAAGGAGTGCTGAGGCCCATGTATCAGTTTCGCAGAATAATTTATTCCCCTGGATATAAGTTAGGTTTGGGGCCTGATGAACGAATAAGTAAGTCAGCTACATATGGACTGTCGGAAACTAAATTCAATTCCCTGGCAAGGAGTGCTACGACCCATTTATCAGTAAAAGTCAAGATCTAAATTGATACATAAAGCTCTCAGACTAATTTATTCCCGTGGAAAGGGGTACCTATCACAAACCTAAATTCAAATCTATGGCAAGAAGTGCTAGGGCCAACGTATCACTTTCAGTAAAAACTCAAATTGGTACATAAAGTTCCTAGAATAATTTAATTCCCTCATTATGGAGTAGTTTTTGGGATACGTAATAATGCTAAAGCCCATTTATCAGTTTCAGTCAAAATCTCAGTTGGTAGATAAAGTTCCCAGATTAATTTATTTCCAAGATAGGGATAATTTTTGGGCTCGATGGATGAAGATAGGTCAGCTACTACTTGTACTATCGCAAACTGAGTTCAAATTTCTGGCAAGCAGTGCTAGGGTCCATTTATCACTATCAGTCAAAATCTCAATTTGTAGATACAGTTCCTTACTAATTTATTCTTCTAGATAGCGGTTTGGGATCGATGGACGAAGGAGTAGGTCAGCTTCTACGTCTACTATGGGAAACTGTATTGAAATCTCTGGCAAGGAGCACTAAAGACGGTACAATTGGTACATAAAGTTCCCAGACTAATTTGTTCCCCTGGACAGAAGTTAGGTTTGGGGCTCTATGAACAATGGAGTAGGTCTGCTACTACGTGTACTATCTAGACAGAAATAAAATTTCTGGCAAGGCGTTAGAAGACCCATTTATCACTTTCAGTCAAAATCTCAATTGGTACATAAATTTCCCAGAAGATAGAGATGGTTAATTTATTCCCCTGGATAGGGGTAGTTTTTGGGCATTTTGGACGAAGGTGTAGGTCAGTTAGTACGTGTACTATCTGAAACTGAATTCAAATCTCTAACAAGGAGTGCTAGGGCCGTTTAGTCAATTTCTGTCGAAATCGAAATTGGTACATAAAGTCCCCAGACTAATTTATGCCTCTGGGGTAGAATTTAAGTTTGGAGCTAAATGGACGGAGAAGTAAATTTCGACACGGTGGTACTACGTGTATTTTCGGAAAATGAATTCAAATCTCTGGCAAGGAGTGCTAAGTCCTATTTTTCAGTGTTGGTGAAAATTTCAATTGATACCTAAATTGCCTATCTAAGGATATGTGTCAGTCTGGTGACACTTTTAAATGGGCCTTACTACCCCTCGCCAGAGATTTGAACTATGGTTCCTTTAGTACATGAAGTAGATGACTAAACCCCTCACCAATTTCTATAAAAATTGTTAATTTGTTGTTAACACCCCTTGTCGGAGATTTGAACTCGAATTAAGTTTGCACATGATGTAAATGACTTCAAATGGAAGAGACAAAGTTCTATTATGTTGTGTACAGGTGGCACCGAATGTGCGGCGAGCTCGCGTTGGCGCCGTATGGATTGTAGGGGTGCATTGGGTAGACCGCTACATGACTCCCACACGAGTGATTTTCCCTCCCTGTGAATGTGATGGTTGTACATAAGCGTGGATTTGGTCGAATGGCTGAAATGTTTGGAGACCAAAATCATTAACCAGACGATGTTTGCTATATGTAACGGAGGAGATTGTTGCCTATATGTCGTCGGTCGATGCCTGTGGTCATGCGGGCAGCAGTGTAAGAGAGTGATGAAGGACACACCAGGTAGTTGGGAGCAGGGGCTTCGACCATAGACCTGACGTGAACCTCAACACTGTCCCCACTGAGTGCTGCGCCGCTGACTGGTGGAGGTGGAGTGATTGATCGACCGGGTGTCCATGCCAGGAAGCAAAGCTGTGACGTCGAGACCAGAACGTAATTCTGCAATCTGACGTCGTTTAGGCTTTGAGGCCAGCCAAGGAAGGTGTTGGAAATAGCCGCTTTGAGGCCAGTCTCGGGCGACTGTGGCCGGGGTAAGTCGATGTAAGTCTCGACTTGTGTGGGGGACAGCCGAAGTGAGTCTCGGCTGTGTCCCTATGACATGGAATGTTATACGGCGACAGTCGAAGTGAGTCTCGACTGTGGCCGTATAAATTGCGGGGGGGGGGGAGGTGTGGCGGATTATGGTTGGGTGTCGTTTTGCCTTTATTATTAAGGTACATAGTTTAGTTAACCAATTTTGTTGGTTCACGCAGACAGAGCAGTAGTGCCTCTTATTTCAGTTGACTTTGTAAGATGGTTGTGGTACGCTCGTGGTTAACGGAACTCCCCCGGCCGATTAGCTGCTGATCCCATGGACGTTGAATGTGTGCGGCCACGCGGTACCCATTGACCCAAGCCATCAGGTTACAAATGACTCTGATAATGTTGGTGTATATTAAGGTGTGATTCCAGTTGAACCGATTTATATGTGGTATGTATGCGTATATATGATTGTGTGTGCAACATGTATATATGTTTATGTGCCCTTCTAGTGTCTATATACGCCCCTGTGTAAAACGTTGATAACAGCGATGTTGAGCACTGTGAACATTGCGTGTGCCTCTTCGTGTATATTTTGTCTGGCTCCACGTATGTATGTTGTATGTGACTCGACGTTTGTATTGTGTATGACTCCACGTGAGGCACGTGATTTTTTTAAAAGACTTTAAAAAAAAAATAAAATAGGGTACATACCATTTACCTGGTACAGAATTGTGCCAGCAGGTGTCCACAATTTTTGCATAAAAAAAATATTGTTGCGGAATGATGGATGTGTATGGTGTGACTCTTAATAATTTTTGTAGGTGCATCTTAGTTTGATGAAAAAAATTACTGTAAACACGGACGTTGGTGGTCACCAATGTAAATATCACAAAATAAATAAAATATACACCAATTAATGTGTGTGATATGTTACCGCATTGAAGATCGAGAGCAGACTGATACCAAAAATTAATTTATTTCATTTTGTGTTTTGTCACTTCAAATGGAAGAGTAATAATTATAATTTCGTGGCAATGACTTTTCTTATGTATATGAGCATTATTGTGCTGAAGAGCAAATTGAGGACCGACTAGTGTATTATCAAGCAGGAATAGCTCTCCTTGAATAAGTTTTTGTGTTCGTACAAATGGTTCCAAAGGGTTAAAGGCAATACAAAATGTTTCTATACAATTTTTCAAATTCGAAGCTAAAAAACTATCATTTTTACTATGGATTCCTATGGGAAACAGTGAAAGTTGTATCACTAAAAAGCACCAACGTTGGAAAATTTTGATGTTGTTTAAGAAAGCGTACAATGAAAGGAATGAATCTATAGTTTCTTATATAAGTTAATTTAATTTAAACACGATAATTTAAAAATATATTTTTTATTGTTGAGCTTGTACCTCACTTTATTATGTCTATATCAAGATTACCCATAAATTCTTATTAACTACATAGTTTTATAAATTATAATTTGCTGACTAAGTTTAATACATTTAATGGAAAATTTCTATCTAAGCCGGATATGCAATATTTGATTTCTTTGCAAGAATTATATGGGAACATCTATGAAAAGTGTTTCCATGTGGGATCAGACACGTTTCTTGAAACGTGATAAAGTTTGTTATCGTAACTCCTCCCCACCTAAATGCGATTGTCCCCAATCGGTTAGAAGTATGGTATGTCATTGAATTTCAGGTTAAAAGTTCTAAGGGCACTATGTTCGGCTTGGTTTTTTTTTTGATGGATCTTATTTTGTTTTTGGATCCTGAGGTATCTGATTATTAGAGGATTATATCGTGATTTCGATTTTTGGTTTATCCGTCGAAACTTGTTCTTGACTTCTCTTTGAAGTTGTAATCCATTTATAGACAGTTTGTTTCAGCCATTTAATGGTTATTATCGTTATGACTATGCCTACAGGAACTGCGAATCCTTGTATTAAAAATCGGTTGGTCGTGGATTCTGACTGTAATATTCCTATTACATCCGTGTTATTGATATGGAGTTCCTCCATTATTTCCAGAGATAGGATTTTCTTTACTTCTTTTTCATTAAGGAGTGGGTGTAATATTGCCGGTAAGTCTTGAAGTGGGACACTTCGTGTGAAGTGAAAAATTCGTCATTGATTTTCATAGATACGCCGCGAAACTTTACTAGAAAGGTACCGTATAATTTTTGCGGTAGTGTGTCCACTAGGATTGAGCCATCAAAATTATTCAGGACGAGTATTCCTGGTGTAATTTCATCAATGGTTGGGATATGTTGGTTGTTGATGATATTGCAATCCGCCGGTGTACTCTTAAAAATATTTGGGATACAAGTGGTATTTGATAGATTGATAACATTTTTTGAATTACAAATAGAAATAAAATTAAATGTTCTACAATTTCCTTTTATAGCAAAAATTTTGTCGTCTCTCTTAAGAATATTTTCATATAATATTTCTGTTGCTACATGGAACCGTTCGACTTGTCCATTCACTTCGCTTTTGTATGGTGGTGTAGTGAATATTTTGATGTGCCTGTCGTCGCTCATCATGGATATTATTGATGCTGAATTAAGTGACTTTTCGTTATCTATTACTACTACGGCTCCGAAACACAGAAATAAAATAAGATATCCTTTAGTGATCTTTTCACATGTTCCACCGCTCTTGATTCGATAATCTTCGTTTGAGCGAACTTAGTGAATTTGTCAACCGCTGTTAGGACTAGGTATTTTTTGGTCGAGAAAATATCCAGATGTATGGTATGACCGGGGTATTCGGGTATAGGAGTATTATGAATCTCTTGATTGTTGGGGTGACGCTCGTACTTGTTCTCTTTGCATATTGCACAAAGTTTTACAAGGTTCGATATCTTGGAGGCCATTTTCGGAAAATAATATTTCTGAATGATCTGCATGCCATTCTCGCAGGGATTACGGTGGACACGTTTGTGTTCTGTCAAAATTATTTGTTCTTGTCGCTCTCGTCTGCAATATCTTCCACCATAGTCTGTGTAAATCGGATTTTATAACTCCTGAAGTGTAGTGGGTAAATTTCTTGGATTTTTCCCATAAGTGATTCTGGGGTGAAGAGTCCATTGACAATATTGGTTTTCAAGTACCTTTTGAAGATATTTATGAGTTCACGTTCAGTAAAACTTGGTTGAGTAAAAATGTGTCTCGTGTGACAAGGTGAGAAACCAGTTTTAATTTGATAGCTGTTTTTAAATTCGTTCAGTCTTGGTGCGTATTGTAAGGAGATCGCGAAGGTCTTATAATTCCTTCATTTAATAGTTTCTTAACTTGCCTTTCGACCTCATCCTTCAAGGCCATAGGATAAGGGTAGGGCTTTGAATATACTGGCGTATCTGTCGTAGTACGTATTTCTCCCTTGACAGTGGACGTATATGCTAGTTTTTTATCCGGAGCTGCAAGGGGACATTTTCCTATTATGTTTCGTAGTCTTGACTTTTGTCTTCGTCCAAATGAGTTATTCTGAGTTAAATATGGCTGACTATTTCCGATTTATGTTGCTTTAATAGAATTTTAAGGTTGGGGAAAATAGTCATGTGACTCCGTGTGGATTACAGCCTTAAGTTCTCTTAGTGTGTCATTGCCTATGATGCCGTTAAAAGTTTTTAGTCTTGAAAGAATATATAATATATAAGTTCTATTATGTTGTGTACAGGTGGCACCCAATGTGCGACGAGCTCGCGTTGGCGCCGGATGGATTGTAGTGGTGCATTGGGTGGACCGCTACAGTCTAAATTCCCCGTGCACCAGAAATTGGTTTCTATCCCGTATTAAAACGAAATCATGATTTTGGTATCTTTAGTGTAGTTTGGGATTGAATGCGGTGTAGTTGGATTCCAATTGGAACGAAATAATAAATATGTTGAACTAGAACTATTTGTAATTTTTTTTGGTTTGTAATTTTACAACTTCGATGTTTCATTGAAAAATCTTAACTGGTAGCAGAAAAATATAATTACTTAAATAAAATTAGTTAGAATCCAATGTGATGGTTTTTTTTCTTCAATAACATTTGCATACGTATTACTGTGGAAAAAGGGTGGACAACTTCAGATCCATTCGTGGAAAAAAACCTTGTATTTGTATAGGAGTTCAAGAATTTATTCATATATCCCAGAACCGACAGAGTAACTTCAAGGTAATTTAGATGTTGTTGATTTAATTTTCTCTTCAAATATCAGTTTATTTTAAAACACCCAATTTCTATATTTAAATTAAATACAAATTTCAGACATGTACACAAAAAAATTGAAGATTTCTGCATCCGGACTCGAAAAACTTTCTCTTTTTTGTGTTTAAGCAGTATAACTTCAGTAATTTTTTTTGAAAAACGTTTGATTTATAATAAATTATAGAATTGAGTGAGATGCTGTTGAGATTAATATCAATGTGGTTATTTTATTATTTTATTTAACTCTGTAAACGATACCATCAAACATAAAATAAAAATATTTCCAACATCATTGTAGTTTTTTTTTTAAACAGCAACTTTATGAACCAAAAAATATTGAAGTTTAGTGCGATGATTCGCCACTATACGAGAAGTTTGATAGACAAAAAATAATGTATCAGGTTTCTTTGCAAAATAAATACTTTAGAACATTGCTGCACATGTGGCACAGTATCAATTCCGTTAAAGTTTCATTTTCAACACTTTTTTAAAAATAAAATTTAACGTACCGGTGTTTTACTTAACTAATCGAATAATGTTTTTATTTTAAAGTACCTTCCTATCTATGTACTTTACGTTGAGTGTACGATATTAAAACAGAAAAGAAGCGAAAAAGGTTAAAGTCAGTTTTATTTATAGAACCTATTTGATATAGAAATATTTTATTTAACCAACAATGAGCTTATCATTCAGTGGCAACACCTTCTGCTATTTATATACGTTATACAGGTCATATTTAACTCGATTAAATTCACACACACAGACATACTACTGCCTAGCAGAGAAAAGAAAATTTCCATTAAAAATTCAAATTATTTCCTTTTTGTTGTTGTTGCTAGTGTTAAAGTATAAAAAAAATTTAAGTACACTTGAATGAATTCTTTATGAATGGATTAAAATAGTTTCTGTTTTATCGTCTCTCCATTATCGAATCAAATAATTTTATGACATTTCCTAGGACATGCAAAAAAAATATTTACACAGTTTTTTTTTTATGTAAATGTATCTACATATATAGAGCTATGTAGTCGGATTTTCTGCTGGATTAGATAAACTTAATTAAATTTGTTTACATATTGTGAACGGGTGTACGTTAGTTTATTAGATTGGGATTTAATAATTGGACGTATTAAACAAAACAAAAGAAGAATTTAAATCAGTTCATTTATTGGCTTTTCGGATTAGTTGTATTGGAATGTATTTACTATAGTTAGAATGGACAAACACCGGACTACTCCAGTTTCTTTTATATTCGAGATTAATTAATTTTTCAGTTTTATGGATTCTCAAATAGAATTTTAAATTATCAAAAAAATTGCAGACCAAATTAAAATTTTATTTCTTGTTCTCGTAGTTTTATTATTAAATTTAGATTAAAAGAAAATAATAATAAAAATGTTGAAAAATAATGAGAAAATATTTTTTTAAATAAATTTGACAACAAAAAGTAATTAAATTTTATCTTTCGTAGACTGCCAGTACTTATTATTTGTTTAAAAATATTTGTTTTTGTATGAACGGAACTTCATAGTCCTCATTAAGTATTTTGAAATATTATCATTGACCGTTTATGTACTTAGCATTTGTATATGGTAATGGCTATACTCTAATTAATAATCAAGCAAAAATAATTATTTTCCAAAACGATTTTGAATTTCAAAACCTTTTTGAAATTTTGAGACACCGTAAATCAGAAATTAATTAATAAATGATCGTTTAAAACCCATAAAATTTTGATTTACAAGTTAAATAAAATCAAATCGTTTATTTTAAAATTGTATAGAAAATACATTTTGTGAAAAGTAATGCATATCAGCAGTCGCTTTTATTTACTTAAACTAAAATCTTGTTTTTATAAACATACATATGGGTGTGGGTTACATGGCCGACAACCATTTCGCCGACCAGTCACATCGCCGACAGAGCAGATGACCGACACAACCATATCGCCGACAAGACAGATGGCCGGCACAACCACATCACCGAGAAGACAGATGGTCGACAGAACCACATCGCCAACAGGAAAGATGGCCGACACAACCACATCGCCGATAAGACAGATGACCAATCGAGAATTGAGAGAACAAAATGACAACCAAAATAAAAAGGTTCCAAGAATAACCAAACCAGCCTACATCGATCGCTAAGTATTACAAGAGATGGCATAGAAAGCCCAAGAGGGCTTAACATGAGCATTCATTTTCTTTTGGAGATTTTGAAAATAATATACAAATTTTTTGATCAAGCTGAAAAGGTTAGACATTAAAACTCTCTAGGACGTGGGAAAGTTAGTTAAAAAGAACCTCAAAGAAGTTGACACATACAATCAAGGTTCATGTAAAATTAAATAAAAGCTTGTAAAAAAGGCAAGAAAATTCATATGAACCAATGAGAGAGTGCAGAAATGGAAAGGAGAATAAGATGGGAAAAAATCATCCCAAGAAACAAACAAAACAGGCCCAAAACCGTTGCTGCAGAGTACAAGAAAGGCACAATGAAAAAAAGAGCGATGGCACACGCGAGTTCCGTATAGGCTCTGTGGATATTTTCTTTATGTTACCGTATTGGGTGTACAAATAAGTTTTGAGGGATTAACTAGTATTAAATCGCATCGGACTGTCTTGTAACTATATTCATGTTAAAGCGTCATCATTTCCCTCTAAAAATCAGTATGCATCATTTCTCTGGAGTATAAACAACATATTTTTTGTTGTGTGCTCTAACCATGTCTACATTGGTGCCAACAAAACACAATTTGCGGGAAGCGCTAAAGTGGCAATTTGACACCAGTGACATAGAACGCGAAGGGAAACCAGTAAAGTTTGAAGACGCTGAATTGGCGGCATTATTGGACCAGGATTCATACCAAACTCAAGAGGCTCAAGCGATTCAAAACCGTCTCAAGGCCATGGGTTTGGCGCTAAAACAAGAAAATTGTGTTCCGTATGAACTCAAGCCAAGAGACGTCGAACGCCGTTTTTTGATGTGCGAACCACTGCTCCAAAGGTAAACTCGGAAGGGCTTTCTAAATACATAATTTCTATACCTGTACCTTGAGCGGATCTATTTCCACAGTAATGTTAACTGTTTTAGGTATTTTTTGAACTGTAAACTGTAACTGTTTTAGGTATTTTTTGAACTGTAAAATGAAATTCAACTACATCTAAATTCATATGAGAATGCATTTCCATCGCACATGTCGGATTTCATCTAAATTCATTCATATCATCATTTGATAAATCATGTCAGAATTCGATATACCATGTCAGAATTTGAATCTTTAGTGTCAAAACTCGATGTCTAATGTCAGAATTCCATACTTCATTTCAGAATTTGAAACAAAATTCGAATGGTCATATCAGAATTCGATAATTGATGTCAGAATTACATTTTCAGTATCAGAATTTGTATTTATGCTGCCGGGATTCTATATCTTATCTAAGTTTCCACAGTTAGAATTTGAATTTGTGATGTCAAAAATAGATGCATCATCTCCGAATTCGATGTATCATCGTTTCAGATTTCGACAAGTCATGTCAGAATTGAAATTTGTGATGTCGGGATTCAATATATTATGTCTGAATTTGATGTGTTATGTCCCAATTTGAGAATTTGATGTTAGATTCGGTGCATCATGTCCTAATTCAATGTATCGTGCCAGAATTCGATGTGAAATATCATGTCTGAATTTGAATTTCAGATGTCAATATATCATGCTAGAAATCGATACGTCCTATCAAAATTTGACGTACCTTGTCAGAATTCGATACATCATGTCAATATACCATACCAGAATAAAATAAATTATGTTAGAAATCAACATATCATATCAGAATTCGATGGGATGGGATCAGGATTCGATAAATGATAACATCATTCGTTATGTCTTATCAGAATTTGAATCTTTGATGTCAAATTTCGATACCTCATGTCACAGAATTCGATACTTCATATAAGAATTTGATACGTCATGTTAGAATTTAAATTATTGGTGCCATAATTCGAGTTATCATGTCAAAATTCCATAATTTATGTCAGAATTAGATATTTGTCAGAATTTGTATTTATGATATCAGAATTCTATATATTATGCCATAATTCGATATATCATGACAGAAATCGACATGTCAGAAGTTCGAAATATTATGCCAGAATCCAATAAATTACGTCAGAATTTTTTACTTCATGTCAGATTCGATACGTTATGTCAGAATTTGAATATCAGTTGTAAAAATTCGATATATAATTATATCAAGCCAGAATTCGATATATCGTGTCAGAATTAGAATTTATGATGTCAGAATTGACATATCACTTCAGAATACGAAACGAGAATTTACATTTTTGTTGTCGGAATATATGTATGTATCATATGGTGCCAGTCATGGCACAGTTCAATATATCTAGTCAGGATTTGAATTTATGATATTACAGTTCGATATATCGTGTCAGAATTCGAAATATCATACCAAAACTGGTAAATCATATCAGATTTCGTTATATAATGTCAGGTATATTAAGTCAAAATTTTATATACCAAGCACAGCACAATAAAAATTTTAAAATTCGATATGTCATATCAGAATTGGAATTTTTGGGGTCGGAATTCTATGCATCGGAATTCTACATAAGACGTTAAAATTCGATATGACATGTCAGAATATGAATTTATAATGTCAGAATTGTATATCTTATGTGAAATTTAGATGACAGATGATGCCAGAATTTCAGTTATTTATGTCTAGATTCAATACATCAGAATTCGTGATGTCATTCCAGAATTCGAAAGGTCTATCGTGTTCGTTGCCGATACAATGGGGCACAAATAAATTTCACTTTAAATTTTATACTGGCCACACAATTTACAAATGAATATGTGGCCAAAATGTATTCACAATAAAATACAAACTGCGGATAAAATCCACCACCATTAAACGCGATAACTTTAAATTTCACTGTGTGTAAATTTACTTTTTATTTATTTTTATATCTAATTTATTTCTATTTCTTTTATTCAATTATCTTTATTTTATGAATTTAATATTTCTGGAAAAATGGCGAGTATGTCGCGTCAGAAATTTTGGAACGTGAGTGTATGTTTTTTTATTTTTTTTTTTGTCCACGGCAAAGACATTCATTAATCGTATAGACTTTGAAACTTGGTTTTTGGTAAGAGTAGAAAATGTCGAACGAACAGACACAGAGATGTACCCCTGAAATTTGATTTGAAATTAAATTGTGGTGATGAACGAATTGTTGAGCGATTATATGAGTGAATCGCTACAGGACTCCCCCATCAGTAATTATCCCTCCCTACGGAATGATTGTGTGATTAGTTGCGATACGAACGATTTTACGTGGTCGATGGCTTGATATTTGATCAGCCGAACTAAGAATCCCGTATGCTGGTTTGAGTCGATCGATTGAAATATTTTGGTTTTTTCCATTAATCGATACGACGAAATGTTTGCGCAGTCGACGTATAACTTGATACGGACCTTCGTAAGGAGGAGACAGTCCTGTTCGGATTTTGTCTGTTCTTATGAAGACAAAATCGCAAGTGTTGAGTGATTTTGGTAAGAAAACGTCGTCTTTGTTGGACTGACGAGTGGATTTTGGTACAAGGTTTCGCATTGTTTGCCTTAGTTGGTCAATGACTGTGTCGGTGGTTGGAATGGGTGAAAGAGGATTTTCGATAAAGAACTCACCAGGTAGTTTGATGGTTTGGCCGTAAACTAATTCTGCCGGTGAGCACTTAAGATCCTCCTTCACTGTTGCTCGGATACCAAGTAAAATGATTGGAATTTCCGAGCTCCAATTTGTTGTGTTGCTTCTGGCCATTAACGCGGCTTTGAGTTGCCGGTGGAAGCGTTCGACCATGCCATTAGATTGTGGGTGGTAAGCCGTTGTTCGTATCCGATGTGAGCCAAGGAGTTTTGTTAACTCGGTAAAAAGCTTTGACTCAAATTGTGTACCTTGATCAGTTGTGATGTTTAAAGGTACGCCGAATCGTGATACGTAATTGTTGACGAATGTCGAGGCTATGGTTGCAGCAGACATATTGGTCATGCAGTAGGCTTCGGGCCAGCGAGTGAAGCGGTCGACACAGGTGAGTAGGTAAGAATATCCATTAGACGGAGGAAGTGGTCCTACGATGTCTATGTGGATATGTTCGAAGCGACCAGGTGGAATTTTGAATCTATCATGGGGTGATTTTGTGTGCCGTTGTACTTTGGATCGCTGGCAAGATAAACAAGACTGAGCCCAATTTCCCACGTCTTTGTTTATGTTAGGCCAAAAATAGCGAGCGGTAATTAATTTACGTGTTGCACGGACACCAGGATGCGAAATGTTGTGTAGTGTGTCGAAGATGGTTCGACGTAGTGGTTGTGCTATGTAAGGGCGATTGTACCCAGTAGATGTTTCGCATATGATTTCGAGGCCAGGTAGTTTAAAAAGTTCTAGTTTCATTGATGAACTAGAGTGACATTCGGAACCAGAAAATAAATTCTGAAGTTCTAGGTCAACTTTTTGAGTGTTTGCTATTTTTTGTAAGTCGATGTGAGCTTCGACTGTGGCCATTTCGTTGTCGGTGGTGCGGGATAATGTGTCCGCGACAACGTTGTCATGTCCGGAAACATGTTGAATGTCCGATGTAAATTGTGTAATATAATCCAAGTGGCGTGATTGCCTTGGATTACGTTCAGTTTTTGACTGAATCGCTCGTGTCAGAGGCTTGTGGTCGGTGTAGATTGTGAAATCTCGACCTTCGACAAAATATCTAAAGTGTTTGACTGATAGATATATTGCGAGTAATTCCCGGTCGAATGCGGAGTACTTCGTTTCGGCATCCGAGAGCTTTTTTGAAAAGAATCCCAGGGGCTCCCAACACTCGTTATTGTACTGTTGTAGTACAGCACCGACAGCAGTGTTTGATGCGTCAGTGGTTAAGCTAAGCTTTGAGTCGCTCAGTGGGTGCGCCAGAAGTGTTATCTGTGCCAATTCAGTTTTTAGTGATGTGAATGCATGTTGACATTCGTCGGGCCATGAGAAATTCTTGGCTGTTTTTGGCTTTTTGTGTAGTGTTGCCAAGTGACTGTGAATTGGTGCGAGTGTTTGCGCGAGTTTCGGTATAAATCGGTGGTAGTAATTTACCATACCGACAAATCGTTGAATACTTTTGATCGAAGTAGGAGCTGGGAATTCTTTGATTGCGTTGATTCGTTCTTCTGATGGCAGTATACCATCAGGTGTAATCTTGTGGCTGAGGAAGTCTAGAGTTAACACGCCAAAGACGCATTTTGAACTTTTAATGTGAACACCAAACTGTGCTAACCTATGGAAAAGCTGTTCTAGGTGACGTTTGTGCTGTTCCTCAGATTGCGAAGCCACAAGAATGTCGTCAATGTAGACGAAAACGAAGTCTAAATCACGGACAACTTCGTTCATGAAGCGCTGAAATGTTTGTGCGGCGTTCCGAAGACCGAATGGCATTCGGGTGAATTCGAAGAGGCCAAAGGGGGTCGTTATTGCCGTTTTGTGAACATCTTCAGGCGCGACGGGAATTAGATGATAGGCTCTGACGAGATCAATTTTGGAGAAAATCTTGCATCCATGTAAGTGCATGGAGAAATTTTGAATGTGGGGTATCGGGTATCGGTCAGGTGTTGTAACCGAGTTTAGTCGCCGATAATCCCCACATGGTCTCCAATCTTGATCTTTCTTTTTGACCATATGCAGTGGGCACGAAACGGGAGATGCCGATGGCCGGCAAATTCCTAATTCCACCATGTGTTGAAATTCCGTACTAGCGGCTTTGTGGCGGAGCGGATCTAGTCTGCGTGGTCTTGACACGGGCAGATGGCCTGCGGTGACAATGTGGTGGACCACGTTGTGTCGGACTGGTAAATTGTAGTTCGGCTCTGCTGTGAGTGATGGAAATTGTTGGAGCAGAGTGCCGTAACTATTGTTAATTAAAAAATGGATCGGTGTCGGTGTGTCGAAGTGAACCATGGTGGCATTGATTGACAGCTTAGTCGCTGAATCAACCAGCCGCTTGTTTTTTAGGTCAACAAGAAGTCCGAATTTGCTGAGGAAATCGGCGCCAATGATCGGACGATTCACAGCAGCTAAGAGAAAAGCGTGCTTGAATGTTCGTTTGAGTCCGAGATCCACCTGGAGCAACTTTCTGCCGTAAGTGTGGATGGTTGTTCCATTGGCAGCCGATAAGACTAGATCTGGGTTTCTTTTAAACCATGTAAATGATTGTTTGTAATAATTAGCTGGAATAACCGAAAGGTCAGCGCCAGTGTCGATTAAAAAGGTGTATGCATTTATTTTGTCGAATATGTGAAGACGCGTTGTTTGAGGGGTGTATGACGCGATTGTTGAGACCCGGTGGTTTAATAGTTTTTTTTATTGTCAATGTCCATTGCGTTGTTTTGTGTGGACGTCGTTGTTTGTGAATTCCGGAATGTGCAAGGTGCAATGCACTTCCGTGCAGCAATACCAAATTTGAAATGGTACCAGCATTTGCCTTGTTGGTTGTTGTTGCTGTGTGGGCTGAATGATCGTGGGCGTGATGAAGATCGCCCCCTTGATCGGCTTCGGCCGTCCCGAAACAAGGCATCTAATTTCGCCTCGAGACGGGCTAAGCGATCCTCGACCGTGCTACTGTTAGATGGGGAACGACGATCTCCATCTCGGCCACGATTATTTTGCACCGGTGATCTCGATTGCCTATTGATATATTGATTTGCACTTGACTGTATTGCGTTGACCTGGCGGGGTTGTTGCCCGATGTTAATTACGTCATGCATCCGATCGGCAGTTTTAGCCAGCGTGTCTGTTGGTATTGTGTCTGGCTGTGCGACAAGTGCAATTTTTATCACCTCCGGCATTTTCCTGGTCCAAATGGATCGGATGAGAGTTTCTGAGATGCCCGTGCCCGCGAGTGTACGGATGTGCCGTAATGCCTCCGATGGTTTTCGGTCACCTAGATCTTGACCCGACAATAGAGATTCTAGCTGTCTTTCTGTGGAGGGTGCCAACCGGTCAAGCAATACGCTTTTTAGTGCTTTGTAATGATTTTCACTGGGCGGATTTTGGAGAAAGTCCGAAATGGTTTCGCAGATGTTTGGCGTAAGTGCTGACAGTGTATAAAGGTACTTTTGTTTATCCGCTTTTATACCCTGTAGGTCAAATTGAATTTCTGCCAATTGAAACCATGTGTTAGGTTTTTCTGGCCAGAATGCTTGTAAGTTAGGTTTAGATACCGTGGCCGAGACCTCTGGGGGTGGATGAACTATATTAGTTGTATCCATGTTGGTCGTTTGTTCAGACTTCCCCGGGTGTTTCTCATCGTCGCTTGACATTTTAAAATGGAATGATAAATATGTGCCGTGAAATATGATAAGTGTTAATTGAGAGAGAAAAAAAATCTTATGTCTTATTTTGAGGAATGGTTACCTTGTGTTTTGTGAAAATAAATAAATATACAAAAATAAAAATTTTGTATTCGATGGTCGCTGACGAGATGGTCCAAGTACGGTCTTGGGTCTCGACTCGTCACACGCCGATATATAATGAGAACACTATGGATCGGAAGTATAAACGATAAAAATAAATAAATAAATGTGCGAAAATGTAAAAGCAAAATATGATTAACAAAGCCCAGATTTTATGCGGTATGGTGGTGAAGATTGTACAAAAGAAATTTTATAATGATGCTATTTATAAAGTTAGGGGTGTAAAAAAAAAATTTATATAATTTTACAATTTTAAGTTTTATAATTTTACTAGCAGCCCAGTCGATAACGACAGTAAATGAAATAATTTAAAATTTTTTTAAAATTAGCCAAAAAAAATGTTTGGACTGTTGCTGCTGATTATTTTGAAAATTGAGAGCAACAAAAAAAATAATAATTTTTTTAAAACTTGCGGTTTTAGATTGCTGATGTTGTACCATATGTGTTTGGCCTTCCTTCATATATTTTGTTCAAATTGTAATTATTCCGCTTCCTTAAATTATTATTCCACGTACTTGCGGTGATTGTTATGTTTTCGTTGCACCGTTGTATAATAGCGTATATAAGTATGTTGGTTTTCGTGTACAGTTTCTATGGCTGTTTGTTGATTTACCGTTGATTTTTCTAATATTTATTCAATGTTTGATCATTAATATTTTCACGTTTCCCTGGTTTTTGTTTAATTTGTAAACTGTATGCAATTGTTGCGTCGTTTGTGTAGGTGCCCAATAAATCCTCGTTCGTCTTCTTTCTTTGTGTTAAACTGTTGCTAAATGTGTTGTTGTAATTTATGATTTTATAGCTGTATTACGTTGACGTATGTCCTTTTGGGGTTATTTTTGTGAATTGCTCAGCAAAATTTGTAACGTAAAAGAGAGCTTTATGTTAGATTATGTTCGACACCAAAAAAAATTGTATGAATGTGGTAATAATAATATTTTGCTTACCCAATGGCCGGTGCTATTGCACCAGGCCGATTTATTCACAAAACTTCAAAATTTTCTGTTAATGTTCCCTTTTTTTTGTTTGTTTTGGCGTTACGTACCACGCCCTTCAAATTATGTGCTCTATGCCGTAAATACGGTCGTCGAAAGTCACCAATTATCGTGTTCGTTGCCGATACAATGGGGCACAAATAAATTTCACTTTAAATTTTATACTGGCCACACAATTTACAAATGAATATGTGGCCAAAATGTATTCACAATAAAATACAAACTGCGGATAAAATCCACCACCATTAAACGCGATAACTTTAAATTTCACTGTGTGTAAATTTACTTTTTATTTATTTTTATATCTAATTTATTTCTATTTCTTTTATTCAATTATCTTTATTTTATGAATTTAATATTTCTGGAAAAATGGCGAGTATGTCGCGTCAGAAATTTTGGAACGTGAGTGTATGTTTTTTTATTTTTATTTTTGTCCACGGCAAAGACATTCATTAATCGTATAGACTTTGAAACTTGGTTTTTGGTAAGAGTAAAAAATGTCGAACGAACAGACACAGAGATGTACCCCTGAAATTTGATTTGAAATTAAATTGTGGTGATGAACGAATTGTTGAGCGATTATATGAGTGAATCGCTACAGGTCTTGTCACAATTTCATAGATCTCTCATGAAGCTTTCAGAATTCTATATGTCATCTCAAAATTCGATATGTTATCTCAGAATTCGAGATGTTATATCCAAATTTAAAATTTGTGTTTTAGAATTCTACATATGACGTAAGAATTCGAAATCACAAGTCACATTTTATATGTCACATGGATATTTTGACTTACCGTATTCGACATATTCGGTCAAAATTCGGTATGTCTTTTCGGAATTCAAAAGTTCTTATCAGAATTTGATTTATCATCTCATTATTTCAGGATTCGACATTCATCATCTCAAATTTCGAGATGTCATATCAGAATTGGATATATCATCCCAGAATTCAACACAATTTTGGGAAGATATATCAAATCCTAACAAATTCAAATTTTGGGAAAATATATCAAATTATAAAGTCTTGAGAAGATATATCAAAGAATTCGATATCTCAAGTCAAAATTCGATAAATCTCTTCAGCGTTTGACTTTATGATGTCAGAATTCGATAATTCATGCCAGAGTTTGAGTTTTGGGTGTAAAATTTCGAAATGTATTCTAGAATTTGAATTTTTATGGCAGAATTATACAACAGAATAGGTCATAGTTCAATAAGTCATTTGATAAATCATATTCGAATTTGAAATTACGATGTCGAAATACGATATCTTGTGTTGAATTCGATATGTCATAATTTGTGTTCGTTTGGAGTAAAGCCCGGTCTTTCTAAGAAAAAACCTAATATATCGACTACCACATATTTTGGCCTAGATAAGAATCTTGTAAACGTGTACTGTTACATAATCTGGACGCATGGAGATATCGCATTAAGAGCACTGGATCACAAGTTAAGCTGAGTTTGTGAGAAGGCAAATCTCACATGTCGTTAGTTTCTTAATACGATCTTCGCCGATTTTAAGAAGATCATCTGGATATTGCCCTGATTCTGTGTCGTTGTGCAGTTGTATTCGCATATTTGTAGTTAAACTAGATTTTTTAACATGTTGCGATAAAGTGGACTCCTTTAAACAATTATTTATTTCGTCGGCCAGTGTACCCTTGCTTATTATCGGCAGAGCCTGTCTAAACTCACCGGCCAATAATATGACCATCTCTCTTACGATATTATGGTTGTTTTAATATTTTGCATGGTCTGATTTAGTGCTTCGATTGCTCTTTTATGGGACATTGTACGACTGTACGTCCGTCCCAAATCAATACCTTAGATTTTTTCAACATTCGTCCACGATCACTGTTTTTACTTATGTTACAAATTGGTGTTTCCCAATGGGCTAAATTCAACAGCAGCTTAAGCACTGAAAGCGCCGTTCGGCCATTACCAAGTGTCTCGTGCGCAAATATCAAATAATGCAATAGTAGTTGTTTTATGCAGGCTTGAAAAGCCGCTACGAGTCCGATATGTACATATGTACTTCATCTATGGGATTTGTGGGGTTCGTGTATCTGAAATTGAAAATTGCTGGGTCACTGCCTTTGTTAATATATATTCAGGTATATTTTATAGCACACACTGAACTGCAAGCCTCTACGTTAATATGGGCACTAAATAATTTTGAAAAAATAGGGTGTTTGATTGGGTCTCAACTGATCTTTTAAACAATGAAAAATGTGGACAAGGGGTCAGCAGCGCTTCTTCCATTCTTTAATATACAGAAAACATACCACTTCTCCAAATATTTTTCCTTTAGTTAGAACTGACATAAGTTTTATTAATTTTAGCCTAAAACCTCTTCATGAAACCGTATCATGTTTATCAATAGCTGGTAATAATAACTACACATAAACTAGACAATTTATGTGTGAAAAGTCACGCGCACTTTTGGGAAACAAATGAAAACACACCTACCTAACGTATAATAAAATTTATATTCTTTCACTGAATGTTATTTTATAAAATTTATTTAATTTATTTATTTGTCAAATTCATTTAATTTACGTAATTTAATTTATTTATGTTCAAACATTTTGGGCACGATGAACAATAAAAAAAACTGAATTATTTTATTTTGGTGGTGGTTTTCGCATTTCGTACACCCTGCTGCTCGAGCGGTTGCGAGTTACTTGTGATTATTGTGGTTGAGTTGCGAGTGTATGATATTTTAAAATGTGCCCCGCTAATATATGTGATCGATATATTGCGGTGATGCGCCAATATTAAAATTTATTGTGGCGATGAAACAAATGTGTGTATTTAATCAGTGAATCGCTACAGAACTATTAACCTAAATAACGATTTTCATGTTTCCAATTACAAAAACATAGGACTTTCATACAATCTTTCGACCCCCATTTCACCCCCTTAGGGGTTGCTTTCTTAAAAACCAGCAGCCTATACCCTTCCCCAGGGTTCAAATTACCTCCATATCAAATTTCATCAAAATCGGTTCAGCCGTGAAAACGTAACAGGCAGACAAACAGATAGACAGACTTTCGCATGGCCGTATCAGTCACCTGATCTGAATCCGAACGAAAATTTTTTGGAATCGAGTAAAAGTAGCTGTTAACAATGAGAAACACAAAAATTTGGAATTTGGAATAAACGACCGTTTACAAATGCCAGGAACTGGTGGGCTCTAAGGATTTGCCGATGCAGGGAAGTGATTCGGTAAGAAGGTCACACGACCAATGCTATTCAATTAAAACGCATATTAGGTTTAATCATACACAAATTAAGAGTAGAAATGAATTTTGAAATTAACTTTGCTATTATTTTGAATACCATACTTGCAAAATAAAAAGTTAAATTATTTTGATATTCCTTTTATAAATTAAATATGATTTTTTAAATTTAATTGTTAGTTGATATTTGTCCTTCGTTCGTTTGATCATCAATGCAGCCGTAACATGGCCTAAGTATAGATTTAGTAGATCTTTTACTGTGGCATATTGCTAAGGTATTTAGACTCAACGTTTACTTACTTTTCAAACGTAATTACTCTAAACTATTGTTTTTACAACTGGTATGATTTTAACGTTATGTTTAAAAATAAATGTTCAATTAGGATTTTATAGAATAGAAAAAAACAACAAACACGTCCAAATTATTTTTAAGTTTATTTTTCACGTTTTCACCATAATTCTTGCGTTGTTGCTGTTTCTTACCCGACATCAAGATCGACAAAAAACTAAAAGACAAAAATATTTATCTTATTTCTTTGTGCGGATTGGATTTTCTTTTGAAATAGCTTAAAAAATTGTTTTGTTTATTTTGAATGGGTGTAATGTACTGTAAGTAAACAAAATATTTTTTTTTGTATTATTGAATTTCCCCCAAATCAAAAAAAAGAAATTATTAAAATTCATTATCGTTTTCCCAAATCTGTAAAGTAATCTCTTTTCTCGTCTGATATCACAAATTTTTTTTTTTTTTAACAATCAGCAATTATAATTACTATAATTAAAAAAATCTATATATAATTGTAATCCATTTATATATTTTTATCGCACAGAAACAAAAAAAAAAAATTATTTTAATAACGCTATTAAATACTCAATAAAATAATTGGCGTATTTTTAAATTGAGTTGAGATTATCTAGATTCTATAGGGGAAATATTTGTTTGGTGTTTGATTATTAAAATTATAATTTGCGGCTTAACGATTTAATTGAGTCGCATACTACTGATATGGAATTATTTCCAAGGATCATTTCACTACCTATCGTTTTCAAATTATTTCCTATAGTAACTGAAGCACACGGCGAGCCCAATTGTAATCAGATTGTTCTTGTTGGTGGGTTCCGTCGTCCATATGAGCAACTTATCCAATAATAAATGTATTATTCTCATCTTTCTCGTCAAATTTCGTACTTAATTCGATTACTTTTTCTGCATAGTTAAGTCAGCGGGAATTCGGTTTGGGCATGCCTAGTACTCATATTAGTTTCTAAGCCTAGATAACCCTATGTTGATGTTTTCCAATTTTTGTTTTGTTGTTTCGCTCTTTAAACTTCTTTTGTACATGACCTGTAAAGAAATCTTTATCTGGATAAAGAGACTTGCTGTATACTTAGTATAAGAATTATATATTTAGAGTAAAGATTACCTTTACTAGACTTCTAACTTTTCTTCAGGTTCTTTTTAGTCTCTCTAAAGTTTTTATACACGTATTATAGGTTTGAGTCTAGTGCAGGTATAAAATGTGATAAAGGTTCTGTACAGATTAAATAAAGAATTTTAATATGTGTAGAATTTATACAGTCTGGTCTATCGAATTGTATAGCAGAAAATTAATAGATCGGGTCTGGTTTTTCTCGTTCCATCGCTCTATCCGCTATACCATAACGCTCTTCCCAATTTCAATGTTTTTTATACTTTAAACTCAAAACCTTAGGTACCGGTTATATACAGGGACTAAGAAGATCTTTTCTTTACAGATAATTCATGTTGTCAAATCAAATGCCTTATTGAAAGAAAGTGATTCCAAGTTTATTTATCAAAAATGCCCAGAAAAATATTAAATAAATATATGCGTCAAGATCTAAATAACCTTTGTCTAAATTATGTATAACTAAAATAACGGAATATAACAAATAATAACACTTTATCAATGGAACCTGATCCATGCAGTTAGTATCGGTCTTATTATTTATTATTTATATATTATGTTTAATTATTGATTGATTGATTGATTGATTTTGAGTGTACGGCCAAGCATTACTCCCGGGCACACACCGTACACCCGTATACACACAACAAAACCGAAGGATAGGACAGGATTATTAGTAGGGACAGACTCGACCCGGTTACAGACACCAATGCGATCGATAGTTAGTAAATTATTAGTACAATATATAGTAAATAAGTTAGCACAAGATAGCAGAATCTAACTACTTTATTAGATGATCATTTTTCTGGAATCCAGGGCCGGATACTCAGGACTCCCTAAATCTAAATCAGGACTTGAAAAATTATTAATGTTGTAATGTCCTCCTGTCCGCCTTTCATTAATTTACCTGATAAAATATTTAGGAAAAATTTAAAATTACTAAGCTAAGATTGCAAAAATAGCGCTATTTTATTTTTCATGGTCTTAAACACCATTTTAAACATAAAATTTTACTTAAAACTAATCACAAATTTCCTACCGACCAAGAAAAAGAGAATAAATAATTAAAAATTCAATTATTTTATAAAATTTATAATAAATAATTTAAAAATGATAATGTTACAGCACCACAACTGCCTAAAATCATCAATAATTCTATTAGGTACTATAAGTATATCAAGAATCAACAAATAAAATCAATATATAATTTCCCAGGCAACTCTGAAAACTAATTTTAATTAATAAATCACCATAATATCAAAGTAAAAACTAATTCTGAAGTTCAGGATTAATTTTAATCCCCATAATAATGATTAATTCTAGAACTATGTTATATTCTGAAAATTGAATTATTTATCAACAAATTAAGGCAGAGAAACCTTTAAATATTCTTTAAACTGAATTAATTAATATATATTAACGAGCAAAACACAATATTTTACATACGAGTATTACAAAAATTAACATTTTATGAAATTGTATATGTAGACTTTCCCAATTCTAAGCTAACAAATTCTAAAAGAATGTTTAAAAATTTTTAAATTACTAAGCTACGATTTAAATTCACAGCGCTTGTTTCTAATCAATTTAAATATTGATCATGTTACGACGCAAAAAGTCTAGAATATCAATAATTTATGATATTTACTAATAAAACTCGAATAGAATTTCCCAGATATCTCTGAAAACTAAATTGCTTTACTACTTAATTTATAGAAATTAACTTACATAAATTAGTTAGTGATAAATAAAATAAAACAGTTATCACGAGACAATACAATTTCTGCGCTACATAACTGCTGGATATTTAGAGTTTCTGGATGCTGAGCGAGAATGCTGATATGAAATTAACTATGACATATATCAAATTAAGTTAACCAATATAAGTACAATCAAATTATTAGAGTAGTTACAATTCCATGTACAACCGCACAAAAATAAAATCCTGCACTTAATCAGTAATTCACAATTTGATTTCTTTATTAATAAATAAATATAAATATATCCATAAAATTTTGACTCAGTTCACGGACCTATTACCCTGCCGAATCAAGCATGCAAAGTAAATAAAATAATAAATCAATGCAATAAAAATGAAACATTACTTTCTTAAAATTCTATCGATGTGCCAAGTCAACAATTAAATTCAAAAACATTTAGCATTCCTAAATGTTTTTACATAATTCCACTTTGTTCACATAAATGAACACATCATTTTGTTAAAAATCAAATCTTAACTTAACTCAAACCAACAATCCCAAATTCGCATTTTATTTATATATTTAGTCAATTTATAATTTATAATATTAATTAAATTAATTTGAAATCAATTTGATGCACTTAGTAATATCCTGTAAAAAAAATTTATTAATCCTACCTAAATAAACCATTCTAAATGAATTGCATACGATTGCAATTCGACTCAAACCCATTCGAATATCCAAAGTATAAGACTCCTATTTGAGTCGAATATACAAAATCTCATTGTGCTCATATAGTTCATGTTTTCAAGAATACCATAGTTGTTTCATGAATACAGAGAAACACAAAAAAATAAACAACACCGGCATACAAGTAACAAAATCTTATATACTAAAACCACCAACACACAATGACGGTAAATATTTTCTACCATCTTTCATGTGCGTAGCAGGAGACTTTATAGCACATACAAACATACCTGGTCTATGTATCAAGATACAGGAAAATATTTGTGACGACTATATCAAAATAAACGAAAAAGATTCTCTTTTTTGTTGTTGTTTGTACATTATAATACCAAAACCAACAAAACACAGTACATTTCGCTAATAGAATCTGTGTAAAGAGCGAACGAGACAGCTGCATAAACATATTGTTGGCCTTGTTGTATACCCTATTTAAAGCATGTATTAGTGACGGTTGTACCAAACCCAACAAAAATGTTTATACAAGCCAAACGGTACAAACACGTAAGATGCAAAAAAAGTACGCTAAGGTGTAGCATTAGTGGTGCGTATAAAATAAATCAGAAAGTATATATACACAGAACAAATAAGTATAGGTGATTGATTCATCGAAACTAAAGTATTTCACGAAAAAATTTATTCAAATACCGATATATATATAAATACCAATACATAAATAAATATAGCGTACATTTTTTTGATAGGAACTGTGAACCAGGCGGCTTATATAAACATTTTGGTTGTTTTTGGTTGTACACAAAATCAAACATAATAATACAATAAGTGTGCGTAAAAATAAAATCTAATATAAAATTTACTACGCCGTATTTCTATTTAAGTTAAAATCTATTTCTTACTATCCAATTATTAGACTTTAGTAATTAAAAATTGAAATTGGATTTTATGTACAATCTCACAAAAAAAAAACCAAATCATGCACTTAAGCAAGCAATCAATGGTTTTAATTTCTCTATCTACAAATATAAAAACAACTAAAATTACATTTAATTAGAAATAAATTTAACATTTAAAATTAAAATGTATATTAATATGTTTATAAAGTATACTAAGAGTACTATATAACTAAAACACAAAAACAGAATAAAATTAATATTTGGAGAGGATAGAAAAAACACGTACATATATCCTCTTTGACGAACACTCGTCCACCATTTATATATTATGTTTAATTATTGTATATTAATTTAAACAGGTTCAAATGAAGGTTTGAATGATGTAAATAATACCTCTAGAATATCTATTATGGATAATTCAAATCTAGGTTTGCTGGATGTAAACACCTCAGGGCCAAATTAAATGAGGATTTCGCTGGAATTCAAATATCGTTTAACGTAGATAGAACTCTAATTTCTTCTAGTGGCAGCAATAACTTTTGGCTACTTTTAGGAAGCACAGACAATATTCTAAAGTGCGGTTCAACTGTGTTTCCCGTTGGTATATATATAGTGCCCCTGGTAAACCTCATTCATTTAATAATTTCATTAAAGAATTTGTTGATGAAATGATAACGGATTTCGGACCCGATTACGGATTTGTCATTCAGCGTAAAAAATATAAAACAAAAAACTAAGCATTTATTTGTGATGCGCCAGCAATGGCTGAAATAAAAGCAATCAAATAGTACTCTGGGAATTTATCCTGCCCAAAATGTTTCACTAGAGGAAAAATTGTTTTAGATGGAAATGGAAAAACAAGTAAAGTTGTTTTTCTTCAAATAAATGCTTCACTTAGGACAGAATCAAACTTTACACCAAGGGTTGGAACAAGAGTTACACCTTCTGGTGAGGCAAAGTAAGATCCACCATAAGGGAATCCGCAGTGATCTTGTACGCCTTCCGATAGACATGATTCAAAATTTTTTGTTAGACCAAATGCATCTAGTTGACAAGGGAGTAGTGAAACGTTTTTTTTTTTTGGAATTATATGGAGAAAACAAGCTTACTATAAAAACAATGCTTCATTCATTTAATCGTCTGCTTGAGCAGTGCCACAACCGGCTTAGTGAGATGATTCAATTAATTACAGAAAAACATTTCGAAGAACGATTCGAACAATTCAAAAATCTACCATCAAAAGAAAATATAAAATTTTCTCATCGTATAGACGGCATAAATAAATTCAAAACTGCATTTTTTACCGATTTTACAATTCGTTCAGACCTTAAGAGTGATTATTGTGTTATGTTGAAAAATATCTATCAAGCTATAAGGGTAAAATAGTTTGAAAAGAAAAACAAAAAATTATTTGTACTGGTCAAAGACTCGTAAATATTAAAATGAAATGTAGAGCACGAGCAAAATAACTTTTGCAAAATGTTTTGCTGCCTTTATCAAAACGATAGATATTTTGTTGTCCCTTTAACCTTCTCTCATGTATTGCGGTCAAATTGACCACAATCGATTTTAAAATTAAAAAAATATTTTTCTTATTAATTAAATGGCGCATCCTTGTAAGATAGCCTCAACTAATATCTTATAAATGCAATATAATGAAAAGAGGGCCCAAATTACTTATAAATTTGGTAATTTGATATTTTTTATTTACTTTCCCTATGAAATATATGAAAATATCCGTGATAACGTATACACAGTGCTATACACAGAGTGATGGTTAAATCACACAATGAAAATTATTTCTCACTAGTAAAAAAGATAAAGTGAAAAATTCACACTTCTAATTTATTGCAACACTTCAAAAAAATAAAAATATCATAATTTACCACTATTTATAAAAATAATTTTGAATTGTCGTAAGAAATAATAAATTCCGTACAAAAATCATGAATTATATTTATTTATTTTCGTGTAAACCAATTTCATCTTTTGCCTTCACTACAATTTTGAACTAAAACATCTAAGCATACAAATATTAAACATGTTAAGCTAAATAAAAAATTAATTATAAATAAATAAGTATAATACCTATAATTATTTTTATTTGTTTCAGCTTTCCTGTTCCAAATTTGTTTTCTCGTCCTGAAAAGTTAATTTTGCCTTATAAAACGTCAATGTATAAATTCGGTTCAGCATTTTAGTATGTTCTCTAACATCTCTAACATCTCACTTTGTCATAAATTATTAAAAACTCATATTGGGAACTTCTTAATACCAACCAATTCATCGGAAAATGTTCCTCCTTTAATTTTATTTTATCTTCCCATTTAAGGACATCTTCCATATATCTAGTAGTAAGCCATTGTTATGTTCAAATTCAGATTGAGTAAAATTCGGTGAACTGGTAACATTTAGGCTAGAGTTACAAGATTTAAAAAACCGATACAGCTCTTGCTGGATTATTTCACGTACATCATTTAATAAATATTGCCGGAAGTTTTGTAAATCTTTGATGGTGAGAATTTCGTTGATGTTTATGTAATTATCGTTTACTGGGATGGTGGGAATTTCGGTTATGTTTGTGCAATATGAATTTGGTTCATTGATAGCATCTAAAGCATGAATTTGAGATGTTTCATTTTCTGTGGTTGTTAGAGTAACACAGTTCTGTGCATTTCCATAATTTATTTGATTAATACAAGGTGCATTTTGTCGCAAAACGGGCACAGCTGGTAAAATACCTTCACTATCGGTGCTAAATCTCCTTGCTTGCACAGAATTCGTAAACTTTAAACCTTGTTTTATAACTTTAAACCTTCATTTAGTAATGGATTTTAATATTAGTTGCATATTAAACCCCATGTTTTACACTAAGCCTATGTGCCAAACGATAAATGTTAAATTTTTAGCATTTTTTTCGCCATACACATTTTAACTGGTTCCGGACCAGTTAAAAATTCAAGTATTGTGTTTTTTTATATAACAATACAGAATAAAAATAAAAAACGTAAACGTCACAATTTTAAACTATCCGATTAAAACACAGCCACTTGTATTCCAACCAAACACAAATGAATAACTAAGCAACGAAAATAAAAAGAATATGGTTTTAAGAGAGAACCAGCCAACATTTAAGAAATTTAACGTAACAGTGCGGTATATGGAGTTTACATGTTACTGCCCAGCGAACCTTTAAGAAATGATGGATGTGAAGTTTTCCACAAATCCACAGATTCTATATATGTATTAGTTTCACACTGCTAAACTAAATTCCAATTGGAAAAATTACGATTCATATTGAAATATTTAGTACTAAAAATGTAATTTCATTACAAAATCTTTCGAATAAAAGTGATTTGCTGGGAAAGTAAGAGCATTCAGATGCAATATTAGTGGAATTTAGTCAAAATGTCCATTTTTATGGACCATACAAAAATGAATCCAAATCATTGGCAAGTGGCGTAAATTACATTTAACAATTTTTAGTCTTAATCGCCAGAGAAAATGTCCAGTTTAAAATAATTCTTGGTTTAAGAAATAGATAATGATCATAATGGACGTGCTTTAGAACCTCCTGCTAGAGATTTGAATTGACTTTTCGATGGTATATGTAGTAGTTGGCGTACTACTATATCCATCGAGCCAAAAACTACCCGCTATCCAGGGGAATAAATTATCCAGGAAACTTTATATACCAATTGAGATTTTTGTTGAAACTGATAAATGGGCCTTAGCACGACTTGCCAGAGATTTGAATTCACTTCCGGATAGTACATGTAGTAGTTGGCTTACTACCTTATCCATCGAGCCCAAAAACTACCCCCTATCCAGGGGAATAAATTATTTTGGAAACTTTAGGTATTGATATTTTATCTGAAACTGATAAATCGGCTTTAGAACCTCCTGTTAGAGATTTGAATTGACTTTCCGATAGTACATGTAGTAGTTGGCCTACTACGACATCCATCGAGCCCAAAAACTGCCCCCTATCCAGGGGAATAAATTATCCTGGAAACTTTATATACCAATTGAGATTTTAGCTAAAGCTGATAAATGGGCCTTAGCACCCCTTGCCAGAGATTTGAATTCACTTTCCGATAGTACATGTAGTAATTAGCCTAATACTCCATCCATCGAGCCCAAAAACTTCCCCCTATCCAGGGGAATAAATTATCCTTGAAATTTTTTATACCAATTGAGATTTTAGCTGAAACTGATAAATGGGTCTTAGGACCCATTGCCAGAGATTTGAATTCAATTTCCGATATTAAATGTAGTAGTTAGCCTACTACTCCATCTATCGAGCCCGAAAACTACCCCCTATCCAGGGGAATAAATTAGTCTGGAAACTTTTTATAACAATTGAGATTTTAGCTGAAACTGATAAATGGGTTTAGCACCTCTTGCCAGAGATTTGAATTCACTTTCCGATAGTACATGTAGTAGTTAACCTACTACTCCATCAATCGAGCCCAAAAACTACCCCCCATCCAGGGGAATAAATTATCCTGGAAACTTTTAATACCAATTGAGAATTTAAAACCATTTTTAGCTGAAACTGATAAATGGGCCTTAGCACCCCTTGCCAGAGATTTGAATTCAATTTCCGATAGTACATGTAGTAGTTAGCCTACTACTCCGTCCATCGAGCCCAAAAATGCCCCCTATCTAGGGGAATAAATTAGCCTGGAAACTTTTTATACCAAATTGAGATTTCACCTGAAACTGATAAATAGGCCTTAGCGCCTCTTGCTAGAGATTTGAATTCACTTTCCGATAGTACATGTAGTAATTGGCCTACTACTCCATCCATCGAGCCCAAAAACTCTTTCCTATCCAAGGGAATAACTTAGCCTGGTAACTTTTTATACCAATTGAGATTTTAGCTAACTGATAAATGGGCCTTAGCACCCCTTGCCAGAGATTTGGATTCTTTTTCCGATAGTACATGTAGTAGCTGACCTACTACTCCGTCCATCGGGCCCAAAAACTGCCCTCTATCCAGGGAAATAATTCGTCTGGAAACTTTTGGTACTAATTGAGATTTCGTCTGATATCGTTCATTGACCGTTAATACATACTTCTAGATATTTGAACTAGGGATCCAATAGTACATATAGTAGCTTCTTAAAATTGTTATCCATTATGCATTTCATTTTTTGTGCTACACTAAAGATCTATATATGTTTCTTATCTATAAAGAAAAACTTAGTATAGAGTAAGGCTTTACCAATGTATCGAAATTCATTTACAGCGATACATTTCTAGGGATTACAAGAAACTAAAGGTGCTGCACAAATTTTTTTGGATCTATATTTATGGTTATACGGGAGAACCTAATACTCAGTAAAGTTACTGCACCGAAATCTTCATATAATGTTTACAGTATCAGTATTGAAGTCAAGTCGAAGAAAATTTTACATGAATATAGGGTTTGTATAAAGATTATATATACATAGATTCTTTATTTTACGTTTAAACTGCAACTTTAGAATATTTCGTTATACAGTAAAGATATCGAAATTCATTTACAGGGATAAATTTACTGAGAGTATACAGATACGAATTTTCTTTTCCTGTAATGGTAATCAAATATAGGTGCTGTATAAAGTTTTGGAGATCTGTACTGGTGGTTATACGGATAGTTAATTTAGACTAGTGTAATTTACTGAACTTAATTACTGATACCTGCAATTGTAAACTTTTTATCTCGTTCCAAAGAGCATTTGACGGAAATATTCGAGAAGATATTCCGTGAAATCCTCTTTTGATTGAAATGATTGGCCTAAAATATAATACAAACTGAATTAATTAGATTTCTTGTCGGTTATTTAAACAAAAGTATAAAATAATTATTTAATTCGTTCGATTTGCCTTGAATTGATTATTTAATCGATAATCTGTGGGGTTATCGTACAAAAAACAATACGATTCAATCGCAACTAACGGCAGTAGGGTCTGTAATAAAATTGTACGTTCGATTAAACGATTTATTTAAATGTCTAGGTGGATTTCTGCAAGAACTGTAAAATTGTACCTTTTTGACCAAACGCAACCTCAAGAACGATGACAGACTTCATGCCTACGAGATGTGACTTGTAATGACTCTTCCATCAAGCACAAACGCAACAAAAGTTGCGAGGTAATAAAAGATTACTTAAACGAGTTTAAACGTTCGAATATCGTTACGTGTGTGTTTAAAATACTGTACGATACATTGCTTCAATTTGATGTACAACCTGCAGTATGATAAAATTTAGCATTTGTCGCCCATTTGAGTGAGGGTGAACAGCTGAGCATTCTCCAATAATTGAGTGGTTTTTATCTTGTTGGCAACATCAGGAGACATTGACTGAATAAAATGAAAATATGAATTCAGGTATTGATACTTGTTAATGAAAGTCTAAACTGGTCCATTAAAAATGCTAAGGAATCATGAACACAGTTAAAATATTTGTCTATAAAAAGCTGAAAAAATCAATTGATTACAGTCAGACAATTTAAATTCTTAATATATAATTATATTGTATATTTTGCCTATAGATCATATCAGTAAAGGTGCGATTATCAGCCGCAAATTTATTTTAAGGATAATAACAAGCATAAATCAAATTAACTGTAAGGTAAAATCTACTTATGCGCATTGTTTAATTTTATAATAAGAACCTAGCTTATTTAGAATTAACCCATGCACTTAGGTTATTGTTAAACTACACAAAACTAAAATCTGTGGCTCCCTACCTTTTTATCGAAAACAAATTATCGCAAGAAAAACATCGCAATAAAAATATAGCAAACAAAATAAACACTTCACAGAGATTTCGAAAGCGTTTTCTTTCTTCGTAAAACAATTGGAATTTTTCGAAAATATAAAGCTTAGCCAGTCTAACTAAGTTCTTCTCACTGAGTTTTATGTAACAGATATTACTATTTAGAATTTGATACATTTTTTTTATTTTTTTTTTATTTTTCTCGAGATTCTTAGAATTATTCAGACTTCCGAAATATCGACATTATTCAATTTTTTTGATATTATTCGTGCGATGTTTGCATACATTTTTTCAGATTATTCGAGATTTTTAGTGATTTCTTTTGTAAGATTATCTAGGATCCTCAGCTTATTCGAGTTTTTCAGGAAGCTCAAAATTTTTTAAGATTATCAATATTTTTCTAGAATTCTCGAATTTTTCGAGGTTATTTGTGTTTCCGATATTCCTCGAAATGTGCAAGCGATGGAGCAGCTTCTTGTTACAGAATCAATGGTATGCTTAGCATCTAGTCATTTAAAACTTAGTTAAATTTGGAGGATATTGATTTATATGGTGACCTTTTTTGAGAATATTTCAGATTATCTGAGTTCCTTGAAATAGTTTTGGATTATTCCGGGTGAATTGGGTTGCTTGGTATACGTATAATCGATATTTGCGAGATTAACATTGAAGATAATAGATCAACATTTTTGAGATTACCTGCTCATTGATGTTATTCGCATGATGTTACAGTTAATTCAAAACTGTTGATAAGGTTCGGTATTCTACGTGATTTTTTGCAATTTTGCAGATTCGAGGAGATATTATTGGAAATTGTTCGAAATTACTTGGTAATTTACTAGGATTTAGTAAAGCTGCTTTATGTTGAGTTGTATTAGGGTTTGTAATATGATCATCTTGAAGTGTTCTTGGGGAGGAAATGTTTCACGCTTAGATATTTTATTCTTTATTGTTAGAAGTGAACGAGTGTAAAAAAGAAAAAAATCCTTAATTAAACATTAAACATAAATAAAAATTAACAAACGTTGTTTGAACAACTCGCACGAAATGTGATTATTTTGCGAAAAACTCATTCGTGATTTGATACAACGGGCACGTCCGTAACTGACTGCTATAAAGCTATGATAGTGCTTTGTTTATAAATAAATTTACAAACTCTTTTTGACAATTTAACCTTCTGAGTACTGGTTATAGTGCCGGTCGGTTCTTACTTAGAAAATTCTCTTTTCCGATGAAAGGCTCAATTCAACATCAAATTCTTTTTATCATACACATCAATTAATGTTGTCTTAGCATGAAACCTTCTAAAATAATGTTGTTATAGTAATATAGTAAGTATATTTGTTTAAACGTTAGTTTTGTTGTTATTCATTTAAGATAAATTAACACTTCCTTTTCTAAAAAAACAAACAATTCATAAATCGCACACCGTATTTCATAACACTTTAACTAAAAATAACACTTTCATTATGTATACCCGTAAAAAAATCTATAAAGCACACATTTTAAATCCTACTTCCTTAAATTCTTTTCAGTATAATAAAGCATAAATGTATTCATATGTGACACAAAATTACCTACACCCTTCTATTTAATACACCCCTTACGTACTTTAGTGAATTTTTAAATAAAATAACATAATTTGCCAAATTTTATTCATTCTGATATTTAAATTGACGAATTTTTTTTTTTTTTTTTCATTTATTTTTTAGGCAAACTTGTTGATTATGTGTCATAACGAGAGAAAAGCGTTTCATTTATAACAAATAATTTATTTAAATAAATTAATTAAATAAACAAACACATACTCGTTTATCTAGAGATATAAAGATAAAGATACACACTTTCCATTCTTAACATAAAACATAAAAACAAACGAACACGTAAATAAATAAAATAATACATAACACAAAAAAAATAAAATTTATAAGTTTATAATTTTAATTTAATTAAGTTTTTTGTTGTAAATTTTGTTGTGCTTTTTCTGTTAAATAAAATAAAAAAATAAAAACAAAACAAAAATATTTAGATACAAAGAAATATTAAGTGTGTAAAGCTTAATAAAGCTTACTGGTAAAAAAAAAAAATAATAATAATTGTGTGCGTTACAAAAAAATGAAAATCTTATTTATTTATTTAAATTTATTTTATTTTATTTTTATTTAATTAATTTTTAATTAAAATTTTTTTGTTTACGGTTTGTTGTGCGTAAAGAAAATAAATTCAAGAGAATAAAATTGTTTTGACATAAAACATAAATTTAATAACTCAAAAAAAAAAAAAAAAAAAAAGATACAGACAAACAAAATAAAATGCCAGAACAGGACAATTTTGAAGATGAGGTAATTAAAGTAACAAAAAATTAAAAATAAAAATTAAATTGGAAATTAAAATTTGATTACTAAATAACAATTTTTTGTAGATTTCTAGTTATGTATTTCTCTTTACGTAGTTCTTGCTATTTTCGCCTTCTTATTTATTTAATTTTTATATTTTTTGTTGTTGATGTTCTTTAATTCAACTTTATAATTTATTTCAAAAGAAACTTTAACTGTGTTTATTTAAAGTAGTCGGTTTATGGAATATTAATTTTTTCTTTAGGAATTTTAAATTATTTTTAGTTTATAAATTTCTCTTTTATTAGAACGTTAGATAATTTTCTAACTAGTAATTAAATTATATTGTTTAGGGTTACTACAATAGAAATTCTTTGTAGAATACATTTTATTGTTTTTCAGGATAATACCTATAATGTGTAATTGGCTAATGGTTTAACAAGTAAGAAATAAATTAAAGGAATTAGGAAAAATTTTGTAATTTGTTAAAAATTAATGTTAAAATTAATTAGAGCAGAATATTACAAAAAAAAAAAAAAAAAAAAAAAAGATTAAACCATTAGAGAAAGTAGGTACCGTCATGAAAATAATAAGTGAAAAATTTATGGTATGAAATGTTTATTCGTAAAAATACAATTCTCTATGACGTACGAGTATCAAATATCCTTTGAAGATGGTTACAAAGATAACATTTATTTATAAAGGTTGTACTAGGTCAAAACCACCAGAAATGCCTGAACAAGCCATACACAAACACTTAAGATATAAAGAAGTACTCTAAGGTGTAGTATTAGTAAAGTGTATAAAATAAATCAGAAAGCATAATACATATATATATATATATATATATATATATATATATATATATATATATATATATATATATATATATATATATATATATATATATATATATATATATATACATACATGTATATATATATATATATATATATATATATATATATATATATATATATATATATATATATATATATATATATATATATATATATATGTATATATGTATATATGTATACATGTATATGGTGAAAAATCCGTCAAATCACAAATTTTTGGAAGTCATGTTTTAATTTTATGATTTTTATGTTTTGAATTTGTAGTCTTGATTAAAAAAAAAAATTTTGTAGAACGTGATTTTTTTGTTGTTGTTGTTATTTGAAATACAGTGTGTCAAATTTTGAGAAAGATGATAAATATGATGTTGTGTTTATGGCTATAAAAGGAAAAATAAATATTCTATATTTATAACATAGGGCTCGTTTTAAAGGTTAGTTAATGCAAATTAATAAAAAAATATAAAAATGGTAAGTTCTTTAATTTTTTCATTTTCAAATTTCCCGCGAAAATTTTATTTTTGAATTTTCTCAATGACCGTCCAATTTTTTTTTTTAAATTTTACGTCCTTTAATTCTATTGAACATACTAAAAACTTGCGCTAGTAGAATTTTTCGTTTTCGGGCAAAACACGTTTAAGTATGACTCTACCTGTTTTGAAAATTTCAAAAATCGAATGGTAGATTTTTGGTCCTCTTACAAAAACTCGATTTTATTTAATTTTTCCAGGTTAATTTTTTCACTCGTTTTTGTGATTCAAAATTAAATTTAAAACAAAAAATATTGACAGTAAAAAAATTTATTACAAAATAAGGATAGAAATTTAAAGATATTTACGGTTAAAATTTACATGTTATATAATCTTCACTATTTGAATATCTTTTACATTTTAAGTAGCCTTCTGTTGAAGGTTTCACTGCTTGAAAATCGCGAGTCCCTTTTATTGTTTTCAAGTTCTCTAATCTACTGCCTAGTTCGATTTATTTCAATTTACATTCAGTATCTGAACAGAATTCAAAAACCATATCAGTTTTCAACGTGTTAGTCCATTTGAAAAGTTTCTCCGCATTGGTTATGTCACCATCATATTCTTTGGTGAAACTGGCTCTGGATGCCATTCTCTTAACAGTACCTTCTACTCGATCGCATGGTCCCTTTCCGTGAGCAGTTGCATGAAAATGCTACTCACAATCAACTCTAAAATCCTCTTTGTGTTTAGTTGTATTCATAAATTTATTTTTATTTTTATAATGTGTTACTGCACCATCTGAGACGTAATAAATTTTAGATAAATCCTGAATTTTTGTTTTCAAAAACTGCAATAATTTTTTTATGAACAAGTGAACTGCTACAGCGGCATGATGAAGATAATCTGATATTATAATGAAGCTTTAGTGCTGCAATATTCCTCCCTCAGTTTTGTAAATTACAAATGGATGAATAGTCGCTTGTTTGTTGTTCCAATGAAAACCCTGTGCTCCAGAGTTAACTTTTTATTTTTTATGAAATCGGATCGTGTTAGTGATATAAAGCAATGAGGAATCAAATTTTTCAGCTTAATTATGAAGTAATCCAGAAATTCGTCTAATGGTTATGAATATTTTTCCAAGTTGCATCGATCAGTTTAAACCCACTGACTAAACGATAATTCAGCATCCAGACAATCATTGTCCAAAAATGCGTTTTTCAAATATTCGCGAAAACTATCCAATCCTGGGCAGTTCTCGCATTGCAGAAGATACCATGTTGATCTTGGATCTTTACATAGTATTAATGAAATGCATAGTTCCATGAATAATTAATTTGATATTTCGATGTACATATTACACAAATGCAAACTGTATGCGTTCCGCTACTTCCTGGTTGAACACAGTTTTTAGGACGTAGCAGAGAAAATTTAGAAAAACCAATTTTTTTTTATTCATCATCCTTAAATTTCAACTTGTAGCCCTCATAGCACTCCTTTAATGTGCACATCATTAGACATTTCTGAACTTTAACTCTATCAATAGTTAAACAATCGTTTTTCCTAGGTATTATACGACTAACATCATCATCGTTATAATATTCTAGCACTGAATGCCTGAGTTCATCACTGATCCGTTTTCCAACTTTGGGTGTTGGAAGGCTCAATGACCCATTCTTGTTTTGAATATTTTTAGCTGTCCGTACCATATATTGGGTTGTGTTGAATTCTTCCTGGATTTGTTGTATAGTTAGAGATTTCGGCAGAGTAGACAGTAGCTGTATTTTATCACAATTTTTCTCCAAATGTCGGAATTTGATTTTTAGTTGATCCATGAATTCATCATAAAGACGTGCCTTATAATGATTTTCCTCTGAGTGAGTCAAAATAGGTTCTATTCCAGATACTAAAGATGTTGATGATGTCGGTAATGTGGTAGTTAAATTTAATAATTTTTTCTGCTCATGATATTGCCTGGATTCCAACTTACTTGGATATATAGGGGACATGCCAATGTCTGGTCATATCTTATTAAGTTTTTCACGAACGAGAGCACTTTTTATTTAGCATTCCTCACTTTCACTCATACTCGAAATATTCTCGTCATTGACTGCTGATGATGTCTCCAGAGTAACAGGTGAATTTATGAATTATTAACCGGTGATACCTTGTTTTCAACTTTTTGACCTTTATTAGTCATCCGGTAATAACATGATGTACAAATCGATGAATTTTCAGTTATGTTTACATGAATCGAGCGCGGCAAACGAATTTTAATATAATCATTAACATTTTTAAAATTTTTATAACATTTCAACTCAGGAAACGGCTTACAATACTTTTGTACCCAACCATTATTACACTTATTATTTGAAATACTTTTGATGTTATTTAAATAAGCAAATGATTTAAATAGAACTTCACAAGTTAAACTAACTGAAATATAAATTTAAACACTAAAATTTAAATATGCATCATTTTGTTCCAACAAATTACGTTACGGTTTATGTACCTGAACGTAATATTTTGGGACGCATTTTTAGGGTTGGAACTAACAAAATAAATGACTCATACCAAAATTTATTTTTTTACTAATAGCTTTATGGGCTATCCCTAAACTACGTTACGCGTTTGTTTGGGGAACGAGTATTGATTGTTGTCACGTTTAGGCTGGGACAGGGAGAATTTCATAAAAGATGACGTCATGTAATTATAAGAAATTACTGTTATGGGATATTACTTATGACATAATACAATAACTTGTAGGTATATCATTAAAGGCTCACATATTCAGTTTTGTGACGACTTGTGATGAAGGAGTGAGAGAGACGAAGTTAAGAATGGCCCAAAATAACTTGACGTAGTTTATGAACGGACTGTTGCAAACTGTTTCCTCTTTGTTTTTTAATTTTCTATTAGAAGTAAGAATATACTAAAGATCGAAGAAATGATTTTAAACAATTACATTATCAGGTCGAGCGTAAATTAGTTAAAAATTGAAAATAAAATATAACAATTTGATTTTGTATTCCGGGTAAATCGTCATACTTAAACGTATTTTGCACGAAAACGAAAAATTTTGCTAGCGCAAGTTTTTAGTATGTTCAGTAGAATTAAAGGACGTAAAATTTAAAAAAAAAAAAACAAAAAAATTAGACGATCATTGAGAAAATTCAAAAATAAAATTTTTGGTGGAAAATTTGAAAATAAAAAAATTAAAGAACTTACCATTTTTATATTTTTTTATTAATCCGTATTAACTTACCTTTAAAACGAGCCCTATGTCATAAATATCGCATATTTATTTATCCTTTTATAGGTAGAAACACAACATCATGTTTATCATTTTTCTCAAAATTTGACACCCTGTATTTTAAACAACAACAAAAAATCACGTTCTACAAAATGTTTTTTTTAACTAGTACTACCAATTGAAAACATAAAAAATTTAAACACAACTTCCGGTCCCACATAGCAAATTTGTGATTTGACGTATTTTTCAACATACATATGTATATATGCATATATATATATATATATATATATATATATATATATATATATATATATATATATATATACATATATATATATATATATAAATATATATATATATATATACATGTATATATATACTTAGGTATTAAAATAATTTTAGATGTAATAATAAATAAAGTTGGATATTTATTAAATTTGCCTGGCCAAATATAACGAACATCCTTAGATTAACGGAAGTAACCCGGCGGCTACACTATTGTAAATCGCTGAGATTTTCTCTCATGAGATCAAGTGTACTGAGTACACCATTATTAGAAACGATAACTAACGGCAATCCCTCTAGTACAAAAATTTGTTGCAGAGCCATGATGTTATTCTCTGAAGTTGTGTTTGATAACGGCACAACATATGGACATTTGGAAAACACATCAACGACGATCAGCCACATTTTTTGAATACGTTCCAAGTATGTTCTGGTGGAGGCCATGATGTAGATTCTCGAGCGAGAAGAATATTATTAAAAACGTTTAATAACAAGTTACGGGTAAAATAATGTTGTAAGTCAGCATCAGTTTTAGACAGTTTTTCAGGCCAGCCACGTTGAATGTGCTGAATAACTCGTTGCAAAACGTAAGCTCCTCTATCACTCACTCGGTTATATATTGAACTTTCTTGCACGACGATATCGTATGTCTCATCCAAACGTGATACTCCTTCAGCATTGCTATGTTGCGAGGTACATGCTCTCAGTGCTATTACCCATCTCTGCAAGCGATGTAACGTGGCGACTCGCAAGTTCTTGTTCGGATTGAATAGCGTTGTGAGACATTTATGGTCGGTGAATAATATGAAGGTCTTCCCGTTTTCTCGTGGAATATCTCTAATTGATGAAATCTTTTACAACGCACATTTTTCTATCTAACATTTAATATCATTTTCTTTCAGTCTGATGAATAATTGTTCCAAATTATTTTGATGCTTAGCTCTGGTCCGACCAGAAATAATGACAGCGTCCGGATAGGTGCGCAAGTGGGTATGAACTGAAACTATGGGTGACGCTCATTCACTAGTTTGAATTGGTTTGTTTTCGACAAGTTGCTGAAGTTCTTTCTTTATAGGATCCATCAAAGCAAAACGCAATGGTTTTATTTTTTGATATTTTGGATTTGCATCTGCTTTCAGTGTAAGATGCGCTTCAAAATTTTTCGCTGTATCCAAACCGTTGTCGAAAAGCGAGTGATGACATACAAAGAACTTCGATACTGTTAATTAATTCTTGTTGATTGGTGCTGACTTGAAGAATTTGTTGAACTGAACCACTTTTATTTACGACTCGAAATTCCAATTTGGTTATCCAATCAAGACCCAATATGTAGGCACCTTCTTCAACATCAACGAATATAACAGGTAAATTGAAATTTTCGTTATTGTAGATAATGTGAGCATTCAAACGTACAGCTACAACATTTCCAACATATGCACGCAAACCAATACTTGCAGTTGTTAATTCTGGATTTCCCAAAATGTTGCAACCTTCATTTGCCACCATTATACAAGGTGATCCTGTATCAAACTGAAATTGAATTGGTTTATTATTCACTATTAAAGATATAAAAATATTGTTATTTTTCATATATAACGCAAACAATTCATCCATATCCAATATTCATCTTGGATTGGTGAATTTTTCCCATCTTGGTGGTCTTTGTCTTTCTTTTTCCGATTTATTGAATGGCTTGATGCACTTCGACTGTAATTATTTTGATGGTGTAGTCGCGACCTTGATCTACCGCCACTAAAATGTCTACACGCATTACACGCAGAAGCAATATGACCACGTCTTAAACATTTATAACTTATATTTATAAATTATATTATAGCTGGAAAGTGTTGCTTGTCGAGTCCTGCAATTTCTAACACCTCATCGAGTATTGGATTTGCTTTCGATAATGCAGCTGTTCTAACTGGAACATGTGGAGTATTAATCACAATCATGTCACGAATTATGAAATTAACGAATGATGCATTACATGTGGCCACACTACAAGAAAATCCGCCATTTCTTGCCACGCCTCGAAAATAAGCAACCCATTCATTATACGTTTGATTAGGCTTCATCATGGTACGGTTAAATTCGTATCTAGCACCTAGTATACGAATTTTCGACGAATAATAATATTTCTTTGATATCGGCATTAATTGCTCCATGTTTCAACATTTTTATCAAAAGACCGAAATTGCCACACATTTGATGCCGGTATTATCCTAGTCGCAAAAGTTGCGAATATAGTGAATAACAACAGTTATATAATTTTTATATTTTCTGGAGGGTTTAGACATAGTATTTAATATAGCTGTATAAAAAACCATATTATATTTTGACTGTTAACAACTGCACGTAGTGACATAAACGGTAATATTCTCGTTGGTAATGTTGGCGGTGAAATAGGTAATTTTGGGTAATATTACGCAAAGAGGTTTTCCTGTTCCATTTACATATTCATTTGACAAAGACTTAGTAAAGCTGGAATCTGACCCTAAATATGATATACACTCCCAATCATATGAATAGGTTCACTGAAATTTTTCAATTTTTTTAAAAACGGCAAAGCTTTTAACGGTTTTTTCAATTGTGAAATCAAAGTGTGCCATTGTTACATAGTTTAAGAACAAAATTTGGTATTTTGAGAGACCCGTTAGCTTTTGTTTTAGATTTAAAATAAATGTATCAATAAAAAATGCGTCATTAGAATAGATTCACTTGAAAAACTACAAATAAAACAGTGTTTATGTTATAAGAAATCATTATTTTTATTATTCAGTAGTGAGTGTTACCTCCATTATTTAAAATCACTTCAAAAATTCTATTTGGGATTGAATCGTATAAAGATTTCAAGTAATTCAAGGACCGTTCCTTCCAGACATCCTTTATAGCTGCGATGAGCGAGTCCTGGTCCTCAAATTGCCTTCCACCTTCATAAACCTTTCTTGCCATCCATCCCCACACATTTTTAATAATATTTAAATCAGGTGAATATGGTGACCATGTCAAAACTTCGATGTGTTCCGCATGGAACCAACTTTTAATTATACGAGCCGTATGGACAGGCGCGTTATCCTGTTGAAAAAGCCATTGCATCGGTCCAAAAATGGTATCGATTTTCGGACAAGCATTTTCCAATATGGTTTTGTATGACTCTGCTTTCATTTTACCTTTTATAAATTGCAATTCGATGGTCCCATAATAATTGATTGCACCCCAAATCATAACACCCCCGATTTTGCTGTGTCTCTTCGACAAAACTCGTTCCTCCTTTCTCAAATCGTGAAAGTAATAGTTGAATCCGTCCGGGCCATCAAAATTAAACTTTTTTTCATCAGTAAAAATTACTTTTCGCCACTTTTCAGACCAACTCATCACTTCTTTTGCAAAGATCAAACGAAGTTCTCGATGCTTTGCATTTAGGAGTGGTTTTTTAATCATTTTTCGCCTTCTTAGGTAAGGGCATTTTTTGATGACCCTTCGAACTGTCGAAATGCTGGCGGAACAACCTACTCTATTTGCGATTTTCACAGCTGAAATAGCGGCATTGGAGGCTTCTTTAATGATCAACCGATTTTCCCGTTCCGTTGTTGCTCTAAAAGTTTTCCCTTTCATGCGCCCTCCATAATTTTCTTTATCCTTTAAATACGAATTGACGACGTTGCAACTTCGACCTATTTTGGTTCCAATATTTCGGCCGGAATATCCTTCTTCTTGTAAAACATCAATTTTTGATTTTTCCGCCACGCTCAAGGCTTTTCCTCTGCCCATTTTATTGCCACAATAAATTTCCTGTAATTAATTTGAAATATTTTCATAAATTTTTGAAATATTAGAAAAAAAAATGGAAACATTTTTATGGCTTACCTCGAATGAAGTCAAAATAAAACTGAACCTATTCTAATAATGCATATTTTATTGATAAATTTATTTTAAATCTAAAACAAAAGCTAACGGGTCTCTCAAAATACCAAATTTTGTTCTTAAACTAAACTACGTAACAATGGCACACTTTGATTTCACAATTGAAAAAACCGTTAAAAGCTTTGCCGTTTTTAAAAAAAATTGAAAAATTTCGGTGAACTTATTCATATGATTGGGAGTGTATGTGCTCTCTGTGTGGAAAAAACACCAATAACAATTTTAACTAGAAAAGTGGCTGCAACGATTTCATCGATGAAAAACTCTAGTATACTGAACTTTGTTGACAACATGAGACCAAAGGTACAGCAGTTCATCGATCAACTATCAGCTCTAGCAATTTTCGTTTCTGGTGCTTTACTAAGCTTAACCACAAACTCGGCTTGGATTGATTTGTTCAAAAAATTGCGACCGTCCTATAAAGTTCTTTCACGAAACCAACTTTCCAATCCATCCAACCGACTTAACACTTACATATATTTAAAAAACTTTTATTTAAATTTTATAGTTTTGTTTAAAAAAAAACAGCTGACCAAAATATATTTTCATTTGACAGCCAAATCCACGAAATGTTGACATCTAAATCCAAAACTCATGAAGATGAACATATCTCCATAGAAGTAAATAAATCAACGGCATACCTACAAGCTTTAATTTACGATGAAGATAAACTAAGATAGTCCAAGTTACACTGGCCACATAAACAATTTCAGTTTGGAACTATATACCATGCAGTGATTAATAAAGATTTTCATTTTATTAGGAAGAGTGAACTCTTCTTTATTGATGAGGTGTTTTGTTAGGAGATCCTGATGTGTGTAAAATTAGAATTCAATTCCTTCTTTGATGATTGCTGCTGCTGCTACTATAACAATTCTTATCCGCTCTCATTTCATTGAATTTTATTTATTTGAGGCCTAATTTTGAATTAGCAATCTGGTAGGTAGCATGTCCCCAAAAATTAAAATTATTTTTTTGCCAAATATGTTAGTAGATGTCAAATTTGGTTTAAAATATGATTTAGAAGCAGATCTTTCAGATAGTTACAATCGCTCATATCCATACCTTTGTCGCTGAATTCTTTAAGTTTTTCCTTTAGAACATGTAATGTACTGCTCTAAAAGTTGCGTTCCTAGGTTTCCCTCGTGCAGACTTTCCCGAAATCTCTCTGAATTTACAATATCTTTTAGGATGATATCTTGCATTTACTTGGAAGCTTCGTTTAAATTTTCCACTCATCTTTTCATAACTGTACAATCCTTTTTTCGATTAACTTATTACAAATCACGCAAATAATTACCGTCTTTCGTATAATTTAGGAAGATCGTACATCCTTGGAGTCGCACCATTGAAACTTCTACAATGATGCGTGTAACTGTTACTAATCGTTCCCCATAAAAAAGTAAGAAACAATTTGATTTTAATTTGTAGTATTTTGTCCGGAGTGAAAAATGCATTTGTGAAGTTGTTGTCAAATTTAAAATTTAACCACTCTCTAAATTAGCTGCAGTTCTAGGGTAGGGAATACAATTTTTCTTGAAATGTAAACAAAATTTCCTGAGGAATACCCAAATCTGTTAGATCTATGATCCATTTCTGTTCATTAACGTTGTTTCTTCTGCAGCATGATAGTTTGAGTTGGTGAAACAACTTCTGGGCAGATCAGTTTAAAAAATTTTCTCATTTGAATTTGTTTCGATGCTTTATGTGGTTGTATCAACTTTCAGAATTAACAAAAAATCTTCATTTATAAATGTTCGTCGGATAAACGTTTTTAAATTTGATTATTAATTTTTTGATATTTCCTTATTGATACAATTATCATTTTTTAAAAGTGTGTTTAATTTCTCGATTGATGATCGAAAAAATGAATTTTTCTTTTACATCTCGGAAATTTTTTTCGATAATTTTGAATAAGTTTTTTACATGAAACGTGCAATTTTTTACACTTTAGCAAAAATTGTTCTTAAATATTTATGGTACTCGCTGGCGCCAATTTTTTTCGTAAACATAATTTTAGCAGCTGTACATCTCTATCTCCAAAGTATTTTCTTAATTGTTGAAAAGAATACAATTGTTTTTCTAAATAATCTAATTGTTGTTGCTGAATAATTTCCTTTTACAAACAATTTGCTAAAGTTTCAATTATTGCCAATTATGTCATTTTTTACAATTCTGCGAAGTAGAGGGCATGACCTCAAAATGAGATCAATAAAAAAGTGTACTAATACTCTTGAAAAAGATTCTTCTGGTTATCCTTATTAAAATTGACTTTTATTTTGCCAGAAGGGCAACTCTGAATTTGTAGCGAAACGTGGATTACTCAGAATTGTTGTAAAACGTCAGTATTCTCCGGTATCATAATAGAAATTCAAGAACATATGAAGAACATTTTAACTGGAGAGCTAAATATTCAGCTGGAAATGGCAAAATATGTTGTAACATATTATTATTCACAATTAGTTACATCTGAAATTGGGCAAGAGGTTTTATATTTTTGAATTGTTTGACGGGATTGGGTAATTAACATGGTAAACAAATTTGATAAATGGTAACAAATTATCATATTGAAATTCAAAAGCCGTTTGCTTTTGGAAAAGCTCACTGTAACGTAAACTCAACCTTTAAATAGTTTTAAATAGAATATTCGAAAATCGAACTGTAATACATTTACTGCCTAAATCGTTTTGAAAACTCGGCGACCTCTTAAAATAATTTATACATACCTAAGAAAAATAATATTACCCTAAAGACCAAATTGTGATTATTTCATAAAACTGTTTTGTCTCAACGAAAAACTGTTTAGCCAGCCGATAAAGATACAAATACAAATTTTTAAATCCCAAAGGTACGCAAATTAAGCTAAAATGTGTGTTTTTGCGCACAAGGTGGTTTTTCAAGTATTCAATAATATTAAAAACTGTAATTTCAAAACACTAACTTTTAATGAGTGTGAAGTTTAAGAGTATGCTAAAAAAAAATAACAAAAAATTGCACTGTTAAATTAGCTATTTTCCAATTGGAATTTAAATTATATGAAAATTTAAATTTTTTGTAATTTTGGATTTTTCGTACCACCAAACAGATTCTTTTCATCAGAAAACAGGTTCTTTTCATCCTTTTCAGATAGCTGGAACATCTGTTTATATCGTCAACCAAAAGCATCCAATTGTGTTGAACATTACTATATTTCAGATAATTTAAAAGTTGACTGAATTTTGATGGTTTAAATAATTATTTAAGCGCCGATCCTGCATGTGTCCCGAAGGCCCCGCACATTTCTTAGAATAGTTAAGCCATATAGCGATAAATGTCACAAAGCCGATCCAACTATGATGAACTATAATATATTTCACAGTTTTTGGAATTTTTAATAATTTTCCATTATTTTAAAAGTTTTATATCGCCGACCGCAGAGATGTCTACAAGGTCTTGCCCATATTTTCGGATAACTTGGCCATTTGCCAGTCTACGTGGTCAACCTTATCCAATTGTGATGAACTATACTATACTTCACAGAATTTAGAATTTTTAATAATTTTAGTATAGTTCATCACAATTAAATAAGATTGACCACCTAGACTGGTATATGGCCAAGTTATCTGAAAATATAGTCAAGACCTTGGGGAAATCTCTGTGATCGGAGATGCAACAATTTAAAAAAAAAAAAATTATTAAAAATTTGAAATTCTGTGAAGTATAGTATAGTTCATCATAATTGGATAAAGTTGACCATGTAAACTGGCATATGGTCAAGTTATCCAAAAATATAGGCAAGACCTTGTGAACATCTCTGGGATCGGAAATACAATTTTTAAAACAAATAAAATTATTAAAAATTTGAAATTCTGTGAAGTATAGTATAGTTCATCACAATTGAATAAGATTAACTACGTAGACTGGCATATGGTCAAGTTATCCAAAAGTATAGGCAAGACCTTGTGGACATCTCTGTGATAGGAGTTACAATTTTTAAAACCAATAAAATGATTAAAAATTCTAAATTCTGTGAAGTATAGTATAGTTCATTACAATTGGATAAGGTTGACCACGTAGACTAGCATATGGCCAAGTTATCCAAAAATATGGGCAAGACCTTGTGGACATCTCTGTGATCGGAGATACAACAATTTTTAAACCAATAAAATTATTAAAAATTTTAAATTCTGTGAAGTATAGTATAGTTCATCACAATTGGATAAGATTGATTACGTAGACTGGCATATGGTCAAGTTATCCAAAATTATAGACAATATCTTGTGGACATCTCTGTGATCGGAGATACAACAATTTTTAAAACCAATAAAATTATTAAAAATTTGAAATTCTGTGAAGTATAGTATAGTTCATCACAACTGAATATGATTGACCATGTAGACTGGCATATGGCCAAGTTATCCGAAAATATAGGCAAGACCTTGTGGACAACTCTGTGATCGGAGATGCAACAATTTTTTAAACAATAAAATTATTAAAATTATAAATTCTGTGAAGTATAGTTCATCACAATAGACTATCATATGGTCAAGTTATCCAAAAATATAAGCAAGACCTTGTGGACATCTCTGTGATCGGAGATACAACAATTTTTTAAACCAATAAAATTAATTAAAATTCTAAATTCTTTGAAGTATAGTATAGTTTATCACAATTGGATAAGGTTGACCACGTAGACTGGCAAATGGTCAAGTTATCCGAAAATATGGGCAAGACCTTGTGGACATCTCTGCGGTCGGCGATATAAACATTTTAAAATAATGGAAAATTATTAAAAATTCCAAAAACTGTGAAATATATTATAGTTCATCATAATTGGATCGGCTTTGTGACATTAACCACTATATGGCTTAGCTATTCTAAGAAATGTGCGGGGCCTTCGGATCATTCATTTCCAGGATCGGGGCTTAAATAATTATTTAAACCATCAAAATTCAGTCAACTTTGAAACTATCTGAAATATAGTCATATTCAACACAATTGGATGCTTTTGGTTGACGATATAAACAGATGTTCCAGCTATCTGAAAAGGATGAAAAGAACCTGTTTTCTGATGAAAAGAATCTGTTTGGTGGTACGAAAAATCCAAAATTACAAAAAATTTAAATTTTCATATAATTTAAATTCCAATTGGAAAATAGCTAATTTAACAGTATAATTTTTTGTTATTTTTTTTTTAGCATAAACTTCACACTCATAACTTTTACTTAGCCCGATTTTCGGACTAGTCAATTAGTTAAGAGATTCAATTTATTTTCAATTATCGCTTACAATTTTTGGTTTAAAAATCATTAACGTGTTCTGTATATTAAATGGGACAAATATCCTGTGAAACGTTTTGTAATTTTCCATTTTCAAAACGGTCGCAATGATAATACTTTAGTTCATATTAAACGTTTTAGTAGTTATATCCCATAACAATAAATTATTCAAATCACTAGTCATAAAAAAATATTCTTCCTTGCAGAGAAAAAGGATACTTTTAATATTACTTCTGCAAACTCAAATCTTTTGTTTGTGTATACATACTCGTATTTAATGTGAAAATGATATAAAATTCTAAAAGTAGGTCACACAACTGTATCGAATGTGGTCTGCCAAATATCAGGAGTAAAATAATTATGTTTGCCTTAAACATACAAATTGTATATGTGTACGACTAAATTGCATTAAGAGCATCGTAATTGATAACAGCAAGTTGAAATTCAATCTAACGATAAAAAAACTTAATTGTTGATTTTCCTTTTCAACAACATAAACGAAAACAGATTTTCACTATACGATACGCTATAGAACGCTATAAATTAAATTGTTCCAATCGTCGTATTTTTATCTATTAAATTTAACTCTTTTACGTCGATGGGAAACAAAAAATCTGAAAGGTTAAGTACAGGGTGTTTATTTGATCATGTTGCAATGTTGTAGGTTAGGTTTAAGGAATATAGTCTAAGTATTGTCGAAACACCGGTGAACGGTGGTGGTGGCCAGAAATTATATTTTCTCATTAACACCCTGTTATTTAAAAATATAAACCATAAAAGGGATTACGAAAAAATATTCTATCATGCAAGAAAAACTATTATTGGCGATATTTTTTACAATTTATTTCATTTTCAGTTAAATTGATAATACTGAGATAGATGCGGGAAGAAAATGAAAATTAAATAAAATTTCAACTTATCAATGTGCTTTAAAAAAAAAATAAACTTAGTTTCTCATTCTAAACAAAAAGCGCTTTTACACAAAATCAATATCGCATCATGATCATAGTTGAACGAATGAATGTATGGTGGAAGCGAAAATGGAATGGTGTACGGATAGATAATCAGGAAAAAATTTTATTTTGTAATAATTGGAAAATAATGTTAAAATTAAATTTGTTGTAAAATTATAGTTTAAAATTAAATTCAGAAAATATAAAAGTAATTTGAATTTATTATGTAATGTTATGTTGTTACCTTATTTGCTTTTTAACTCCCTCGCAATTACTACAATTTATTGTCCTTTGTCGATATAGAAACCAATAAATTATTCCTGCGAGCATCTACATAGCCTATTTTGTATAATTTAAATGGGTAATTCAACTCGATTTTCAATGAGCAATGATAATAAAATTGGGTGTTATCTCAAGCATAAATGATATATATTTATTGGTATTATTAAATGCTTTTTGGTGTTTGAATTGATTATTTATGTAAGGGATTTAAAAACAAAACAGTTTTTTTTTTTCAAAAGCTTTAATCGATCGAATTGGATTTTATAAAAAATTAGGCTATCACAATTAATTTCGAGAGGCAACGTAAAATTTAAACTGAAATATTACGAGTGAAACTTTTGTATCCGTCATAGATAAAATCAATTTTTTAGTTGTGAATTGTTAGTTTTGTTAAATTGAGGAGAAAATGAAATTAAGTTTTCTACTATATTACCAATATATTGTAAATACATATTTGGTCTGTTTTTTATAATTATTAAAATTAATGGCTTTTATTATATGTGAACAATTTTTTTTTTGTTTTTTTTTTTTTTGTTTAATTTTATTTAATTGATTTTTGCCAATATTTCGGTATTTTATACCATTATCAGGGCTTTTTTCTAAAATAATAAATAATACAAAACGTGTAAATAACTAATGGTATCTGTTAGGGGAATAACGATTTTTTTTGCCTTTGAACCATAAATAAATCGTATGGGATTTTCAAATACATTTTTTTATATTGTCTTTATTTTCAATTTATATGAACATTTTTATTTACAAATATAAAAAAGTCGATATTAAATATATCGAAATGCAATTTGTGAACAATTTTCATTGAAATCTATATAAACGAATACGCGCTAACACGCCTGTGACAGGTAAAGCATGCTTTTTTTAAAAAAACAGCACCATCTGGTGAACGTAACAGCAACACATGCAATACTAAACATTGTTCTTACCGCACAGCATGCTTCCCTCCAGACCAGGTGTATCATAAACGTACGGTTTACGAAGACTTGGCTATACTAAGGTGTTCATAAACGTTACACTAAAACAGTACGAATATAGTACGTCATGTATACTTTTGTCACATGAGAAGTGAAACAAATTTGCGAAGGCTTGTGTATGTATTAGTATGTATAAAAGTGGTCATAACGTGTACGCTTAAACGTAATGTTTACGAACTGCTTAAGGGTAACATTGACGAACGGTTTAGTGCGAATTGCCCAATTTAATTAGAATAAAACAATTTTTTTAAATCAATCTTATCTTTTATTTGTATTTTTCTTAAAATAAGCCGCAACACAAGACAGAACGTGCCAAATTTGTTAATTAATCTTTTTCTGAAATGAAATAAAATGTTTCAATCATAGATGAAGTACTTCGAGTATTACTTAAATACCTTTTAAAATATTCATTATAATGATTTTTATACGATATTATGGATATAGTGCTGCTCTTGAATGTCACGAAAAACTAACAATAATTATCAGAAGTTTTTATATTTTCACAGTACGACAACAGTTGTATTGCTTTCACCAAAAATATGAAAATTACAACAACAATCGTACTAGATAGACCAAAAATTAGTTTAGCTAACCCAAAAAAAAAAAATAGTGGTTAAACAAATCGTAACCAAATTTTTAGTCTCAATACCTACCACAAGAGTCGAATTGACAAGAAAATACATGAAAAAAAAATTAGACCAAAATTTGGTTAATTTTTGCTGTTGCTTTGACCAGCCATTAATCAAATAAAATACCTAACTCATTTTGGTTGAAAGCAATACACTTAACTTTAATTTAATTTGTACAAAAAAAATTGAAAATAAAACAAAGCCGCAAGATGTAATTGACAGCAGGGATGAAAATGTTGATCCTTTAGTACTTTTTTTGGTCCTTCAGAAAATAAAATGTACTTCGATACTTTAGAGTAACATTTCAGTCCTTTCGAAAAATTATTTATATTAAATTTTTTCTGTATGCGTTAGGTAGCACTTATCGAAGATCGAATCATTTTTCGTTGGCCAACTCTTCGAATTTCGACTAAATTCAATTCTAACCGCCGAGACGACCGAATACCGACGGCTAACGAACGTAACAACACTTTTTCATTGAAATTGTAACTTGTGCTTGAAATTGTAACTTGTGGTTATATAGTTATTTATGTGTGAAACTAAAATGGATAAGTAAATAATTTTTAGTTTAGTTAGTAAATTATGTACATCCTTTATTTAAATTTTAATTACAACACCAAGCGCGAATGCTAAAAGCGAGTGAACATGTTTTTATAAAATTTTTGTCCATTTATAATGTTAGTACGATGTTTTCAATCAAATTAAATTTAATTAAATCCGAAAATTACTTCAAAGTTAGAGAAAAACGAAATTCAATCGTAAAATGCCATACTACGAGCGAATTTGGTTTTAGCTAATTTTGAAGTAATTTTCAGATTTAATGAAAATTAATTTGATTGAAAACATCACACTGAAATTATAAATAGGCGAAAATTTTATGTATAATTGATTTTAATATCACAATTCTAAAAAAAATGTTTACTAGCATTCGCAATTCATGCTTAATGTGAATAGCCTTTAATTCTAAACCAATTATCTGGGCCGATTTCTAAGTTCTGGTTAATTTATCAACAGAATACCTGTATCTAATGCTTCAAAAAAATCAGCATTTAAGTTTTGAACTGAACTCTCCTAAAAAGAAATGCTTAAATACCTTTTTGTTACTTTTAGTGACATAAAAATGAAAAGTCGTCAGTTGGTGAAATATCGTCGTCTTAGAATTATTGTTCTTTATGTCCAATTTTTGGTGATTATATGTAGCTAGGGTAAAACGACTGTAAGGAATCGAAACTTTCCAAGAAAATTCAGCAAACTCGAATCGTTGCTGAGATTTTTTTTTTAAAACTTTGTCTATTTTCACAAATTTCTGCTATCGATATCCGTGCGATTGGGTCTTTACCGGCTAATTTTTTTCTCCAGTTATATTTTTTGTCTATATCCTTGAGCCTTGCAATATTCTTGAGGGAAGCCGCAACATTAGCAAGATGTTCAACTTATTTAAGATTAAATGTCCTGACATCAACATAAAAAAATGGAAATATAGAGATACGTTCAACAAACAGTTTAATTTGGGGTTCCATCGGCGACGCGAAAGATGGATATTGATTGTATCCGCAGAGGAAATCAACGAGTACGAGGCACATATTCTAAATAAAAATTACCTAAGGCAAACTGTTTAGAATAATTTAGCTTTGATTTGTAAAATATCTTCCAACTCCTCAAAGCTAACAATTCTAGCTTCTTTTATAAGCGAAGATTTTGCGTGCATACTTGAACGGGAAAGGTTCATGGTGATAAAGAAGTTTTAAGTGCAATTTTGTACGTATTAATATTATAAGGTAAACAGTTCATTAGAAATAGATAATAACTTTCAAATTTTTAGGTATAAATCTATTTGTGGCCGCGAAGGTACTCACATTGCAAATGCGCTTATAAAAATGTTGGAAACATATATTAATTCTCATCAGGAATTACAAACCATCATTTTTTTGTCAGATAGGTGTGTGCTGCAAACCAGGAATTGCATTATTTCCTTTGCTCTACAGCAATTTTTAAATACAAGCTCACGGCCTGCCCACAACTGGATTGAACAGAAATTTTCGGAAGCGGACCGCATCAGTATACAAGATATTGACTTTGCGCAGAGCGTTTTGAAAAGAAATTTTAAAAATAAATTTATATATTCCCTGTTAGCCTGCTAAAATAATATTTCTAATTACCAGAGGGAAGGCAAAATTTCACTGCAATACAGACGAAATGTTCCGATTACAAGAATCATAACGCAGCCTATAAGTTAAACTACAGTCAAATACAGCATACAAAAACTAAACATTTAATTTATGAGAAGGGGTCATCCTACATAAATTATCGCTGTGGTTATGATAGTGATTTTATTTCTGTGCAAATTCACACAGAAAAAATCAAATGATACCGGTTTACCCACAATCCTGCCTCTTTCAACTAGCGGAAAAATGTATTCACAAAAACTGAAAGGTTTGTCTAACATGCTTACCTACATGCCACCGGTGGAGCAGATATTTTATAAGAATGTAATTGAAATTTGGAATGGTCATTCGTCGTCCTATGAAGGACATGTTTCACCTTTAGTTCAGAGTAAAGAACCAGTAATTAAAAATAAAAGAGTCTTAAATTTTGGCAGTTAATTTAACTATAATTTTTAATCATGAAGTTATTACACGAATTAATTAATTAATTCAAATTAAAATTTAAAAAAAAAATTGTGATGTTAATTTTGTTTTTTATTATTATTTTAACAAACAATGCTTGCGTATTTCCAAAAAATCGAGGATACAGACAAAATGTTATGGACATAGACAAACCTTTTAAGAAAAGTTGGTCCAAAACTTCACACAGACAAAACTATTAAATTTGAAACTTAAATAATTAAAATATTTTTTGAGTTAGAAGCATTGTACTTCGTAATTAAGCTTTCTTCTAACAAATCTATTTGAAAACCAAAATTTAGTAATGAAATCGCTCAAGAACATGCCAAATGGCGTTTTCTCCAAGGATAACTCTAACTACAAGGATAATTCTGAGCCGACGATATGTAAACACATTAAAAAATTAAAAAGTACTTTACAGCCCAATTTAGTCCTCTGTTGCTCAATATTTTGGTTCTTTGGAATTTATATCAATTTCATCCCTGATTGACAGCACTGTGTATAGAGAATGTAAATGTAGTAGTGTGTTGTAATAAGAACCTTTCGTAAACTCTTGTAAACTTATTCGTGACAAAGAAAAAAACTATACTGATATTCAGGCATTATAAATTGATCACCCCTTTTTGTCAACACCACCAATATAAAAATGATTAGCACATGATTATATTATAATCATTCATTCTCAAAAAAAAAATTTAAAATAAAAAAATTTCATAAATTTGACAATTTCTATAATTTATTAAGAAAATCAAAAATTATTTTTATATAAGAACAATGAGCATTAAATTTTCTTATCGCAAAAAAAAACAATAAATAAATATTTAAAGGATTTGAGTGATTTATATATGTATATACTCTGTGCAGAACAAAAATAGAAAATATATGGATAAAAACTAAAGTATAATTTCGCTTACCTCAATCTTCTACCGATGAGCGCTCATGGATGCCGCTAAGATTGCGGTTGGATAATCTAAATCTAAAAGAAAATATTTTCACTTTCTGCGCACAAAAACAAAGCACTCAAAACCCGAAATCTTTAACACTAATTTTTTTTTTAATTACAATTTCACACATAATAAACGTTTTCTTTTTTTTTTCAATAATAATTTTTTTTTTTTATAAATTAAATCATAAAATTAATTTTCTTAAATAAATTAAACATATGTATATGTTTTGTTTTTATATATTATCACGTATATGTCTCGTAATAACGCTGTATGCAATAATTTAATTAAACGGCATTATGTTAGCCATCGCCAATATTGGTCGACATAACCGCCAACCACACGATATAATTTCGCTGGAATTGAGGCCCCGCTAGTAACCAACTTTAAAAAATTGGTCTGGTTGTCCGCATTTGCTTCGATTTAAAATTACAAATCTTATAAATTTACTCTAATTTTCTTTCGTAAGGGTTCCAATCTCAAAAATACGCCTTTAGTTAATTGTATTTTTAAATTAAATTTTCTAAGAAAAAATAGAGGCTAATGTATCACTACCGTGGCCTCTTCAAAAATGATCTTCCAAATTATTATTATTACGAATTTTCCTCTTTTTTTTTATATTTTAACGCGGTAAAAAAAATCGCTGGTTTTAACGGCTTAAAAATTCAATCCATTTACCCGTTATATATATATATATATATATATATATATATATATATATATATATATATATATATATATATATATATATAAGAATAACATTACCAAGACAAAAAAAAAATTTAATAAAACCGGGAACATTTACGTAATGCTCTATATGACCATCATAAAAAAAAAGCCACAACAACAACAAAAATTCAAATTAAACCGTGATATTTCTACCAAAATTGTTTTTTTTTACACAAGTTCAATGAACTTTCCACATAATGGTGTCTTGGATTAAAATATCGATTTCAGATTAGTTAGCCTAGATGGCACAAATATTCGTTGAAAGATTATCGCATGCCATAAAAACAAACAGTTCGGTTTGTTTCCTATCTATATAAAGTCTACAATTGTATTTTCAAATGATTCGTTTGATTTAGTTTTTCATTTCTTTTGTCTTTAGTCTATAAGTAGATTTCGTAACAGGGCAGGTTCATTCGACGCACATGATTGCTGTGAAGATGAAGCTGAAAAAGAACTAAATAGGTTACAAGCGTATGTCTTTGGCGTGAAATATTCCCAATACTTTGCCTGAGTCATCCTTGATCTCATAATTTACGGATCCGATTTTCTTAGAGACGATTCCTTTAATGTATTGTGGCGCAAACTTCGCACAAAATTTATTTATGGCGTCACTTTGGTAGTGAGTACGAGCGAATATTGTGTGACCGATCTGGAATTCCTTTGGACGAGTTCTTAAATTATACCTGCTCGCACTTTTCTCATAAGCCTTTTCAATGTTGGTTTTTGCTTCATTATGAATTAATGACAGTCTTTCCGGAAGAGGTAACATTATCTGACCTTCTGATAAACTTCCTAATTTTTTGAGCAATTTATAATCTTCTCCATGATTTATCTTATGGTAGCCAAAAAGTAGGAAGAGTGGTATATTCTTTGTAGTATCGTGGACACCATTACGGAGTGCCGACGCTATATCATATAAATGTTTATCTCAGCTGTTATGCTTATTTGAAATATATGACCGAATTGCAGCTAACACGGAACGATTGACCCTCTCGGATATATTTGATTGTGGCGAATACACCGCAGTTTTCGAATCAGTCACTCCGTACTCCTTTAGTAGTTCACGGTATTCGGAACTTTTAAATTGTGCGCCATTATCCGAGTGTATAGTCTCAGGAACTCCAAACATACTAAAGACATTGTTTTTTAAAAACTCGGTAATTTGACGAGTTGTTCCTTTATCCTAACGACGAGTTGTTCCTTTATTTAAAGCTTTAAGCAATACAAATTTGGTGAAGTGGTCGAGAACAATTAAAATCATAGTGTTTCCTTGAGTGGACCTAGGGTAAGGCCCGAGCAGGTCGATATAAACCCTTTGCCATGGTCGTTCTATATGAAACATTTTTCCGATAGGTGGTCTCATCATTTGATTGGGGCTTTTGGTTACTTTGCATACTTCGCATTTTCCTACATAATCTCTAACTTGCTGAATCATTCCAGGCCAGAAATATAACATGCGGATTCTGTGAAGAGTTGTAGATACACCACCATGTGAAGCTGATGGATTGTCATGTTCGGCTTGAATTAGCTTTTGCCGCATACCTGTTGGAGTTTCCACACTGACACATCCGTCAATTCGTCCTTTCTTTTTGGCTCAACTCTTATAAATATTTGTTTATCTTTAATTCGAAATGCAGGGTATTTTCCAGGATCATTTTCAATTTTGGTCAGCAGCTCTTTATAGTCTGGCTCATTGAATTCAGGCGCTTTTAAGTTCACCTCAGATATGAACTTTTCTAAACTTGATACAAATTCATCACTCGTGTCGCAATAAACGCGTGACAGAGCATCTGGAACAATATTAAATTTCCCGCTTTGATGTTTTATGTGAAATGTGTAGCCTTGAAGCTTTAAGCTCCACCTAGCAAGTCTGCCGCTCAAATCTTTCTGGCTCATGAGCCATTTAAGGCTAGCATGATCAGTTATGATCGTAAATTCATGACCCTCCACATATGCTCTAAACTTTTTTACCGCAAGGATGGCAGCTAAACATTCCAATTCTGTAACACAATAGTTTTTCTGGGCTTTGTTTAGTTTTTGGGACATGAACGCTATGGGGCGTTCACATCCGTCTGCATCCTCTTGGTAAAGCACTGCCGCCCACACCCTCGGTACTAGCGTCACACCGTATGAAAAAGGGTTGTTCGTACGATGGGTTGATCAAAACCGGAGACGTGGTTAGCATTTCTTTGAGTTGTAAGAGAGCATCTTGAGCACCTGGAGTCCACTGGAATTTCCCTTTCTTAAGGCAGTCTGTAATCGGAGCAGTCACTGTCGCGTAGTTAGTAATAAACCTCCGGTACCAACCTGCCATACCAAGGAGACGTCTAGTTTGTTTGACATTCTCTGGTATCGGAAAGTTTATTATTGCGTCAATCTTCTGTGGGTCAGGTCTCAGTCCGTGTTCTCCTACTAAGTAGCCTAAAACCGTATCTCTCTCATTAGAAACTTGCTTTTTTCTACGTTTATGGTCAGTCCTGCCGTCCGTAACAAGTCTGCGACCAACTCTAACAAAGTAAAGTGATCCGCCAATGTGCCGGTGATGATTAACAATTCATCCAGATATACGAAAACTCTATCATGGAGCTCATGCGGAATCACCTTATGCATCAACCGACACATTGATTGGGCTGCATTACACAGCCCAAATGGCATCACTCTAAATTGATAGAGCGGTCGCCCTGGTACTGTGAATGCTGTTTTGTCTCTGGAAGATTCCGCAAGCGGAATCTGCCAGAATGCGTCCTTCAAGTCTAGTCCCGTAATGTATTTAGTCTCAGCAAGACGTCCAAGTAGTCCGTCGATGTGTGGGAGAGGATACGCGTCTTTTTCGGTTACGGAGTTCAGTTTTCGAGCGTCCAAGCAAAGTCTTGTCTTGCCGTTAGGTTTTTTTACTATTGTCACAGGTGAACTCCAGGCGCTTTTGCTAACCTCAATTACACCCAAATTGAGCATCCTATCGATTTCCTCATAAATACATTTTTGAACTGCGGGAGAAACAGGATAATACCTCTGCTTAATTGGTTTACAGTCCTTCATGATGCTTATCTCATGTTCATTAAGAGTTGTTTTACCTAATCCATTTTTTACAAATGAAGGAAACAGATCTACTATTCTCTCTAGTTCGTTCTTGTCGTTTTTAGATAAAGAATGCATGTTTTCATCAATTGGCTTCACAGTTGGTTCAGAAATTTGACTAATACTCAGATTAGGGATTATATTAAAACGATCCCAAAAATCAATACCAAGATATAGTGGAGACTGTAAACTTGGAACGATACTTAATTTCATCACTTCAGTCTTATTTCAGAATGTTACCAAAACCAAACATACCCTTCAATTCTGTTACACGTTCCGTCTGCCGTCCTTACGAACGAATGTAGTTTATGGAATTTAATATTTTCATTTGCGAGAAATTTCAAGGCACCTTTACCCAAGACACTTACAGAGGCTCCGCTATCCAATAGACCATACATTGACTTATTAGAAATGTTTACCTGAGCGTAAGGACGCGGATCATTTTTGTAAAATTTATGTATGATCGAAGAAATGCATTTTTTGATAAACGATCTTTTCTGATAGAAATATATTGAGCGAATTTTTCTTTTGTTTAATTTTTGTGATTTTTGAGTCAAGTCAGAGCTAGCTATTTGAAGTAGCGCCACGTGCAGCCAGACTTGAGGATGCACGGTTGCAGGCACGGCGATCGCGTTATGCAGCTTCAGATCAGCTTCGTTCTCAACATAATGAACGCGACAGGCTGAGGATGGCTGAAAGACGTGAACGAGAAACGGCAGAACAGCGTCAAATACGATTCCGTGCTCATTCCGGTACAATCCAGCTGATTATTATAGTTTGGGCCGGGATGTTCTCATCGGTACTACGACTGAAGTGTGTGCTCATTGCAAGACCCATTAAAAACTTTGCTTGCCGGATATACCGCCGAATCAAAGCATTTCCTATCTAGCATCAGAAAATGCAATTCATGGTTCCAAATGACGTCGTTCGGCGCAGAAATCGTAACAGCTCAATTCATGCCAACTTTCAAAGTGAAAGGACAAATTTATCATAAAGCCGGTTTCCTACTTCCATTCCCAGATGGTCAACATAAATTCCTACAAATTTATTTCATCGATGAATTGGATGAACGCTGCGGAATTTCTACCGGCATAAAAGGGTCCATTGTTTCCCAACTACAAGAGCTTCTTCACGTAAAAAATCATTTAGTTCGTTTGTTCAAAACAGCAATTGATATGATGCCATCTAATTCACAAAAGATTGTTATTTATGCTGACAAAACGCCTGCTGGAGAACATGTGCGAAGATTCAATGCTCCAACTATAGACGGAAAAACTTCGTCTTCATCTGAGAAACGATCAATTGACAAAAGTTACAGAAACTCATTGATGTTGCGATGCCGTACAATATCCAATCATTTTTTTGGATGTTGCCAATGGATATCACTTCAACGTTAAGATGATAAATCCAGTCAGTGGCGAAGAAACGGCGTGGGACGATGTACAATAGCTCTTACTTCTCGGGCAATCGCCGGTGGATAGGCATGACATCACAGCACGTGTTTTTAGACAGAAGCTGAAATCGCTGATGGATTTCATGGTAAAACATGAAGTGTTTGGGTCTTGGCGCTGTTGGATGTACTCAGTGGAATGACAAAAGAGAGGATTACCACACGCACATATACTAATCTGGCTCTGTAACAAAATCACTTCAAACGAAATGAACGAAGTAGTATGCGCTGAAATACCCGATGCCGACGACGATAAGGATTTGCATGTGAAGTTGTAACAAAAAATATTCCTGGCGGAACCGCTGGCATTAGTATCCAACACAGTTACAGGAAACGATGGATATCCTTTATACAGAAGAAGATCAGTAGAAGATGGCGGTAAATTAGCAACCATACGAATGCAAAACGGTGACATCAAAGTAGACAACCGGTGGGTTGTTCCATATTCGCCTTTGCTATCAAAAACATACAAAGCGCATAGAAACGTGGAATACTGTAACTCCATTAAATCGATCAAATACTTTTGTAAGTACGTGAATAAAGGCAGCGACATGGCAGTTTTTGGTGTTCAACCAGAAAGAAGTGATAGGAATTCAGTCATACATGTCGGGGAAACCGCACAGTATCAGGATGGAAGATAGTTTATTTATTTATAGTATTTTATAAATAATTTAGTATTAAAAGGAAAAGCACAATGGAAACAAAGCAATCAAAACAAAAACAAAAAATAATGAAGTTGCTTCCATTAGGCATAAAAATCTCTTAAATTTTTTTCAAACAATTTTCACCTCATGCTTACACATTCTAATTTGAGCAGCAGCTCATTTACAATAAAATGTACAGCACGAACGCCTAATTTCATCCCATACATCGAAATTTTCTAAACCCAGATTGGAAGAAACTAATTAAACTATTGCTTTGTGAATTTTAAATTGACGTTATCCAGACCAGAAGATTCCGATTTAACCTTCCAAATAGCAGATTGTAAATCATCAAGAGAAATATTCGAAAACGAAAACGAATTAGAGGACGCGTTAGAGAACAAAACGACGGTATTGCCCGAGTTCAGACTAGAGCAAAAATAACAATTAATTTCATTGGGTTTGAAATCTTCACTTGAACTAATCTTGCATCTACCTAGGCCTAAATTACGAACATTACGCCAGAAAACCTTGCGAGGGAGAGAGGAGTCTAACTTGTCCTGGAAATAATTACGTTTATCAATTCGAATTAACCCTACAACTCAACATGAGACTGACTATTAGGACACCTTTTTCATTAACGATATTTACTAACTCTATGATTTATCTAACTCGGAGATTTTGCTTTGCAAGTAACCTTTTTAAGTGGAACGCATCTATTAAACACAAATTAATATACGAGTTGAAAAATTCTATTTGTCTAGTTGCAGAAGTAAGGCAAAAAATATACTCCCAAGGAACCGAGTTACAAACTTAGTAAAGCCGGGAAATATATATACGAGAAAAATCTCTAAAGCTAAAACTCTTAGGTTTAGGTGGAGAGTAAGAATTCACAGAAAAAACTAAAAGATCATGATGGGATCCCATACCGAGAGACAACTGATTGAAAAAACAAACAGAGTTATTAGTAAAAGATATGATATGATCAATAAGGGAATAAGAGGCCCCGCTAGCGGTTGGACAAGAAAACGTTGGTGCCACAGTATTGTGTATGGATAAATTAAGACTATTTAAAAGATTCAAATAACACCGAGAGAAGCCGGAATTTTGGAGTATATCGAAATTAAAGTCACCTGATATATACATTTCATCGAATCTACAAGAGAAATAACTAAATAAACTTTCTACAAGTGATTTTTTTAAATACGTAAGCAGCAATGAAGTTGTATGGCGAATCGTTTCATTTCCCATACATGAACGAAGTCCAGCTGTTGTAAACCTAGCATTTCATCTAGAAAATGGACAGCGCGTTTATTTCACAGCTGCAAATGTGCAACAAATTGCCCTGAATCCACCGGCTACAACGTTAACTGCTTTCTTCTCGTTATGTCAAAATAACGGGTTTGCGAAAACACTGCTATATACGGAAGTGCCGTCGTATTACACTTGGAATGCGAGTAAAAAATCAATTGAACAAACAAGGAGAGAGAGTCGACGGAGAACTTCGCATATTAAAAGAAACTTGCTGTGAGTGCTTCTTTCTTCGCATGCTATTGGTAAATGTGTCCAATCCAACGCTTTTCTAGTAATCGAGAATTGTCAACGGTGTCACACATGCTACTTTCCGCAATGTATGTCAAGCTCTGATTTTATTGGAGAACGACCGACACTGGGATATATACATTAATGACGGGTGCAAAACGTCACATCCAAATCAAATTCGTGCATTATTTGCAATCATATTGACCGCCCGCTCTCCTTCATCTCTAACAGAGTGATGGGAGAAATAAAAATCGCACATGGTTGAAGATATTTTCCGCAGAATATGCGAGGAAAATTCAAATATAAACATCAATTTCACAACAAAAATCTACAAAGAAGCGTTGATAATGAACAAAATTACAACACGGGTGATCTTTTGTCGTATGTGCAATCAAATGTTCCTAAGCTAACGCTTGATCAAAAAGCCATTTACGATCAAATAATGTGAACCATCAATAATGTGGTTGGAGAAATCTTTTTCTTAGATGCGCCAGGAGGAACTGGTAAAACGTTCCTAATTACATTGATTTTGGCAGCAATTCGATCCCAAAATGGCATAGCCTTAGCTCTTGCGTCGTCCGGAATAGCTGCAACATTGCTACCAGGTGAAAGAACTGCTCATTCAGCTTTGAAATTGCCATTGAACATGTAATTCATTGAAACTCCCACGTGCAACATTTCCAAAGCATGCGGCATGGGAAAAGTGTTGCAAAAATGCAAAGTTATTCTTTAGGATGAATGCACAATGGCACACAAAAAAAATCATTTGAGGCCCTTGATCGATCATTGCAAGATTTGCGTGGAATTCAATACATTTAATATCAAATTATTTACCATCTTTACCATCTCCCGGACTGGTCCATTTAAACCGCCGAATCGGTAAAATTTATTTTTTTCTAAGTTGGTACAGCCTTTTTTGATATTCGTGTGACGTTTCAGCAGAATACGTCCATTAGTGTGAGTTTGACAGCCATTTGTTTACGTCGCAAAAAGTTTGTCTGGCCATTTTTACTATGGAAAAAAAATTAAACAACGAGTTTGCTTGAAATTTTGTGTTTCCAATGGAATTACGGCTATTATTATTACTAGTGACGAGACGTGGCTTTATGAATATGACGTCGAAACTGCCCAACAATCTAGCCAATGTCGCTCAATGGACACCCAATATAAACACGAAATCAGTCATAGTCGGATTTAAATGAATTAACTTTATTTCCATGAGATAAGGTTGGGGAGCTCAAAGATTTTTGATATTGTCGTGGGCTAGCTGACCATTGTACCCTGCTACTTAGTTTTATCTCTTGTAATTGCTGCTCGACCATTAATTTTATTGTTTCACAATTATACATGCACGAAATCACGCATTTAATAAAGAATATGCTGTATAATACGTTTCACTTTATGGAAATTTAATTCTTATATACGCCCATTTTCGTAGGTAATGGAGGTTTCTTGGTATTGCTGATAAAAAATATGTTTTTTAATCGAAACTTCAGATAAATTTATTTAAATAAGAGCGGGTGGGCGAGGTAAGCTAAAATTGTATATAAAAGCCGAACGACAACAATTTGTCTCAAATTTAGTTGAACAGTCTATTAACATGTTTAAGAATATTTTAACGGTTTGGTTATTATTAGCTGGTATTCAGATTATAGATGCAGGCTATTTTATTGATGAATACTACGTCAGTTATCCGTTAACAGTAAGTACTCGTATATAATACATTATTGCCGAAATTATATTTAAACGTTGATTTACCCAGCTCGATTGGTATGCAGCCAACCGGTTTTGCACGTACTACGGTATGCATTTGATTGATGTGCCACACGAAAAGGAATACAATCGTATTTTAAGCGTAATTAAACAGGTTAACAACAATACATCCGCTAATTCTGATTTGCCATTGATCTGGACAAGCGGCGTTCGATTCTTTAATGAACCAACCTACTATTGGGAGACAACCGGCCAACCGATTATATTTGCGAAATGGTATCCTGGCGATCCACATTTAGGTGTTGAGAAATGTTTGATTTTATACCCTCCACAAGATTACAAATTGGCTGATTACACTTGTGAATATAAATGTGTTTTTATGTGTCGCAAAACCATCATTAATCCAATGTGCGATGCGTGCCGAACAGAACAGAATGCTGAGCTTTTGCTGTGTCGTTAAAAATTTTGTATTGTAACATTAAAGAATGTAATATTTGAATATAGAATTAGAAGAACTTTATCGAGTTTGAGAGTAATACATTTTAATGTCCAAAAACCTACAGATTAGTGGATAAGTGATATCAGCTATTAAGAAGAACAATTAATTTGTTCGATGCCTAAAGTTAGGTTGCCTGCATAATTCGCGAAAAAAAAAATTGATTGACCATTTGTCTTCCACAAGAGTATCTAGTATTAAAAATATTTTCTGCTGATGCAATATTCATAAATGAAACATGCGGCATTCATGATCTAAATAACAGCTAACCACAATCAAAACAAAATGTGAATCATCATTTTTATGTTACAACTTATAAATGCCAAACAATGCCTAAAAATAATAATAAAAAAAAAAAAATCCTTATCAACCAACTTACTCTGCTTCCGCTCTGCAAATTTATTTTATTCTGCATCTGGTTAAATTGTTATCGCTTATAAATAAATCAAGATATTTTTGAATATTATGTACATACAACTCAATGCCCAAAAAAATACGGATGTGAAAATTTCGACAAAAAACAAAAATGTGTATGTATTGGTGCAGCAATGATAGTATGTCAAAAAGTGGTTATTTAACAAAATCTTACTTTAGTGTTATTCGTTTTAGCCCCAACAGTTTATAAAATAAACGAAATTTTGAGGTTCAATATATTGAAAACTGACTTTTAGAGATGTTCCATATAGGTTGGCATGTAAGGATGTTTAATTGTTTATTTCGAACCATTTGTTGCAAACTCCAAATGTTGGTAATTTAGGCTATAGGTAATTTTGATGTTCACTATATTGATGTTCATGCTCCGAGCGATTCACATGCTCAGACGCCTTGTCCTGTGTGGAATAAACCGCCATTTTCATATGACTGGTATTGAGTACATGTAATAATTCTTGGAACGCTCTGGAAATAAATTGAGGCCCGCTATTCTTAAGAAGCTGCTCGAGGGCACCAAAGACGAGAAACACTTCGATTCGTGTATGCTAATATCCTGTTCCGATCATCCTTTATCTGAAATAGTGGATACTTAGCTCGAACGGATTTGATTTTTATTTCGTATATGCATATAATTGAGGTCCTGCAAAAACCTGGACGTAAGATCTATACGGCACAAAGAGAGGAGTTTCAGGAGTTGTTACAGAGTCGCCGCGCAATCGGTACAGGGGATATCCACCACAATATTTTGGGATCCACGCTGGTATTAAAATATGAAATTAGATGCCGGCGGTTTCGTTAGTCCAGGTAAATTTCCGGTTCTTTTAGAGCAGGTTGGTGTTTATCGTGGTAATTTATATTATTGTGGAAGCCAGTTATTCCTAACAGTTTCCTAGTCTGTTTAATTCTAGTGGGATCACCGCTCGTCTGAACGCGGCTCATCCCAAAAGTGCTTGCACTTCTGTTTTTTTTATGGTATCATGTTCCCTAAGGTCTAACAAAAAAGATAAAAGTTTTTTTGAAATAATCCACCTAACAGTTTACATTTTCGCGCCAAAATTCGAAAATTGGAACCAAAAAAACGGTTTTTTGGTCTGAAAAAGTGAAATATCTTATTTTGTATGCCCTTCCGGAGGATTCCAGCATACAAAGATTGAAAGAGGAAAGTCTCAGGAAGAGAATGCAGAAAAGTACAGATCAAAAGGTTGCTAATTTGCGAATTATTTCTCTCTTTGTCGACAGATGTCTTCTAAACACATACGTGGGGATATAATGAATTGTATTTCAAACAAGTAAAAACTCATGAAAGTCGAGAAGAACAAAAACCTTTATTTCAGTAACATTAATTCAACTTTGATTCAATTAATTATATGTGGTAACTATTAAATTCAATTACAGCTCTCATTAATTTATCATTATAATCTGGGTGGTTTTCAGAAACTTGATATTTGTTCCACATTGTCTTGAAATCAGAATGCACTGTCTCCACGGCCTGTTCACTGTAAAACCCCAACCCTATTCTATGGCCTTCACAAAAATCTGCTATATGATAAAATACTGCATGTACTTTTGGTGTGACTGATAGCCCTAGGGCCAAATAGCTAGTCTTGAATTGAGCGATAGATTCTTTGTAACAATCATTTAATTCGATTCCAAAACAATTGTGAACTACACGATCAAAATCCTTCAGTGTTTCCACATATTTCAAACAGCCAACGGAGCAAAACGATCGGAGACTATCCACTTTTTCAATAATATTCTACATGAATTGCCATTGAATTTGGTACCTCCTTGAATAAATTCTCGTTGAACATTGCATAGGTTGATCCATTCTGTTGTTTCAGTAACAAATTCATCTTGCATATGGCTGACTATTTTATTAACCACACCAAGCATTAGATGTAGTTCTGGAGGAGGAATAATGTCAAGAATCTGTAACGGGGACAACTAGTAGCTGTCCTCGTTAAACAGAATGCCCCGACGTCACCACCTGCAGCATTTGCTCCGGCTATCGCGCAGTCTGTCGTGGGTTGTGGTGGTGTCCATTCAGGGCCTTGAAAGCTACATTAAGGTCACTTTATTTCACCATTTCACCCAGTCACACACACCACCTTCATGGTCACCTCCCGAACCCAATAATTACTCAACGTCACTCATGATGCAAGATTATGTCGTATAACCAAAATTTTCATAATTTATTAACAAACAAAATAAAAATTATGATTTTATATAATTTAACAACAACAAAACTGTATTTAAATCATTCAATTGCAAACGACAATCCCACTCGAACGCACGGCGACATCCTGTGGACTCTTCGAGCTCTCCGATCCAGAGGATACCTGAAATGTAAAAAGAAACAAAAAAAAACTCGCGCGGATTGATTGAAAAAAAATTAAGTTTTGCAAATGAATTCTTCAATCCAACAGAATTTATCTAAACAACAAAAAAAAAGTGACAGCGGATAATAAAAAAACTTGGCTATACCGACAATTTCACAAGATGACCCGTTGAAAATACTGCTACTGTTGCCTGTTCGTCTCTTGGGGCTCCACGGCAATGTCAACACTTGCCAACAAGACGCCACCGCTGAATGTTGCTGAAAGTTACGCCAATCAGAGTAACAAAACCATCAGCCGCTTAAACAACAGACCACCATACAACGATTCTGGCGTAAATCGCCTATTCTATTGCACCACCACACAACGATTTTGATGTAAATTGTTTATTTCGTTGATCTACCACACAACGATTTGGATGTAAATGGTTTATTTTATACCACACAAAACAACAGTGAACCGCTAACAGCACCGCTAATACTCCCGCTAGTAATACTCACGGATATTTTATTTCACTGTTAGTTTTCTTTTTTTTCCTATTTATGTGGTAATTATATTGTTCTGCTTGTCTGGGATTTTTTTTTCTTATTTTTTTTCTATAATTATTTATTTAGGTTAATTTTGTATTAATTTTTATTCCCAATTATTATTATTATTATTTTTTTCGTCTTTACGCTTTGACGTCTCGATTTTCAATCCCTTCCAAAAAAAAATCTTATTCTCAACCATAACAAAAAAACGCTTCTTGCCTATCCGTGCGCCCTTTTTTCAACCCATATTCGTCGACGAAATCATGAAACACCGTGAGGCCATCTGTCTCACAATCCATACACCGCTTACACAGGCTGCGTTCACATCTCATCCACCCAATACACAACGCAAAGTGAAATGAAAGCGAAATGACAGCAACAACCAAAAAAAAACATCATGACGAACACAGAAGAGAATGTCAGTAACGACCAGTTCGTTACAAATCTTTTTATCGTCATCAGCTGAGAAAACTGGAGGATTGATACAGCTTTTGAAATTTTTCGCATTTTTCATTATCGATCCGCCAGCGTTTCTCCAAGCTTCAAAATATGAGGTTGAGTTTTCCACAGTTCGCCAAGGTCCGACGTGCTCCAAATTTGTGCTTTCACAAAGGCACCATGTACAAGGGTACGTCGATGAATGAGACATCATCCCTGTCAGAATATTGGCTAATTTGAGATCAGTCACTATTGTACCAGAAAAATCCTCAATTTTCAATATTTTCCGTATTGCTGACACGTTTTCATAATTCTCTTGAGCCGATTTCACAATAGCAAGAATAAAGATTTTCTTAACGCCTGAGTCAGCAAAAGCTTTAGCAAACACGCCATCATCATACTTTTGACGTTTTTTCTCCTGTTGACAAATTTCAGTTGAATCATCTTGAACAGACAGGAACACCTTCAAAAAACCACCGCCACCGTCAATTCCAAATTTTAAGTGCTGATTTCTAATATCCCGCTGTTTCTCGATATGAGAAAGAAAATCTTCAAGAGTATGGCAGTAAACTATGGGACATTGGATTGGTGTGCTCAGTCGAGCTTTGATGGTTACAAAATCTATTGTCTTAGCACACAATAAACTTTTTATTTCGCCATTCTTCTGTTCCAGGTTTTTTTCAATCCTGGCTCAATTATTGCCCGCTTTTTGGTAGCAACTCTCAAAGCGGTCGCTATATCAACAGTAGTCTTTGTACTAAGATTACATTTTGTTTTGATTTTCAAGAAATCGGCTGTGGATATATTCGAAGCTGTTTCCTCTTCATTTTTCTCGTGGGGATTTATGAATAATTTCATGGAGTTTCCTCCACGTGCCTGAGTAAGGGAGACCTTCGAATCTTTTTTGTTTACTTTGTCATCAATGTCATGTTGTTGAATTGCAATTTTACTGATTAATGTTGACGCCACTTGTTCCATTACTTTCTCCCCATTGTATTTAAATACTTGCATACATTATCAACTTGGGTAGTTTTGGTGCATTTATGAGGTGTTCCTCGTTTGGGATCGATAAAACATTTGAACAACGTTTGATGCATTTCCCGTCAGACGATTTTTTTTTGTTAAGAAGTTGTATGGATATCACATTACTTCGAGCAACCTGGCGAGCAAATAGCACTGACATGGATTTTGAGTCCTAGATCTCGACGTTAGACTTACACTCAAAAACTTAGAATAATCAGGTAGCTCGACAGTCTTGGAGGGAACGATTCCTGGATCGGCACTGGGAAGTTGTCGGTAGACGTTCCGTTTGCATCCGGCACAAAAAACATTCGGCAGTCTTTCTTCACACAAGATATTGTCCACACGATGTTTCAGTAATTTTTCTAGATTCGATTGCAGCGAGGCTTCTATCTTGAACATGACATTATTCTTTTTTAAGCACAACAAAAAAATTTTACTCCGGTTCTCTTCGTGTGAAAGTGCGCGGGCAACTTTTGGAGGATTAAAATTTTTCGACAGTATGGAAAACAGAAATGAACTGATCGAGAAAGAAAAGTTTTCTGCTTTTCTTGTAACCTGCCTACTGCATTCTCTTCCTGAGACTTTTCATAAAAAATCATTTTTTTGGTTCCAATTTTCGAATTTTGGCGCGAAAATGAAACCTGGTCAGTGGATGATTTCAAAAAAACTTTTATCTTATTCATTAGACCTTAGGGAACATGATGCCATAAAAAAACAGAAGTGCAAGCACTTTTGGGTTGAGCCGCGTTCAGACGAACCGTGGGATGAGGAACGTTACGAATTGCTTCTAATTTAACAGGCCCGATGATTTAACAGGCCTAGATGTTTGTCTAAATTGGGCGAAGTGCCTAACAACTATTTCGTCTAGATATATGAATATTTTATCATATAACTGCTGAAGCACCACTTTTTCTATTAATCGACATAGCCTCTATCTGAGTGAACTTACAATAGTTGGCCCGGAGAAATCCAGCGAAGAGGATTAAGAGGACCTATGAATCTGCTTCTACATATGCCTACCATTTCCCGTATTTTCGAAAAAGGTAACTTGTTGCAATTCCAGGTCTATATTTTCTTGCACCATGTCAAGAAGTTATTGCTCTGACAAAGGATTTACTAATCGATCATATAAACCCTCAACTTCCAACAAGAAATTTGCTATTGATTCCTTGAATTTCTGCCACTTCACTCAAGCCATCCAGGCTGCCGATCTTATAGATCGATGGAACCATTATCTAAACGAGTAGTTTTATTTTACTGACATATGTATGATGCATTTGGGGTATTGGAAATCTGAACTCAAATCTGAACTGATTTAACCACGGCTGTGGAACGCCGGCTTCAAATGAATTTCTTGGCCACGTAACCTGCGCGATTGGGATCGATAACGTAGATTTGATGACGTCATAGTTTTCAGCACCATCAGAGGTTAACGCGTAGACCGTGGGGTTAATGCGGTAATTTTGTCTCAGTGGAGTTTTTACTGGTCACGACTGCTATAGTTGATATCATGATTTTAGTCGTAAATATGAGATCTGTTGAAGTTAAATATTACGCGTGAGTCTCGATGATTTGTTTAAGGCGACGAAAGTGATTAGTTAGTTTATTGACCTCATTATCTTAACGGAAGCATTCCATCCATTCCAATGTTGAAATCTAACTTTTAAGGGTAAGTAATTAATCTGCTTTTTTTCGAGAATTTTATAAGATCACTTAATGTTTTATGTTGTCTGACGCATAACTCAATTTCACCTTGGAAATTAAGGGCACAAGTTTTTGTGTTTGTTCCAAATTTGCTCGGGTTGAACGAAATTATTAATTTCTTCGTGGCTTCTCATCTAAGTTCGATGAAATCGAATTTGTTGAGTTTTTTACATGGGGCCTTAATAGCTACATCATTTTTAAATTGTAAGATGGTTTACGAACATATTTTGTAGCTTCAACATTTTTTTTTATGTAATGGTGATATGTGACTAAAATAAACGCTATGGTTAACACTAGGTGAATTCAACCTAGGACGTGTCCGAATTCTGTGATAATATTTTGTTTCGTAATAATTTTGGTGTGAGTGAAATAATTTTCTCTTCCATATTTTGTTATAAGTTCATTGGAAATTTAATTTAATTTTTTTACAAATTTATTTGTACCATTTTTTTAGAAATAAATGAACGTGATGCGGCTTAATTAATAATATTATTGCGCGGTTTTGTTTATGAATATTATTACAGAAGTGTCAAATTTACAACACGTAGTGGCTGTGATAATTTGGTTGCATACAAAATAATGTCATAATTAATACATCAGAAATATTTATCACAGAAAACGGACACGTCCCTAGTTTAACTGCCGTGACATAATCTAACGCAAAAATATTTCGGGGTGAAAAGGGTTCAGTTGGCCACCCTAGTTCACAAAATTTTTTTTTGATTCAGCAAATAAGGATATGTAGCCGGACTAGCGCTTAATTCATTCATTCATGGCATGCATCTTATCTACATACAGTGCTGGTAAAAAAAAATTGGGCAAACAAATTTATTGCAAATTGGAGTCTTTTTTTGCTAAAATTACAAAACTTTTGAAAGCAATTGGTTTATTGTTTCATTTTAAATACATGTATGACGTAACTTTTTGAAAAAAAAAAAAAATTGACCTGCAATTTAGGGACAAAACACCGAAAAATGCCAAAATATTCAAAATACGTTTGATTGGAGTTAAAGTATTGTAATAAATTAAACACTTATTTTTTATTTTTTTGTTTGTTTTTCATTGACTTATAGAAGTTCAATCTTTTATATTAATATTTTGTTGGACCGCCTTTTGTTTTTATTACACCGGTACAATCCCGCAACTGATGTGCAAAAAAATTGGGCAAGCAATTTTTTTTTTACGCCTACCGTTCTTGGCCGTCATTATGGTGCAGATGCTTTATTGCCTGTAATTTATTTTTTGAGTATAAATAGTGCATATTTTGTAAGATTAAGTTATTCTGTAAGTGATCCTAGACAAATAAAGAATAAAGTGCAATTTTAGTTAAAAGAAATGGGAAAAGTTAGTGACTAGTGTAAAAGCAATATGTTGATTTTGGCGCGAGAAAATTTAACCACGCGTGAAATCGGTGAAAGATTAAACATTCCTAAAAGTACTGTCGCTTGGAATATTAAAAAAAATCTAGAGATGGGCGGTACACAAAGAAAGAAAGGCTCTGGAAGGCCCAGAAAGACAACGCCAGTGGAAAATCGTTTTATAGTATTACAAAGTCGTCGGAACCGTTTTAAAACTTCATCGGACATAAGACAGGATCTTGAGCGAGCAACGGGAAAAAAAATTTCAGCCGGCTTAGTGAAAAAAAGACTTGTTAAAGCTGGTTTGAGAGCACTTAAACCAGTCCAGAAGCCTGAGTTCACATTAATAGTGAAAAAAACGTTTGCTATCGGCCCAGGAGCATGTTAATTGGACTCCAGAGATGTGGAATGATGTGATTTTCTCCAATGAATCAAAATTCAAGCTGCATGTTGGAGATGGAAGAATTCTCGTAAGGAGAAAACCTAGCGAGAGACTTAGCAGCGAATGTCTTTTAAGACTTCCACCGAAAAAAGAAGGAGTCATGGTCTGGGGATGCTTTTCTGGAAATGAAACCGGTCGATTGTGCTTCCTTAGTTCCAGCGTTACAGCAGCTGTTTATCTGCAGGTCCTTCAGAACGAATTTGAGCCTACTGCGGTAAAGCTTTTTGGCGAGACTTGCAAATTTATTTTTCAACAGGACAACGCTCCGTGCCATACCGCCAAAATTGTGAGTTATTAATTTTGAATTGTAGATAGACAAATTGGCTTTCAGATAAACATAAATAATTTGTTAAAAACTTGTTTTTTTTTCTTACCTCTTCATTTAAAGGTAAAAAAGTACTTCGAAGAAAAAAGTATCGCTGTGTTGAGCTGGCCCCTGGTATAGTCCAGACTTAAATCCAATTGAAAATATTTGGTCTATAATGAAGCTAGAAGTAGCAAGGAAGGGCCCAGAATCGACTGAAGCTTTAAAAAGTTTGTTGATGATGATTTGGGAATCCATATCTCCTGCGAGTTTGAAAAAATTATCAAATTCAATGAATCGGAGGTGTATCGCTGTAATAAAAGCAAAAGGCGCTCCAACAAAATATTAACATTAAAGATTGAACATCTATGAATCAATAAAAAACAAAAAAAAAAAAAAAAAATAAGTGTTCAATTTATTACAATACTTTAACTCCAATCAAACGTATTTTGAATATTTTGGCATTTTTCGGTGTTTTGTCCCTAAATTGCAGGTCAATTTTTCTTTTCAAAAAATTACGTCATACATGTATTTAAAATGAAACAATAAACCAATTGCTTTCAAAAGTTTTGTAATTTTAGCCAAAAACGACTCCAATTTGCAATAAATTTGTTTGCCCAATTTTTTTTTACCAGCACTGTATTTTCCTAAAATCACTTCACCAATACAATATAAAATATATTTCCATTTCAAATAAATTCCGTGGTAAAAATTATACTCTCAACATTTTACTAGGCTAAACACACACATACATCTAACTAAAAATACACTAGAATGCATCAAAATATTAATTTGAGTCCTCATTATTCGCCCAGTTTCTTGTCTCATCACTGCCATCCATTTGTTATTCACCCTAAATTATGGAATGACACGTACAGATTTGGAAAACCTAGTGTGCATCTTTCTACTACACGGGAGATTCGTGTTATTTAGCATAGTGTAGGATCTTGTTTCTTATATTAATTTTGTCTTCAGTTACACTGAAAGCCAAACTGTAACGCGCTTACCTATCCAAGAATATAGTGGCTAGATTTCCCTATTGTGTTCTCAAAATGTCCGAATATTCAAATTATGTTTTATTATAAAATATCTTTCAAGCGCTAAATACTGATCGGCGTCATTTCTAGATAGGCAAATCTGATTTAATTTTCATATTGGGCGCGATCTCTAAGAGGATGGAGCGCAATGGATAAAAACCCTTACGGCTTGTTTCTTTGCTTTGAAGTTTGTACAATTAGACTATTTGTCCTAAAAATATTTTGTTTAGGAAGGTGACTCCTAGATCAGTAATCTCTTGTACTCTTTGAACTGTATTGTTATTGATGTTGTATGTCGTTATTATTGGATTCCTTTTTCGATGACAAGTCATATTTCTGCACTTCTTGATGTTTAAGTGTAATGAGTTTTGGTCGCACCACTCACTAAGTCTATTGATGTCATCTTGCTGTTTGTCAGCATCACAAATTTGTTCAATGTACGATAAATTTTTACGTCATAACGTAAAGGGGTTGCAAGTGCAACTGATGAATCGTTCACTATAGTATACTTGAAAAATTTTGAGGGCGCACCAGTAATCCATCGAGACGATAAAGCTCTTTCATAACGCGCTGAAATATTGAACGGTATATGTAAAACCCATTTGATATTGGGGCAAGAGTAGTTTGTAAAATAATCCAAGGCCAACTAACTATCGAAATACTGGGGTATTAAGAAAACATGGAAATCAATTTGGTCATCCACCTTTGGAAGGAAAGGAAAGTATTTTCGACAAATGCGGAAATCTCAAAAGAAAATTACTAGGTGAGAACTTATTTTCAACATTTGAAGCATGTTTTGTTAGATATACCACCTACCTTCTGAATTTATTCAGAATATTAAAAATACAAGTTTATTAATCTAAATCTATATTGTCCCCTTCAAAGTAATCCCCATCGACTACAACACACTTATGCCAGCGCTTGATCCAATCCTCGAAACATTTTTTATATTCGGTTTTCGGTATGTCCATATTAGTGCTTCCTGCGATTTTTCCATTATTTCCTCTCGGCTGCTGAAACGCGTTCCCCGTAATGGTTTTTTAACTCGATTGAACAGAAAGAAGTCACAGGGAGCCAAATCAGGTGAATTCGGTGGCATGGTATTTGTTTCATTTTTCGTCAAAAAATTACGAATAATGATGGCACTGTGCGACGGTGCGGTATCATGGTGCAAAATCCACGAGTTTTCTGCCCACAGTTCTGGTCTCTTTCGGCGAATTGCTTCACGCAAACGTCTCATAACGCCCAAATAATACTCTTTGTTTACGGTGTGGCCTTCTGGCAAAAATTCATGATGCACTACACCGTTGTAATCCATGAAAACCGTGAGCATTGCCTTCTTTTTTGACTGAAAACGACGTGTTTTTTTTTTTGGTGAACGCCATTCACTTGCCTGATGTCTGGATTGCGTGTCTTACTCATAAAACCACGTCTCGTCTCCAGTAATGATCATTTTGATGAATGTGGGATCGAATTCAGCCTCGCTAATCATGTCTTTTGTGACGTCAACACGGTCTCTTTTTTGCATAAAATTGAGGTCTTTTGGCATCAACTTTGCTGCTACACGACGGAAACCCAAATCATTAACCAAAATGTCTTGGACGGACTTCCAAATCATGGACAAGAGTAAAATATCGGGTAAATACTATGTTAGCCTGAGGCAAATCTAATGTTCCCGCTACTCCATTTGTGACACTTCTTATTTGACATTTTTGTTTAGGATAGTATGTTGACTTTTCTAATACACAAGAGTATTTTATACCGCTTATATCAGCGGCAGTGTCAAGAAGAAAATCTAAGAGATCTGATTTAGATTATGGCAGCTCAAACGGACAATTACGGACTTCAAAAATTGGTTGTCTTATTTATTTTTGGTTTTGAACATGGAAGGGATTGTCCTAACGACTTACGAGTTCGTTCGAGTTTTCCTGGGGACTACATGTTGTTGCTACGTTACGTTACTTCGCAATCAGCGACATGGTGGCCCCATTTCTTACAGTAAGCACGTGTGAAAGAATATGTATTAATCGAAGGAGGAACACAAGAATTCATTGATGGTTGATATGAAATTGAGGTTCGTAACTTGTTTAGATTTTTGTTGTATTTATTCCTCGAGTGCTCTGGGAATAGCATCCTTTAAATATTTTTTTTTTTTATTTTTATTTTTTTTATTTAAAATAAATTTTATTTATTTATTTTATGCAGCAATTTGTTTCTGACTTAATTTACTAACTTAAATTAATGTATGGCTTCTTCCCATTGGCGTTTCAAATTGTCTGGTCAATTTAGGTAAACCACGTCTGTGTAGTGGATTTTATATCAGCACAATGCTGTTTTGCTGAGTGGCCTCATTGTTTACATGTTTGGTTTCGTTTAAGATGAGGTTCACTTTAAGGTCCCTATGGAGGTCATTGTTCCTGACATACCAAGGTGCATCAACGATGTTCCTTAATACCATATTCTGAAATCTTTGGATGGTATTTACGTTTCTCTGTGTGGTACAACCCCAAAGCTGAATACCATAAGTCAAATCGGTTTCAATATTTGCTTATAAAGTAGACACTTGTCGTATGTTGATAAAGAAGAGTTCCTAGTTCCGTAGTTGTTTAGTATCCAGGGTCTATTTGTAAAGATGATGTGAACTGATTTACTTTCATTTAGTTTTATTCTCCATCATTTTGTCCATTCATATATTTGAGTTATAGCTGATTGTAACTTCTGTATTGATTCTACGTTGCTTTTTCGAACAGCTAAGATCGCCGTGTCATCTGCAAAAGTAGCCACTGTGTTGTTTTCTAATGTAGGAAGATCACGTTTATTATCTTCCTATCTGTCGGATAGGACTCACATTGTAACAAACAGCTTCGGTTACTTGTGCAGTCCCTCAGGGGTCTATTATTGGGCCAATATTATTTTTCATTTTCATTAATGATTTTGCTGATTGCATTTCTGGTTCAAAATTCCATTTCTATGCGGACGATGTTCAATTATATATTGGTGGTTCATTCGAAAATATAAATCAATTTTTTTCAAAAATTAATGAAGATCTGAGAAGTATTTATTCTTGGCCAACGTCAAACACAGGCCATGTTTATTTGTAGAAGCAATTACTCGGGTATAATACTGGATTTATATATTAATAATGATAAATTAGCATTATTTGATACAGTTTGTAATCTGGGTCTATACGCATGAATAGCAGTTTCACTTGGAGCGACCACATCATTGAAACCTGTCGCAAGCTAAACTCTATTTTGTATGGCTTAAGACTTCATAAAAAAATTGTCCGGAGAACTTAAGACTATATCTGGTTGAAACGTTGGTCATCCCGCAATTTACATACTGTGATGTGATTTATCAACGCTGTGGTTTACTACGTATTAGTTTGCTTCAAAAAGCTTTCAATAACTCAGCCAGATATACTTATAACCTACGCAAGCTTGATCATATTTCATTTTACTCAAATAATATTCTTGGTTGCAGTTTAAATGAATTTTTTATTTTTCATAAATTAGTTTTTTTATATAAGTTGCTTAAGGTGAAACAGCCAGTTTATCTCTTTGACAAGGTCAGAATGGGTAGGTCTGCCCGAACTCTATGTTTATTGTTGCCGCCAAATATACAAAATAAGTATTTACTTATTTTCTTACTAAAATATTTAGCAGAAAATTTCGCAAAAACTTCACGTTGCGATTGGGCAACGAGAAAATTTTAATAAAGAATTTACAAACTATTTTTTATTGTATATGTATTAGTGAACTTACCTGTGTAAGACGAAAATTATTATCTCAAGAGCATAAATTAAGGGATTTTACATGTCGCAATACATAAAGTGTCATAAACGGAACTATCCCTATAACAAAAAATACCTCCCCTATTTTTACGAATCGTCAGGGGCTTACAACTTCATTTGGTACCATATCGTTCTAAACAAAAATTGGTTAAACAAAAATTTCTGTGGATCTAATCCTAGAGATTTTGCCAACTGGCCACGTATATAATGAAGTAACTAGAAGCTATGCCAATATCAAAAAATACCTGTATTATTTTTGCGGATCGTTATTGGCTTACAACTCCACTTGGTACCATATCGTTCTAAACAAAAATTGGTTAAACAAAAAAATTCTGTGGAACTGTAGAACTAGAAGCTATCCTAAAATGAAGTAACTAGAAGCTATCCTAAAATCAAAAAATACGTCCCGTATTTTTGCGGATCGTCAGAGGCTTACCTTTAACCTTTTTTTAACTCCACAACTCTCCTCTCTACGAGAATTTTGAGAACAAACCATTCAGCTTCGAATATCATAATAAAGTTTTATTTTTTTTACTTAGCTATTTGATAAAACCAACAAAAATTAAAAAAAAAAGCAAAAAAACACAAAAAAATCAAAAACAAAAAACCAAAGAAAACCCATTCATGATTACAGCCTTGACGTGGCGAAGAGGCCTTACGATATTTAAAAAATTAATCCAGAGTAAATTTTTTTAAGTATCAAACAAACGTGATCACATAATCCATCAAACATAATGAAACCGAATATACGTACTTAATAAATTGCTAATGGTGGGTCGACACACTCAAATAGTTTGCACAGGTGTTTTTTGGTTCATGGAAATTTGTGCAGAAAACTTGCTTTTCTTTACGTTCAATTCAATTTGTCTATTACGTTAATGTCACTTGAGGAAGGGCAATAACGTTTAAATGATTTATTGGGACATTACCTGCTATATTTTAATTTGCATGCGTATTTATATTGTTTTTATTTATACTGATTTTGCTCATGGCAAGTTTAAACCCAAAATTTCCGCAAATTATTTTGAAAGATTTTGTTAGACAAATGGGGTTAAACTGATGCAAAATATGTTTTTTAATCGAAACTTCAGATAAATTTATTTAAATAAGAGCGGGTGGGCGAGATAAGCCAAAATTGTATATAAAAGCCGAACGACAACAATTTGTCGCAAATTTAGTTGAACAGTCTATTAACATGTTTAAGAATATTTTAACGGTTTGGTTATTATTAGCTGGTATTCAGATTATAGATGCAGGCTATTTTATTGATGAATACTACGTCAGTTATCCGTTAACAGTAAGTACTCGTATATAATACATTATTGCCGAAATTATATTTAAACGTTGATTTACCCAGCTCGATTGGTATGCAGCCAACCGGTTTTGCACATACTACGGTATGCATTTGATTGATGTGCCACACGAAAAGGAATACAATCGTATTTTAAGCGTAATTAAACAGGTTAACAACAATACATCCGCTGATTCTGATTTGCCATTGATCTGGACAAGCGGTGTTCGATTCTTTAATGAACCCAACTACTATTGGGAGACCACCGGCCAACCGATTATATTTGCGAAATGGTATCCTGGCGATCCAAATTTAGGTGTTGAGAAATGTTTGATTCTATACCCTCCACAAGATTACAAATTCGCTGATTACACTTGTGAAAATAAATGTGTTTTTATGTGTCGCAAAACCATCATTAATCCAATGTGCGATGCGTGCCGAACAGAACAGAATGCTGATCCTTTGCAGTGTCGTTAAAAATTTTGTATTGTAACATTAAAGAATGTAATATTTCAATATAGAATTAGAAGAACTTTATCGAGTTTGAGAGTAATACATTTTAATGTCCCAAAACCTAGAGATTAGTGAATAAGTGATATCAGCTATTAAGAAGAACAATTAATTTGTTCGATGCCTAAAGTTAGGTTGCCTGCATAATTCGCAAACAAAAAAAAAAATATTATTGACCATTTGTCTTCCACAAGAGTATCCAGTGTTAAAAATATTTTCTGCTGCTAACCACAATCAAAACAAAATGTGAATAATCATTTCTATGTTACATCTTACTAATCGCCTAAAAATAATTTTAAAAAAAAAATCCTTATCAACCAACTTACTCTGCTTCCGCTCTGCAAATTTATTTTATTCTGCATCTGGTTAAATTGTTATCGCTTGTAAATAAATCAAGATATCTTTGAATATACATACGAATTACTCGATGCTCCAAACAAATACGGGAGTGAAAATTTCGACAAAAAACAAAAATGTGTATGTATTGGTGCAGCTATGATAGTATGTCAAAAAGTGGTTATTTAACAAAATCTTACTTTAGTGTTATTCGCTTTAGCCCCAACAGTTTATAAAGTAAACGAAATTTGCCAAGAATAAAGTTAGTTACGTTGAAGAAACTTATTTGAATTAAATTAAAATTTATTTATTAAACGAAATTTTGAGTTTTAATATATTGAAAACTGACCCACTTTTAGAGATGTTCCATATATGTTGGCATGGCTGAAAATTTGCTATCCATTTGTTATTCACCATAAATTATGAAATGACACGTACAGATTTGGAAAACCTACTATCCGTCTTTCCACTTCACGGGAGATTCGTGTTATTTAGCATAGTGTAGAATCTTGTTCCTTATATTAATTTTGTCTTCAGTTACACTGAAAGCCAAACTGAAATGCGCTTACCTACCCAAGAGAGGCTAGATTTCCCAATTGTGTTCTCAAAATGTCCGAACATTCAAATTATGTTTTATTATAAAATATCTTTCAAGCGCTAAATACTGATCGGCGTCAATTCTTCTAATATGCTTACACTAGCGCCACTGTCTAGTAAACTAAATTTAACCTGTCCAAGAATTGAAATATTTGCATATGGACGAGCATCGTTATCAAGAAATTCTGTAATGGTTGATATTGAATAAAAATAATTATAAAATTTCTGTTTTCGCCAATGTATTCTTATTCGTCTTAACCGGTTATTTGAATCTTCAGGTCGGGACAGATGTTTAATAGGTGTAAATGTTAGCGTAGGTCGCGTTCGATGATAAATTTCCCTGGATACATCTCTTTTGACATTTCAAACAGTCGACGGCGTTCACACTGGACAAACCAAATCCATCACAAAACTGGTAAGTTTTCTCCATTCAACAAATCTCGAATCTGTGCCTAAGGTGCATATACAACATAGGTCTGTCGGTTGATGATTAACCTCATGCGAAGTTTTCTAATTGCCGAACGTCTTATTCGCGGCTCAATGAGGCGGCATTCATCAAATCCCGAAGAGTTCCAGACTTTCTCATAGTTTTCGCATATTTTTCGTAGTTTTGTCCAAAAAATTTTCGAGGGGATCATCGATTGGTAAAGGCAGCTTCATCCGGTAGTTTGCGCTCTCGATTTCGATCAGGAAATCGTTGAAATTCTCTTTTGGATATTGCATCCTACCGCGAAAATACTTACGTGTTTCACGGTTCCCTCTACGCTACTAAATCATTCTAATAATGAATTCTTCAGCTGTTTCCACCTCGTATTCTTATGGTTAAAGGTTTAGTACCATTTGTCTGCTTTATCCGTTACGAAGTTTCGCATTAAAGTAACCAGCTCTTGTTTGGTATATCATCCTGATAGGCGTGTTATTCTAACTTCATAATAAAATCCCGGACTTTCTCGTCACCTTTGTAATTATCATAAAAATGGTCCGGTACAAACACTAGGTATTTATTATTTCAAAAAATTCAAAATTGTTTTTCATTTATATAAAATTATTCTTTATACTATAGAACCAATTTTGACCGAAGATACGCCACAGTATGCATCAGCTCATGGTATCCAAATTTTGGAACCGAGAGCTAATATACCTAGTTGTAGTTGGCAGTCCCAACCTCAAGAATTTATAACAATAAGTACGTTCACAAATATTTTTGTTGTACACGATTTTATTGTTTACAAATATTTTTAATTAATAAAATTTTATTTTAGTTTGTTTTGTAAATTATACATATATACTTTTAGTAAATGTGTAATTAATAAATTTTATTTTAGTTTAATTATTTATTCATATTTGTTTAAGTATTTTGTCACCATTTTTTGTTTGTTACCACCACCGTGTGAGTTGCGCGACATGTTGACGTTTTGAAGATCGAGAGCAGACTGTTTTTTATTTGTCATATTTTTGTCTTGTATCTTCACATGGAAGAGACAGTAGTTCATTTGTTTGGTGTGTTGTTTTGCGTTTTGAGTTTGTTCGCGTTTGAATTAATGTGTGCGGCGGAGAACGCATTTATCCGTGCACAAATGCGTTAGCCGCCACAAATTTGTATGTGATGAATCAAATCGGATGGACTTCAATAGCGGTAGCAATGTAGAATATTTTGATGACAGTGATATTGATCCGACATACGAAGCTGAAAAAGAAAATCAGCAATCATCATCCGGATCAGATGACTTTGGTTATTCTCTTAATGACGTGGCATCACAAATCGAAAAAAATCTATCGGCTTCAGAATTAGGTACATCAACAATCGAAAAGGAAACCCAAAAATACAGAAAATTAAAACGAAATTCTGGAGAAACTTACACAACAGCTAAAGGTATCGAGAAAGCTGGAAGAATTTGCAAACCATTAGGAAACTGCCGTAAAAAATGCAATCTAAAAATTGATTACGAAAATCAGAAGAAACTATTTCATGAATATTGGGGATTGAAAGAATATAACCTTCGTGCCAGTTATGTTGCAGGTTTAATAAAAATCGTTGACAAAAAAAATTCAAAAACTGATGCTCAGAAATGTCGACGCTTTTCCTGTAAATATTATTTGAAGAAGGCTGGGAACAGATTTGAAGTTTGTCAGAAATGTTTTACGCTAGCATTTGGTGAATCCCAAAAGTATCTTCGTTGTATAACACAAAAGCTTTTTGTTTCCCCAGGAATATTTACAAAAGATTTACGAGGAAATCATTCAGGTGAGCATAGAAAACTGCCTGAAACAACTATTGAAGCGCTAAAAGCACACATCAATAGCTTTCCAGCATACGAATCTCACTATACGAGACGTCAATCAGAAAAAATGTATTTGCATGCGGATTTAAACATTTCACTTATGTATAAATTATATTGTAAGAACCGTGAGAAACCTGTTTCTATTTGTACACATTGAAGTATACACAAATATTTAATGGAATGAATATAAAATTTAAAAAACCCAAAACCGACACTTGTCACACGAGTGATATCCTGAAAAAGAAGATAGAACTATCCAGTGGATTAGAGGAAAATCAGTTTATTTTGGATCAAAGACAACATCATGCAGCGGCGGATAATGCATTTAAAATGAAGGACCCGGACAAATTATTAGCCAAATCAAATAATTCCGTTCGTGTGTTTACATTTGATCTTCAAAAATGCCGGCCAACGCCAAATTTGGAGACATCTGTGTCATTCTACAAAAGATTGTTATGGACATATAACTTGCCAATACACGATGCTTCCATGAACCAACCATTCAACTATATGTGGCACGAAGCAATGGCTAAGCGAGGCGGCAATGAAATTGCTTCCTGTATTTATAAACATCTTAAAACTTTACCACCAACCATCAACCAAGTTATATTTTATAGCGACTCTTGTGTAGGTCAAAATAAAAATTCGTTTGTGGCTGCAATGTTTATGACCTTTTTGCAAAGCACCACACACAACATTCAGTACATTGACCACAAATTTTTGGAAGTTGGTCACACTCACATGGAGTGTGACACAGTTCACGCGACCATCGAAAAACAAAAACGAAAAACTTCTTTCAACATTGAAGTACCAAGAGATTGGTTTCAATTTGTTAGATCTATCAGATCAGTAAAACAATTTATGGTAATTGAAATGACTCAACATGACATATATGATTTTAGTCTAATAGCTAAAACCATACTGCAGTGGAGAAATGTCGATAAGGAGAAAAACAAATTTTTCTGGCATTCAGTTAAATGGCTAAGATTCACCAAAACCTTAGGAGAAGTTCAATATAAAAATTCTCTTGAAGAAAATGAGCAACTTAAAATTATTAATTTTTCACGGCGGGGTATATCTTCCATCACAGAAACCCATTTAAAACGATGATACAACACCCCTATGACGATTAACACAAACAAGAAAAATGATTTGATTTGTCAGCTGCCATTAATTACTCCAGAATTTCATAATTTTTATCACAATCTACTCACTGAAGATGGCCGTGACATTCATTCAGATCTTACAGAAGGTGCTGAAGACGATTCTTGTGAAGACTTAAGATCGATGATGTAAGGGAGTGCCATATATTTTGTTTATTTATTTTTAATAATAATTGAATTTGTAATTTTTTACTTTTTAATGAAATAAAAATTAATAATTTCCATAATTAAATGTTATGAGTACGTTATGATTCCCTGCGGTCACCCAAATTAAAAAAAGTAAAGTATCATTATTTTTAAAAAGGCTTAAGTGATTTAAATTTAAACTTCCAAAAAACTAAATAGGATAAAAAGGACTTAACTCCTAAATTTGCCAAAAACTGGCTTATTAGAAACTCCTCAATCTCCAGAATATAGTATACCGATACCTTAATTAATACATTGTTTATTAAATAAAAATAATAGACCAGCAAATTATAAATTTGGTGATTTTCGAATACAATTCTAAGTTTATTTTCATTATTTTGAAAACTTGTAATTTATGACTTAAGCCCTTTTAATTATAGAGTCTAGAGTTATGGATGATATATAACATGGTTTTGAACAAATGTTTTGAAAACAATTTATCTAAGTGATATTTTCCACCTATCCATGCAGGTAGAATGGGAAAACAATACAATTTATCAGCTTCACAATCTATAAATATTTATTAGAGAACATCTTGAGAAAGCGATGTTGATATTTGTTCATGTTTGATATAAACTGAAAGTTTTCCTAAGGATTTGAATCCGTACGATATAGCATTCACAAAACAAACAAAAAATATTGAACTATGCAAATGCATACAATTTTGAGCAAATAATATTGCTTGACAATGAAACATTAAAAAAATCCGCATCAAGTACTATTATGTTATTCTATATTACACTGTAGCAAAAGTGTCGATCGAATAGTCAAACTAATTATGAAAATTATATCAATGATATATTTAATTTGAAGTAATTAAAATAAAAAATTCATTTTCATGTTTTTATGTACAAAATTTACAAAATAAAAATCGCTACCCACGCAAGAATGATGAATTGCTATAATTAGAAGGAAAGTAACAATAAAAAAATATTTTTAATCGACCACTATTAGTCATTCAACCGAACATTTAATAAACAAAACCAAAAAAAAAAAAATTTACCTCGTCATCATAATTACTAAGCTATTTGCAAAATTTTATATTTAAAACGTTGAGGTTGACCCACAAAAAAAAAACAAAAAAAAAAGGGAATCAACATTTTTTATGCATTGAAACTTTTGAATACCTACAAGACAAAATTTTCCAAATAATAAATTATACTTCATCATCGCCTCATCTTCCCATACCACTATTATTATCTTTCGTAAATAGATTCAACTTTTCTTCTTGTTTTTAGTTTTTCCGGAAAAAAACAAAAAAAATTTGACATCAACCAAATTTATGTTATGTAGGAAAATAACTTTTATGGTAAACGAGTGGGAATGAGGCTGAAATTGGAATCTTGATTTTTGTTTTTGCTACTTATTAACTAAATAAATAATAAAATATACTTGGCTAGAAAGCTTCGCTGACTGAAATTAAAACTCAATCAAGTTAAAACTACTTGTTAATATACGAATTTGTAAGATAAAAATAACAATTATACATTTTCACTAGGAAGGAACATTAATTCTTATCTAAATCAATTGTACCAAAATTATAGAACGTTATCTTTAGAACAACCCCAAGGCAAAATAATTTTATTTATATTCTAGACTAGAGATGACACAAAAACAATAGATAAACCTTTTTAGTTTGTTGTTCGTACCATTACACACAGACACAAATTTTCTTAATAAATTAACCATGAAAACATTTTTCTTGATGATGATCATCATCATCCTTATCGTTAACATTTCTTCGTCGTTGATTTGTTTTAGCTCAGAAAAGATGTTTTGTTTTTCTTGTGTGTGTGTGTAAGGATTCTCATCAAAAGAAAATTAAAATCTCAGAAAATGAGAAACTTTCAAAATTATGTTTTAATTTAACAATATTGTCAACGGATGATTAAAAAAAAGGTTAAATCTAGATTGGAAAATAAATGAAATGTTGAGAAATCCAAAAAGGAACTAAACGAGGGGAAATTAATTTAACATAAACGGAAAATTTATAACTTTAATTGTATTGAACGTTTTCATAATTTTGATAACGCCTCAAACTTAACTGACAATAAGTTTGATTTGTTAAACTTTATATTAGTTTCTGTTGGTTGATAAATCACAAGGCTATTGCTGTGAATATATTGGAAACCCATAAGTTAACAGAAAACCATAACGAGATCTATGGCCAATTGGCAAAATTTAATTTAAATAATAAGTACCTTAGACAGACGTGTTGCGTTTTTTTTTTCATCATAGGAAAAAAAAAATATTAAAAATTTCGGATTTTGGGGGCATAAATTGGGGCTCAACGATTAAGTATTGTTCCTTTGTTTACTTTAACTTGACATTTATTACGTTGTGTGGTTTTTTGTTTCTTTTCGTTTTTGATTTTCAGTAATCCCGTTCATTTTGGATGAAGCGTTCCTTATCTTTATTTGTAAGTAATGCGAATCAATCACATTGCGTCGTGTTGTTTACACTTGAGTTTTGATATAAATTTTAATGGTCTTTTAATAACCCCAATGTAGTTTTAAAATCTATGTTTGTCGATAGGTCATTGTTAAATGTAGCTAGTTTGAACGTGCAAAGTTTAGTCCAAAATATTGACGAGACTCGTAACATTTTTAATGGGGCTTCAGTGCGGAAATTCTTTGTTTCTCTGAGACCTTTTTAAACCCAAATGTCCCTAATTCAGCTTTGGCCATCAACGGTTATAATATATTTAGGAAAGATAGAGTGGTACCTCTCCTTAATTATGGTGGTTTATGTATGTTTGTAGGTGATCACATTAAGGCTTGATAAGTTACCATACCTTCTTCCATTTCAGAATTGTTAGTATCGGATTTAGAGTTTTTATTTGTCAATGTTTTCATTAATGGTCGTAAAATTTTATTCGGTACGGTCTATAACCCACCAAAAACTAATAAGAGGTCGAATGCCCAATTTAAAAAATCAATTGTAGACTTAAAGTTTATTTAGATATTTCTCTTGTAGATTCGATGAAATTATCAGGTGACTTTAATTTCGATCTACTCCAAAATTCCGGCTTCCCTCGGGATTATCAGTACACAAACTGTGTCACCAACGTTTTCTTGTCCAACCGCTAGCGGGGCCTCTTATTTCCTTATTGATCATATCATCTCTTTAACTAATAACTCTATTGGTGTTTTCAATCAGTTGTCTTTTAGTTTTTTTCTGTGAACTGTTACACTCCACCTAAACCTAATAGTTTTAGCTTTAGAGATTTTTATAGTATAGATAATTCCCGCCTTTACTTAGTTTGTAACTCGGTTCCTTGGGAGGATATTTTTTGCCTTAGTTCTGCAACTAGCTAAATACAATTTTTCAACTCGTATATTAGTTTGGTGTTTGATAGTTGAGTTCCGCTTAAAAAGGTTACTTGCAAAGCAAAATCTCCGCCTTGGTTGTCTCAGGAAATTTCGAATGCCATAAATATTAAAGTTAGTAAATATCGTTTATGGAAAAGGTGTGTAACGATTCGATGGTAGGCGACCAAAAATATAATGTAGGTGATGCGCATTTGGGGGCCACCAAAAATATAATGTAGGTGATGCCGTGAATTGTCCACATCGTTATCAGAATAAATTATTGTTTAAGTATCCAGAGGCTTCAAAGGCGGACTGCTTTAGCTTGGCTAAAGCTCATCGGATGGGTGGGTGGAGAATGAAGCTTAGATAAATCTGGAATTGCCGCCAAACGAAAAATAGAAACTATAAAGGGATTCAGCACATACCGACATCTATGTCTGTAAAGTTAGCATGAAAATTCATCCCGAAAAGGTTTTTATTGGTTTGTTTCCTTGCTAAATTATCAGCCCGAAAATCAAGATAGAAGAAATATAGAAGAAAATTGCAATTCATCCCGAATTTTTTATTTTTTATTTAATGAAACACTTAATATTTTGCAATACAAATAATGTTTAAAAACATTTTTTAATTAAAGGTGTTCGTTCGAAAAATATTATTAAGAAATCACGGGGTTTACGGGGGACGTAGGAGCCGGGATCAGCAAACATAGGAGCGGATTATACAGAATCTATTAATGACACCTACTAAAAAGAAAAATAATTGCACTATTTTGTTATGCAAGATTTTGTAGTTGCAACATTTTGTAGTTGCAAGATTAATAAGCAATATTATGTTAATGCAACATTCTGAAATACAATATTTTATATCGACAAAATATTCCTTAAAATAGCCAATTTAAAAAATTATATTTCTACAAACAAAAAAAAATAATAATTGGGCCTACGATCCATTCGGTCCTTCGAGCCATTCGGCCCTTCGACCCATATTATTCCCTCTGAGAAAAGCGCTATGTAATTACAAAAGGTAACAAATTTTATTCATTTGAAATGTATGGACTTGTTAGAGAATAACGGTCCGTTCACTAAGTGAACCCCGTGATTTCTTAACCAATTTTTTTTCCATATAACAAGTAAGGATGGACAAACATCCGGTCATAGCGCTTTTGAAGTAGACATCTCTGACAACGGCGATATGTGACTTCCAAAACGTACAAATTTTATTCATTTGAAATGTATGGAATTGTTAGAGAATAACGGTCCGTTCACTAAGTGAACCCCGTGGTTTCTTAATGAATTTTTTTCAATATACCAATTAAGGATGGACAAACATCCGGCCATAGCCCTTTTGGGGTAGACATCTCTGAGAACGGCGCCATGTGATTTCCAAAATGTACAAATTTTATTCATTTGAAATGTATGGAATTGTTAGAGTCGATCGAAATATAAATAAAAATAAAAAATTCGGGATGAATTGTAATTTTCTTCTATATTTATCTTGATTTTCGGGCTGATATCTAATTTAGCAAGAAAACAAACCAATAAATAAAAAAAACTTTTCGGGACGAATTTTCGTGCTAACTTCACATACATCCGACATATTTACTTACCCAGCACTCAACTACCTACCATGGTCTCATCCCCACCTTGACAAACACTATCTCATGGCGGAATTCAATAATAATTATAAAATAAAAAACCGAAAATTTGATCTAATGCAAGTCCTAATTTTTAATTCAAATAATGCAAGTATTTATAAATATGGATTTCAAACCCATTTCAGGCAAATTACAAAAATAAAGAAAATTACAATAACGTAAGATTAAGTGAAATTAGGACTAAACTAAAGTGCAATTGACTGAAATTTATAATAGTGAAACTTTGACTGAAATTTATAATAGTGAAACTTATCTACCACCACCAATACAACATAGCATAATAAAAAAAATATGATATATAATAAAAACTACGTAATTATTATAAAATGGAAGTTATTGTTTATAATAAAAATTAATAATAATTAAAAAAGAAAACCTTATTTAATGTTGTTGTTGTGTATGAGGTAATCGTCATCGTTGAACTGATCAGCTGTGGTTACATTGTTGGTTGATGGTATGATTTACTTGTACGGTAACAAAACATCGATTATAATTTTTTCCAGTTACTGATTATTTACTTTTAGTCGATGCTGCACAACGTAAATATGAATGAATAATGTACAGTACTGCACGCAATTTTACGTATTTTGTAATTGCGGTGTAAATGCGACGAATATACTCTTTCGGGCAGTAATGTAGTTTAAACTATGAATGCTTTGCTTTGTTTGTGGTTCGATTTTTATTTTATTTTCAATGATTAATATGATTAACACTTATTAATGAATTTTATTATGAACGTCAATTTAATTTGTATTGTCTGTATGTTTTCATTAAAATTAACTTATTTATTGACATTTATTATGTTCACTTATTATTTTGGGCAATGTTCCGTTTTATTAAATTATTAATTTCAGTAACGTATTTGTTATTTTATTTGTATTTAGAGAACTTATTAAATAATTTTAAATGATCTTATTTTAACGTAGGTTAGGTTAGGTTAGGTTGGAGTGGCTACTTAGGCACACTTAGACCGGTGACGGTCCATTGTGATACCACAGAATATATCCCCTTTACCCCTATTGGAACCATTTCGAGCTACTTATGTAGTGTAAGACGTCCCGCACTTTAATGTTTTCGACATCCGAGAGGCAGTCCATCCTTAACTTACCCAAGTGTTTGTGCCTTCTGAGTGCCAATGCTGGACACGAGCAGAGGAAGTGGACCAACGTCTCTTCCTTCTCTTCATCCAAGCAGCTTCTGCAGAAGTCATTTGCCTCCAGACCCAGCCTTCTTGCATGTTCTCCAAAAAGGCAGTGTCCCGTGAGAATTCCTACGACCGTTCTTAATTCACGTCTGCGTAGGGATATTAATGCCCTAGTGCGCCAAAAGTCCAGCTTTGGCCAAACTTGTCTAGCAACTCTACAGGTGAGGGTGTTAAAACACCTTTCCCCCGCTGAGGATAGCGCCTGCTTCCCAAGTGCTTGTCTCAGCGCTGTGATAGGCCTTCCCAAACTTGCCCTTTCCGTTTGCAGCTGGACACACATTATGCTTCAACCACGTCATGACCTCCCCAATCGTTATTACTTCAGCTTGGTACACGCTGCAGTAATCAGGGAGACGAATAGAAATGTTTACATTTAATTTGTCACAGAATACTCCAGCTCCCACTTTGCTAGCTTGGAGCCATCTGTGAAGAATTGTAACGCTTCGATTTCCGATAACGGTCTATCCCTCCAGGATTCCCTTGAAGGGAAGGAGGTCCGTAATCGCTTCTCGAAGCGTAGAGTAGGGTTAATGTAGTCAAGATTCGCCAGCTCATCCTTCAACGATCTAACGATAGTAGAGTGTCCTGTACTAAGACACCTCCACTGAGGGACGGCTGCAAGTCGTACAGCCGCATTTGCCGCCATCTGTTTGCCAAAAATGTCGACCGGAAGAAGGTGCAACATAACCTCTAAAGCACTTGTCTGTGTCGACCTCAAGGCCCCGCTAACAAGCATACAGGCTGTTCTTTGCACCCTCTCAATCCTACTTTTATAAGTTACCTTGTCCAGAGCTGGCCACCAAACACCCACCCCGTACATGAGTACAGGTCTCACTACAGCGGTGTAGAGCCAGTATACCAGCTCCGGCTTCAGACCCCATCTATGACCAATGGCGTTCCTATAGGGTACAAAACATGTTGAGGCTTCCAACTAAGCTTGATGTCCAAGATAATGCCAAGATATCTAGCACTATCAGTAAAAGCAAGTCTCGTGCCATTTAAGGTAGGAGGGACAACTGCCGGGATTTTCTATTTCTTAGTGAAGAGTACCAGTTCTGTCTTGGACGGGTTTATAACAAGTTCACATTTGCCAGCCCATTTCGTAACGATTGTAAGCGCATTCTGCATTACGTCTACAATCGTGCCCAGGAATTTCCCGGTAACAGCTAAAGCTACGTCGTCTGGGTAAGCGATAACTTCAATACCATCTCTCTCCAATTCTAGTAGTAACCTGTTTACCACTATGTTCCAGAGAAGAGGGGACAGACCCCTTCCCCTGCGGGGTTCCCCTAGTTACTCGCCTCTTGATGGTGGAGTCCCCCAACTTCGAGCTAACAATCCGGCTACCCAGCATATAATTGATTAACCTTCTCAGAGGAATGTCCACCTCCAAAATGACAATCCCTCCTTGATTGCCTCCGCTTTCACATTATTAAAGGCGCCCTCTGTATCCAGGAAGGCCACCAAACAGAATTCCTTCGAATTAATCGATTTCTCAATCGTACACACCAAGGCGTGCAGAGCAGTGTCCACAGATCTACCCTTTGTGTACGCATACTGAGACGGTGCCCACTTCCTGGCACCTATTTTATCTCTAATGTATACATCCAGCAGCATTTCCAAGATTTTCAAAAGAAAGGATAATAGAGTTATTGATCTTAGATCCTTAGGATAGACATGTGAGCTTTTCCCCGCTTTCGGTATAAACACCACATTGACCTCCTTTATGTACCTAGGAATATAGCCCAGCTTCAAACACCCTTTGAATATAGCTTCCAGATAAGGAAGAATAATTACTGAGTTGTTTTGAAGTTCCGCTGGTATAATTTGATCCGGACCAGTCGATTTAAATGGTTTAAAACCCCTCAGTGCCCACAGGATCCGTTTCCTGGTTACGATATCCTCTGTGAACACTGACAGTGCTTCCTGATGATTGCTGTGCACCAACAGATCTTCAAAGCTTCCTGGGAAGTGTGTGTCGAAGAGGGGATCTCTAGAGATTCTCCACTAGAAGCTGTCCAAGATCCGTCCGGTTTTATCAAAAAACTGGGACTAGCTGTACTTTTGGAAAGAATCTTCCTAAGGCGGGAGGTTTCGGATACCTCTTCCATTTTATCACAGAAGATTCTCCAAGACCTCCTTTGTGCCTTTCTTAATTCTTTCTTATAAATTCCGAGTTTCTGCTTATAGGAGTCCCAATCCTGAGTATCCCTTCTATTTTTGGCTCTATTAAAGGCTGTCCTACAAGCCTTACGATAGGTTCCCAGTTCCCTGGACCACCATACTGGATTTTGCCTACCTCTAGGCTTAACCATTGGGCAGGCAGCACGAAAGGACCGGTTGCATGTGCTAGTAACGCTAGCCACCATGTCCTCCTGCTCCCCCTACGGTCGCCGGGGGCTCTAGAGCCCTCGACGGCAACAAATCCTTCAGTAATTCCCCATATTTGCTCCAGTTGGTCCTTTTAGGATTCCTGAAGGCTTACTGGGTAGCAGGGTGAATATCGAGGCTAGAGGTTTAATATCGACGATCAGAAAATTAGTATTCCTTATCCACCTTCCAATTTTTAACCATATGAAGAATATTACAGTCATACCCCGTACAACGTCCCCCCTCATAACGTCGTTTCGCTGTTACGTCGTTAGTAAAATGTGAACAAACCTCGCTCTATCGTCGCTGTGTTTCGCTGGAACGTCGTTTATATTTTTTTCATACTTAAATGAAAAAAATAAAAAATTATTAAGCAAAGCATAAAACACTGAGAAAAAAGGCAAAAAACATAAAAGACTAAAAAAATTAAATTTTCTTGTCTATTTGTCTACATATATACTTTGCCCCTTGTAACGTTGTTTCGCCTAACGTCGGAACCAATTAACAGCGTTAGGCGGGGTATGACTGTATTTGAGGTAAGGGTCGCGTCTAGAACCTCCTGCCTGTTACTAGTAATAAATGTGGGTTCCCGCCCAATATTACACACTGAAAGGTTAATACTGTAACTGTCCAATCAATTTTCACTTATCACACAAAGCACATTCATTTCAACCTTCGTGAGGTCGTCCAAGTAATCATCCGATTGCAGAACAAATGATCCTCATTTTTTGACGAGTTAAAATTTCTAGATTGTTTTTTTTTCTATTTAGTCACTTAACTTTTTTTTTTTTGGTTTTAATCTATGTGAAAAACTCAAGCCTCTGCTTTGAATTTGTGGGAGTATTAGCCTGGTTACCAGGAAAGGGCCAAGCGAATACTCGAGAGAACTTTTAATTAAACTAGTTTAACATTCGTTTTAATTCTGCTTTATTGTACCATATTCCGTGCTATTTATACAAAATGTGATACATTCTACACTACATTTTACATTCTATATGTTATGTATGTACAGAATATATACATAACATATACTAATTTTCTCACATTATCAAAAAGTGCAAAAAATATAATTTATATACAAAATGCATATTGAGCATTTTGAGGTAACATGAAACATGTACACATTAATATAATTTTAAATATAAAAAGATAAGTTTAATACAAAATGCATATTGAGCATTTTGAGATAACATAATTTTAAAACCTGTTGATCCGTGATTCAACACTATGCAATCTGTTCTGGGGCTCAAGGCACTCCCAACTCTTTTGCAGTTTACTTTTACCGTCCTACTTTACGCAGTAAACTATAATATATATATATATATTATATATAATATAATATTATTTAAATTTACATTAAACTTAATTATTTCTAATTTATTTTTGTAAATTTGTTTTTGATATATGTTTTAATTATTTAACTATTTAATTTTATTTATATATTTTAACTATCACATACAATTTTTTTATCCGCCTACCAATTAATTTTTATTCATTTTAAAAACTCGGATTTTACTTTGTCAGATCTTCCATTCGACTCCTATTTTCAACGTTTTTTTTCTTTCCATACCATAGAAAAATAAACAAAACGATTCTACATTAAATCAGGGGTGGCCGCCTTGCGCGTCATTGTAGCGATTTAATCCTTACAGGTGTCTTAATAGTCAGTCTCATTTAGATTACAAGCAGGATCGTAACAGAGTTGTAGGGTTGATTCGAATTACCAAACTTAATTTTTTCAAGGGCTAGTTAGACTCCTCTCTTCCTCCCAAAGTTTTCTAGCACAATATTCGTAATTTAGGGGTAGGCAGATGCAAGAGTAGTTCTGGTGGGGTTCTCAAACCCAATTACTTTAATAGTTATTTTTGCTCTACTCTGAAACTCGCGCACTAGTACCGTCGATTTGTGTTCTAACGCGTCCTCTAATTCGTTTTCGTTTTCAAATATTTCTCTCGAGGATTTACAATCTGTTATTTAGAAGATTAAATCGGTATCTTCTGGTCTGGATAACGTCAATTTAAAATTTATTAAGCGAGTTTTTCCTTTCGTCTCAAAATACTTGTTATATATTTTCAATTTTATTCTCACGTCCTCCTCCTATCCAGAGCAGTGGAAGCTAAGTAAAATAATCCCCTTCCCAAAGATCAGTAATCCTCTAGATCTATACCATTTTCAGCCAATTAGCATTTTAAGTTCTCTCTTTAAAGCTTTCGAGATAGTTGTTAAAAATCAGATTCAATCGCATTTACATGTTAACGCAGTTACACGATTAATTAGTTTCTTCCAATCTGGGTTTAGAAAATTGCATAGAACTTCTACTGCGTTATTAAATTTATGTGATGATATTAGGCTTAATATGAATAATAGCAAATTAACTTCTTTAAATTTGTTAGATTTTTCTAAGGCCTCTGATTTTATTAATCACATAACTCTTTTTAATAAACCCGTATCTCAGTTTAGATTTTCGGTTTCTCCTGCCAAATTGATTTTTAACCATCTTTCTAATCGTTCTCAGGGAGTTTTTCTCGACAATTCCTTGTCTGGTTTCCTTCCTGTAATTTCCGGCGTGCCTCAGGGTTTAGTGCTGGGTCTTATATTATTTTCTATGTACTTTAAAGACATAAAATCCTCTATTCAACATTGTTCATTTCACATTTTCGCTAATGATGTTCAAATTTATAGAAATAGTCGTTTAGATCATGATTCAATTATTAGGAATATTATAATCAAATACTGTTAGGGATTTAGGCTTAGTAAGAGGGTCTTTGACATGCTTAGTTGTTTGTATAAAGTAGTAGGATTTTTTGATAGAGTCAGTTTAGGAAAAAATTGTTTTTGTCTTATCTTCTTCCTCATTTTATTTACGGTCACATAGTTTTATTTGATATACTTCAGGAAAATATGAATATTCTCCAAAGATCATTTTATGTTAGGGAGTTTCCCTTTGGAATTCAATTCCATTGGAAATTAAGAGGTTAGGATCGGCAAAATTATTTAAGTCAAAATTTTTGGAGTGGCGTGATTGATGGGCAATACGCAGTTTTTTAATTTATTTTTATTAACAGTTTTATTATTCCTAATTTTTAATATTATTTCAGTTGAGTTTTTTTATTCGCTCCGGACAGCTGCTATCGAGAGCCGTGATTTTTCTATGTCTAAATTTAAATTTGACGCGCTATTTGTCGGTAAACTAAACTTATTTCACACCAAACTATCATTTTTAATTCAACCGTTTAGCGAAAACTTGATAAAAAAAATGTTTGGCTCTACCTATTTATACGGAGCGCTATCGGGAGCAACTTTTTATATGAAGGCTCGATAGCAGCTATCCGGAGCGAATAAAAAAACGCAGCTTTCATCTCGTGCTGTACATTTTATTGTAAATGAGCTACTGCTCAAAATAAAATATGGAAGCATGAGGTGAAAATTGTTTGAACAAATTTAAGAAGTTTTTATACCTAATGGAAGCAACTTCATTTTATTTTTGTTTCGATTACTTTGTTTCCATGTGAGCTTTTCCTTTTAATACTAAATTATTTATAAAATACTATAAATATATAAAATAAATATTAAGTTGAACGTTAGAAGCAGGGGAGCAAAATCCATGAAGATGTTCTAAAAATTTGCTAAATAATGATGAACCCATAAGCTAACAGAAAATCATAATGAGATCGATGGCCAACTGGCAAAACTTAATTTAAATTTTACTTGCACATTATTAAGTTGAACGGTAGAAGCAAATTTTCAGCTGTTATATTGGAAAAGGGATAGAAAAATCCATGACGATGTTCTAAAAATTTGCATAAATAATGATGAACCCATAAGCTAACAGAAAATCATAATGAGATCGATGGCCAACTGATTGATTGATTTTTAATGTACGGCCAAGCATTATACCAGAATCTCCCGAACTCCTCGGCACACACCGTACACCCGTTTACACATAACAAAACCGAAGGATAGGATAGGATTATTAGTTGGGACAGACTCGGCCCGGTTATAGACACCAATGCGATCGATAGTTAGTAAATTATTAGTACAAAGATAGCACAATCTAACTACATTATTAGATGATCATTTTTCTGGAATCCAGGGCCGGATACTCAGGACTTCCTAAATCTAAAACAGGACTTAAAAAAATTATCAATGTTGTAATTTTACCCCTGTCTGCCAAAAATTATTAATGTTGTAATTTTACACCTATCACAAGACAGCACAATCTAACTACATTATTAGATGATCATTTATCTGGAATCCAATGCGAGAACTCAGGATTCCTTAAATCTAAATCAGGACATCAAAAATTATTGTTGACATAATTAAGATAAACAAAATCAATATCTTCGTCATTTATTACTTATATACTCCCATAAAACTTCAACTCCGTTTATGGACATATTACCCTGCAAAATCAAGCATGCAAAGTGAGTAAAATAATAAATCAATGAAACGTTACTTTCTTAAAAATTTATCGGTGTGCCATATAAGTAATATTGACGTTTGTATGTGAAAACTGCAACCTAAACTTCAATAAATCCATTAAGTAATTAATTAAGTACAATACATTTAGCCTCTCGATTTGCTTTTTCATAATTCCACATTGTTCACATTCGTTTAATCGAAATTTTGCATGCATAAATAAATACGTCATTATGTGTTACAATCCAAATCTCAACTCAACTCAAAATTAATATTTCCTAATTAGTATTTAATTTATATAATTTAGTTAATTTATAATCTTTTAATATTAATTAAATCAATTTAATTTAATTTAATGCAGTTTATAATACCCTGTAAAAAAATTATCATACCAAAATATACTGTTTTATATGGATTATATATGGCGGTTTCCGATTCGACTTAAACTTACTCGGTTATACGAAGTATAAGAATCCTATTTGAGTCGAATACACTAAAATTTTCGTTGCGTTTGTATAGATCATGTTTTATCAATAACACTATAGTTGTTTCATGAATACAAAAAAAAACAAAGAGAGAAAACCACACCAAAATAAAAATAACAGAATCTTATATAGGTACTAAACCACCAACACACATTGAAGGTAAATATTTTTCTACGATCTTCCATGTGGGTAGCAGGAGACGTAATATGTTTTCATTATATTTATACAAATAATACCCTTATAGCGAACATACAAACATTCCTGTTCTATGTATTAAGATACAGGAAAATATTTGTGTCGACTATACCAAAACCAACAAAAATGTCTCTCTGTTTTTGTTGTTGTTTAAATATTATATGACAAAAACCAATAATATATTGTACGTTTCCTTGATAGGATCTGTGTAAAGAGCGAACGAGACGACCTGTATAAACATTTTTGTTGGTTTTGCTATGTATCAAGCTTCAAGAATATATTTGTGTCGATTGTACATAAAATAAAACACAAGAACACATTCAAGTATACGTAAAAATAAAATCAGATATGAAATTAACTACGACGTATAACAAATTAAGTTATAAATTATAATCAATTTAATACGATCCAACTATTAGATTTTAGTAACTAAATTAAATTCTATGTACAACCACACAAAAGTTAAAATCATGCACTTAATCAAGATAAATACATCCCGGTGGATTGCATTACCCAAAAATACACTTTAATTATTATTTTACTAAAATTGAATTGAATAGAGATACAATTATAATTCAAATGTATATAATTCACATATGTATATAAAGCATATACATAACTTACATAAATAAAACAAAAAAAAAAAAAAAAAAAAATTAAATTAGATTTTTGAATCGGATAGAAAAAACACGTCTATCCTCTTCGAAAAACATTTGCTCACCTAATGAGATCGATGGCCAACTGGCAAAATTTAATTTAAATTTTACTTGAACATTATTAAGTTGAATGGTAAAAGCAAATTTTCAGCTCTTATATTGGAAAGGGATAGCAAAATCCATGACGATGTTCTATACGATAATGATATCGATGGCCAACTGGCGAAATTTAATTTAATTGCAGTTGTTTTTTAAATTTTCAATATGTAATTTTGAAGATTAATTTTAATAATTCCATTTATTGATAAAATACCCCTGAATGTATGCGTTTGTGTAGCTAATACATTTATTCATAGCTGCGTTTTTTTATTCGCTCCGGATGGCTGCTATCGAGAGCCGTCATATAAAAGCTACGATTTTTTATTCGCTCCGGATAGCTGCTATCGAGAGCCGTCATATAAAAAGTGTCTCCCGATAGCGCTCCGTATAAATAGGTAGAGCCAAACATTTTTTATATCAAGTTTTCGCTAAAACAGTTGAATTAAAAATGATAGTTTGATGTTAAATAAATTTAGTTTACCAATAAATAGCGCGTGAAATTTTAATTTAGGTATATAAAAATCACTGCTCTCGATAGCAGCTATTCGGAGCGAATAAAAAAAACAGCACAGCTTTTAGTAAAAATTAGTAAATACATACTTCATTCGCGTAAATATTTTCGAAACTTCCTCTATCGAGAAATTCCTCTCTATGACGTCAGCGTAAGTAGCTGTTTCGTGAAAACAATATGAAACTAATTTAACACCGACTTTATCTCCCCTTCGGATTCCATCCACTCCACAAATTCCTGATAAACATGTTATCAAGTAAGTTTTGTATTTCAGGTTACTTTCTAACTCCTTATTAAAATTTTCTTAAATCGGTAACATTGTTTAATGGAAATTTAAATTTGTCACTTAACATTTCCTCTTCAGTCGTCTCTAGTGTATCTTGACATCTGGTTTCGCCATTTTTCAACAAAAATTGTTCGATTCTTTCTAATATGATCGTTTATTGCAGCCTTTCAAAAATAACCATTTATTTAGATTTTAGGCAATGTATCAACTAAAATAATAAATACAAAACACTTACTTTCTAAACAGCTAAGTCTAGATATGAAACAATCATCCCACTACCACCTGTTCGGTTTCTTTTGAAATATTTGGGGTTTCAAAAGTGATTGGTTGGAAATACGAATTGTAATTTCGCAATTTGCTCAACTCAAATTGCTGTTCTACTGATTTTTGCACCAACTGTATAATACTGGTAACCAAAATGAAATACATTTTGCTTTTAATTTTATTTTATCCAACAAAATTTGAATTTACTTACTTTGGTTCGTCCTCGGTATTTACTTCACCTTATTTAATACTGTACTTCATACAGTAATCCCTCCTCAAATAAGGTTATATTTGACTGTTTCATTACATACCGACATCTACCCCACTCTTCAATGATCGGTTCAATATTAGGTTTTTTTTTTGTAGAGTGTGTATTGACGAATCGACGTCGAAAAATTCTCCAATTAGGTCGATTCGACGTAATATTACACCTATGTAAAAGGTGTTTTAAGTAAAAATCTATCTGTATTCGAACTACTCTGTTACTTGGGATTGTATTTAAAAAAAAGGCAAATAATGTCCATGCTAAAATACAAATTTTTAATATATGTCCTGTACTCATCAAAGGGAAAATCTGTAGTCTCGGTAGAATATCTGTATATAAAGACAGATTTTCAAATAAAAATTATTAATAAGTTATGTAATTAATTAAAAACGATGAATTGTAGCGTAAAACGCCCTGCTGGATGAAATTAAACTGAATTTATGCAGTTCAGCCATAAAAATAGAGAACGTCTGCAGGTAATATAGAGATCTACCGGGACTTATAAAAAAACATAGCTAAAATGTAATTTTTATAATATTCGGCAAATTGACCTATTTCGGGCAAAACAAATAAAATAAATTTTTGGGGAATAAAAATTCTGGATTGCTATTTTGTTTTACATGTTTTTCAACGGTAATGTGATCTAAAATAGTATTTTGAATTTTTCTGGAAAACTAGATTACGAAATAGTTCTCCACAGACTAATTTAAGAGCAAAAATGAGAGATAAAATGATTACTTCAAAATAAAAACTAAATCATCATTCAAATTATTCCTTGAAGAAATATCCATTAAACCAAATAAATATTTCATTAAAAGGTATTTTCCAACAACTATACACACACACACACACACCCACAATATGTAGAAAGTAACAAAAATGAAATTTTTGTTATAATAATAACATAAAAATCCTTTATTTTTTCATTTCCATTTCAATGTTTTCCAACAATGTATATTACAATTTTCCTTTTTTTAAAATTTTGTTGTTGCTGTTGCCCTCCCTACCCGTTTACCCATTATATTAATACATTTTTGTATAGACTTTTGTATATAAAGAAATTACGCTGCGGGATAAGGAGGCGGATGTGCGGAGGCCACATAATACAACAGGAATACATAGTTGTTTTATATTTCTTTGCTATATGTACACACAACAGTACCGAATGTAACAGAAGAACGAACGGCACAAAAAATAATTTGTTCATCTGTTTTTAACGATCTTTTGCATTAAGAGAAATGTTTTTCCATTATGTTGTGATAACTGAAAATTTTGTGTTTTGTATATTGAAAGAAGGAAAATTCATCAAAATTGAAAATCATATATTTTATATCTCTGCTATTATTATTATTATTATTATTATTATTATTATTGTAACAAAATAATAAATAAAATATTTTATTGTATTATTTTTAATTATACGATTACATATTTGCACAATGACATTTTTTCGTTTCATTGTTAAACTATTTGTCGGCGAAATTTAGACGCGGTGATTGATTGTGAATTTTAACTGTAAATATTTGTTTTACTGCAAATGTATGTACATTTAGTAAGTACATGTCCCGAAAACAAAAACTCCAAATTGATTTATTACAATAAATTATAATCGAAAAGCAATTTCAATGGAAAATCGATTTAAATATTCAATGATTTATTTCAATTTATTATATTTACGATAAAATTAAAGTTAACATAATTGTTATAAACTGAAATGTACATTGTTTGACATTTCTTTTTGGGTGTGGGCGGGTAGGAGTTTTGTTTTTGTTGTCAAAATGATTAATCGATTTAAGCTTTTGTATGTACAAATATGTTTGTCTATATATACATATATATTGAACATAATTACGTACGTACATTAAATTAACATTTAAATAATAATATTTTATATAAATGTATAAATTTTATTTGATTTTGGGGAAATATGCATACATAAATTTATAGTACGTGCCACCGAGATTGTACATAGATAAATTTATTCTAACTCTAATGCACATTCATATTTACGAGTATATGTGGTAACAGGTGGCAGGTTAAAAATTATATTTATTTTACGGCGATGAAAGAATTTAAATTGGGGTAAGCACCAAAGCCATCATTTTTTTAATTGCCTGCCATTACCATTTTATAAAATACATAATACTAAACTTCTTTGTTTATTAATGGTTTCTTTAAAATTGTTGATGTCTCTCAAGGGAATAGTGTCAAATATGGCCATAGAAAGAGTTTTTTTCGTTACTCATGGAATGGTTAAATTAGATGTAGCAAATGTCATCATGCTACATGCTACACAAGAACATCGTACAGATGTAGGAAAAACATTTTAATACACAATAAATGTTTGCGCATTTTAAAAAGCATTGGCATTTTGATAGTTTTTCGTTTAATTTTGAATTAATATTAGAAACTGAATTTTCTTCCATTTCGCTATTATTTCAATGAAATATAGGTTTGAGTTTAAAATAATTCACACATCATCGATACCAAATTTTAAGCTAAAGCAGCAAAAAGCAGCTAAAAAAGCAAAGAAGAAAGCATTCAAGACATGTTTGACCGGCGGTTTGTTTTTTCCATGGTGTAGCTACCACCAAAGAAAGGTATGTTGTTAAAAGGTTTTTCCGATACGAGACAATTAGATTGATTAAGCTGGACCTTTAACAATTATTGGTCTAGGGATGCATTATGTTTGTATGTTTGGCCAAAAAACAGTACAGAGCTACCAACGAACATGACCAGCTCAATTGCTCCTATTCTTTCTGAGAAGAATTTAATCCGAAAGTGGTATCCCATTGCAAGAATTAACAGCAATGCGATTAAACATTAATTGACCATTCTACTTGGAAGCATATGCTAATGGATTTTTCAACCAAACCAGGAATAACTTGGTATTTTATTATCACCTTAATTTGCACCTTGTTGCGCTAGTCCGTTCGCGTTCCAGGTGACAATTCTTAATGATCTGCTCATTTTAGTATATGAGGGCTGTTGCCTCGTTCAAGGTTTAATGCATATCTAGACGCTTATATAAAGCTTCTAGACCACGTTCTTGCTTTGCTAGCCGTATATTTATGGCTTCTATGCTTCGACAAATCCTTTCAAGGGGGTTATCATTCGTAACATTAGATGATTGCTGTACAATTTGTGAATAACTTTTCCGCTTTGTACCTATACCTGGTGGTTTTGGCTCCGCTTGGGTTTTAGTTGGTTTCTCTTCTCTGGTAACCCTAGGGTTTTGAGGAAACTGACGCATTTTGTTTCTTAGTCTTTGAAGTTCTTTGGCTACTTCACAGCCTCTATAATTTGCAGGATGATGCCCTTTACAGTTTATACATTTTGCAGGGGTGTTTCTACTTTCTGTACATTCTTTCGCGTTGTGTTTTCCAGTACATTTTACGCATCTTGGCTCCCGTCTGCAATATTTTTGCGTGTGATTGAAACCTTGGCATTTTTTGCATTGAGGTATTAGCCTCGTGTTTTTCTTAAGCGGTTCTATTTTAACCCTCATATTGAGAATTGCTTTGATGTAGAAGATGTTTTCAACTTTCTCCTTTTTGTTAAACGTAAGCATGAAGAGTGGAAGCCCCTTTTTTTGACTTGATTGTTCTCACCTTTCTCTCGTTTTAGGATGTTTACTGCATCTTCTATTTGCAGATCTTTTGCCTTTAGGTCCTCAATTATGTCCTCCTTCTTACACGTTGGATGAAGGCCTCTGGCCATAACCTTAGTTGCGCGTTCGTTTTTATCTTCTTATGTGAACCATTCTTTACCTTCCGCATTGAGCTTTGTTGCTAGAGCTCTATATGTATCGGAATCTGGTGTATTGATTTTCCACACGTTGTTGTTTAGTGACACTACTCTATTTTCCTTAGCTGTCACTGATTTCATTATAGATTGTATACTAGCAAATTCTGTTATGCCGATTACATTAATTGGCGGAGGAGCCTTTTCTTTCGGTACAACCTTTTGTTGCTGATTTTGTTGCTGTTGCTGGTGAGCTCGTTTGGTATTAGTATCACCAGTTACTAATACATTAGCTTGCGAATGATCTCCAACTTCAGGCGAGAATTCTGCTTTTCGTTTTTTGGTAGGTCTTTTCTTCCTTTTCAGTACCCAATCTGTTTCTCTCATGAGATCTTCTTCATCAGTATGGAACTCATTGTTATAACTGGTGTGAGTACTTGTTTCATTATAACAAGTTAGCGGGTTTTCAGAAATCTCCATTGGTTTGGGCTTCTTTAATTCTTCATTTTCTTTTTTTAGTTTTTCAATTTCGCTTCTTAGTTGGGTTAAAAGTACCTCTACTTCAATGAGTTTTCGACAGAGTTCAGCGTTTTCGTCTTTCTGCTGATTTGCAGAGTTAGTACGATTGTTTGGTGATCTTAACAACATTGAACTTCATCGAATGGGTTTAGCAATGATTGGCTCACCCCAGAATCTATTGAGCTAGCCTCGTAAGAGGGTGGATTAGCCAACTGGGTAGTTGGTTTACCACCTGGGGTATTGTTTCCTTTTTGCGTTGTACTCATTGCTTTAAAACTGGTTATGTATCAACTACCAACCTAACCAGTACAAGTTGGTAGTGGGTCATTGAAGAGAACATCATTTGCTATGTTCTCGGTAGTCGGTTATTCCGCCGTATCTCGGTCGCCAGAGCCTCGTAAGTTAATTAGCAGGAAGTATCACGTGCAGGTGAGGTTGGCATTTGGGCTAGTATATTAAGACCATCTAAACCGGCGCCACTTAATCCCCAAAATACCGCCAAAAGTACTACCTAATTTTAGTGCGGTCAACTGGGTTGAGTTTAACAGGGCATTAGATCTATTAATAGATGATATTGAGGTACCAGTTAATAAAACGCTAAATAAGAATGAATTGTACGCTATCTTAAATAGACTTCAAGATATACTCAAAATAGTAGTAGAAGCCCATGTTCCAGCTGTCACACTAAACTATTCAACCCAAATTCCTTTACCATCTAATATAGTAAAATTTATCAAACATAAAAACTCACTTAGGAGAAAGCTTTATCGAAGTCGTCTTACGCCTAATTATACCATTCTGAAATCGCTAGTATGGAACGCTAATGTGCTTATTTCTGAATTAATTCAGATGCACTACACCAGCTATTGGAAAACTAAGCTGCTAGGTATTAACTCGAACCATACAATGTATAAAGAAATTAACAATATAACTAGGCGTAAAACGTTTCAAAGTGTTCCTTCAATTGTCAATCCCGTCACTAATGTATGCTCTGATCAGCCCCTGGATAAAGCTAATATTTTGGGTAATATATTTGAAGATATACATAAACAAAATGTTAATCTTGGTCCAAGTTTGTTTACCATGAATATCTCTAGTCAAGTTCAGAGATTTATGGGTGCTCATAAGGCTCCGCTGTTTGCAATATCAAATTTGATTAATATTACATCTGAGACGCTTTGCGTTAATGCAGACCCTGCTGCAGACTTAGCCAGACCAAGTGGCATTAAATTATACATAAACACCAGAAATAACAAGAAATCCTCTGGTATAGACAAGTTACCCAATTTTGCATTAAAAAAGTTATCCAATAAATTTGTTGAAGAACTGACATTGATTATTAATCATTGTTACAACATAGGATACTTTCCAGATATATGGAAAATGGCGATTATTGCGCCTATTCATAGGAAAGGCAAGCCGCCCGACCTCGCAACGAGTTACAGGCAGATATCACTGCTATCCAGTCTTAGCAAGATATACGAAAAATTTCTCTTAGAAAAGATTATTGATCATTGTGATGACATGAATATTATTCCTAATAATCAGTTCGGTTTCCGTGCTGCACATTCAACCACGCATCTTCTTACCAGCAGTAATACTTAAGACTGATATAGCGCTAAAACTAAACCAAAAATATCCAACTTTGGCCTGCCTACTTGATGTCGAGAAAGCATTTGACACTACATGGACTGAAGGAGTAATTTACAAACTAATCAAATTTAAATTTAATACGCACCTAATCAAAACATTGTATAATTTCCTTTCTGATAGCAGTTTTCAAGTTAGAGTTGACGAAGCCCTCTCAAGAACGTTTAACGTTTGTGCAGGTGTGCCGCAGGGATCTTTGTTGGGACCAATCTTGTATAATATTTCCCGTCATGATATTCCAACACCTGTATCGCGCCCAATTCCTATTAAATCCTTACAATATGCTGATGATATAATCATCTACACATCACAAAGAAACGTTAACAAAGCAGCTGAGGTACTGAACAAATATTTGCATCAGCTATATTGCTACTTCGATAAATGGAAAATAAAAGTAAATGTGTCCAAATGTGAAACAATATTATTCAAAGGCAGTAAAATACTAAGCAAAAGTCAACGTGCTAGCTGCAACAATATACAACTCAAAATCAATGGCATTAATATAAAAAACTCAAGATACGTAAATTACCTTGGGATTGTCATGAATGAAGACCTCAGATCATATCGGCATGTAAAACAAATTCTGCAGAAAGCCTTCCTAGCGTACAATAGTCTTAAGATGGTTCTTCACTACAAAAGTTCCCTGCAGAAACAAATCAAGTTGATCTGCTATAAGCAACTTATTAGGCCTATAATTACGTACGGATTTCCTGCGTGGTCTGACCTTACATCATCTCAAATGGAAAATCTACGCAAATTTGAAAGAAGAGTACTACGAAACTGTGCTGGCATCTACCGCAAACCTGATTCAATAAATTATGTCAGTAATAAGTCATTATATAATGCTTCTAACATTACAAGAATTGATAACTTCCTCGTCAATAACTACGTAAAATTCTTCGAAAGAGCGGAAATCACAAACAACCCACTTATCAAAGGAATCATTGATGAAATACCAAATATCACAAGCGATACCAAGTATAAACTGCCCTGCACAATTATGCATCTCAAGTATTTAAACCAGTTATACAATGATAAAAACCAACTTATCCTATATCATCAACCGTTTAAGCTGACAACGCAACATTTGGTCTACAATTTAGTATTAAGTAGCTATAACAATCAAATTACCTATATTATATAAATTACAAATATAAAGTAAGATTCTAAGAAAATACCTATAAATAAATGTAACAATCCTAATGTAAATAAATTAATGAAATAAAAAAAAAAAATAAAAAAACGTATCTAACCCCTCCAATCGACATTGACCACTGCCCCCATGCCAATAGGGGATAGTCGCTTCATACAAAACTCCTTAAATAAAAACTAACATACTTAAAAAATATCTGAATTTATGTAATTACTTAGATAAAGACAAAAGTCTGTTAAGTAGCAAATATGTAATTTTTTTTCCAAAATATTATCTGTATATTCGTTTCTGGCAATAAATAAAAAAAAAATAAAAAAAATGGTTCATTTTATATGCATTGGGGCTTATTGATATTTTCATATTCGCTAAAATCAAAATTTTGAATTCGTTATTGTCGTCCTAATTTAAAATATTTGTCAGTATTTAAAAAACTATCCAATATGAATACTATTTCATAATTTAAGATTCTTTTTAGCATATCATGCATTATATCTACCTAAAAATTTTCGGTTACATGAACATTTTCTAACTGATTAAATACGCACTCTTCAAGAATTCCTGTTTCCGTAACGTTATTTTTTGTTAAATCTCCAAATAACTAAAATTATTTCTTAAAACATACGACCAGTGCTTAACTTTTGGATTTCATTTTTGTGCATTTTATAAAATCTACAAAAATAGTTTCCGGAAAATAATTCTGTCAACCCTAGCATCCCATTTCCCTTTATTATCGCCTACACGTGCTGCTATTACGAAAAAAAAAGTTTCTTTTTATTTATCTTACCTGTATTTTCTAAATATTTCAGCTCATCTAATACAGGTTGAAATATAGAATTCCTATACTTTTCCCCGCCTAAGCTATGAAACAACATAACTAAGAATATGATTTCAAGCTTTGACTGAATTGACTTTGGAATAAATTGCAAACAACCCAAGGCATTGTTAGTCTCAAATTCATTAAAATATAAAATTAGGGGCAAAACTATATCTTTTTTTATTATCCCTATTTAATTTTTCTTTCGTTAACGTCTCATTTTCGTTAACTTTTAATTCATTTTCGATGTGCGAAAATATATTTGTGTTATATTGACAGAAAATGGTAACAATGATTGTTCTGTTAATATTTTTCATGCTATATAAATCTTGTATCAGACTACAATTTAATTGTTCCATAATACCACCCGTTCTTACAGACTTACAGTATTTAATATGTCAGGATTATTATTAAAATTGTTATCATTATTCAAATTATTGAAAATTTCAGAATCTTCGAATGAAGCAGAAGCAGGAATATTTTGTACCTGATATATTTTTAACAGCAGCAGGGATCGACAGCAGCTGATTCTTTGGCGAGCCTATGAATGTGCTTTGTGAAAGTTTTATAATTAGCATAACTTCGTCCTTTTTCACGAATGTTGCAAATCAACAAATTGTCAAATTTATGGTTTAAATTTAAATGTCTTAAAAAATAGTCAAAATTATTTAACTTCTCGTTACAAGTTTCGTTGCAACACTTCATCTTGTCTTTCCTTCAAGTCCTTCAATCGACAACTGTGGATGTAGATTTTTCCTCCAAAATTGGATTTCTTGGAATTTATAGGCTGCTGAAAGGTAGCACGAGATCTGCAAAGTAAATACTAATTGGTCATCTGAAAAACTATTTATTATTGTCTTAATACCATTCACATACGTATATGTATACCCACAAATGCAGCATTAAATAATTTTTCTTCGAAATTCAAACTTTGATTTATCCAGTCAACATTCTTAAATATATTAAGCAAAATACATATATTATAGTGTTACATTAAATACTGCATACAAATTAAAATAGTCAAATCTGCTTATTGATTCTCGGTAGTAAAATAGGCAACAATAATTTCGCATTGCAAAAGTAATTTTACTTATCACGCTTTATCTTTGTATGAAGTAACTTTCCAAATCATTGTACTTTTTCTTAACTATACGTATGTAATATAATTCCGCTGCTTAACATGAGGAACAATGAAATTAAGACAAAATTTTATTATTAAAAAAGAAAATTCTTCACGATTCAAATTTTGACATTAAGTTGCATCGTATCAGCGACTTACCGTGAGTTTTCCAGGCTTTCAAGCTTACTTGAGGTAGTTTTGGCCTTTAGATATTTCGAAATTAAAATATAAGAGATTTCCGAAATTCGTGGTTTTGAGATTTTTAGAATAATCTAGATATCTGGGTTTGAGTAGCGGTAAGTTGCTTTTTACCTAATTTATTCGGCGAAAAGTTTCCCGTTGAATTAAAAAATTTATTTGTTAGAACTGATAATAAAAGTAAGAATTTTCGACAATTTATTCGTCAATTCAATAATGCCAATGCATTTTCTTCTATGAGTGCTAAAATACATGACATGCCAGGAAGCGTTTATTGTTTTAAAATATCAGGTGAAGTGTATCATCGATCAGTTGAAAATATTCCTATTGACCTCTCCTTAAATTCAGCAAATTACTACGATCGCTGTAGAGAAATTGCTTACGCAGAGTTATTTATCTATGACTTGGATACTGCTTGTTATATTCGTATGAATAATCCAGCTAATGCATCTTGCAATCATGAAATAATGACAATCATTTCTACCGTTCTTCAAAATTCTCCTTATGCTATGTCTTACAAGAAACTTAGAGATGTTTATCAAAATGAAGTTGAGGATGCTACACTAAATGGTCGTCCTATAAATAGCGTATCACTAATTTTTACTCGAAATTTACGTGTTAAAAAGCAGATATTTGGAACTGTTGTTTCGTACTTTTATATAATTGAACATCAAAAACGTGGATTACCACACGCACATTGTCTATTCACGCTTAAAAATGAGGATAAATTTAGAACATCCGATGACATTGACAACATAATTTGCGCTGAAATTCCAAATCAGAATGAACAACCACGACTTTATGAAATAATTATAAAACAAAATATTCATGGTCCATGTGGATAACTGAACAGAAATTGTGTTTGCATGGTTGATGGAAAATGTTCAAAACAATTCCCAAAAAGTTACTGCAGTGAAACTGACATTTCCGTAGATAATTATCCAAAATATAGGCGAGAGGCGACGTCCTCCCTACTAATTTAGAAAATCAACCCAGATCACGATCGAACATTGTAATTGATAACCGGTTTGTTTTTCCTTATAATCCTTTCCTGAGTCTTAAATATAACGCTCATATAAACGTTGAACTTTGCTCTACAGTCAAAGCAATAAAGTATATACACAAATACATAACAAAGGGTCAAAACTGCGCAAGAATTGGAGTTGCGGTTGATTCTGCTAACAATACGAGCAATGTTATAGATTATAATGCAATAAATCAATACCTGAATTGTCGATATATTAGTTCGCAAGAAGCTGCTTGGCATATCCAGAAGCTTCCAATTCATGGCCAATCACATAATGTTGTTACACTATCTGTTCATGTACAAGATGGTCGATCAATATTTTTCACCGAAGATAATATTGAAAATGCTTTAAGAAGAGAGTCTATTAGGGTCACAACTTTAAGCGCATTTTTTGAATTAAATTCTACAGACCTTTTCGCTCATAACATATTGTATCAGGATATTCCGATGCATTATGTATATAAAAACAATAAATGGCAAAAACGCTCTCCAAATTCACACTTTGGGGAGAAAGCTACACTCTTAAAAAAACGGAGTTAGCTGAGTTCCGAATCGGCGTTTAATGAAGTTCAACAACTATTGGAGTTTTGTTTATTCCTATGATAAATGTTTTTTTTTTTTACCTATGAAAATTCAACACCGTTTTAGTGCGGAAATCATTTTTCCTTAGGAGTTGTAAAACATTTACTTTAACAGTTCATTTTAATATTTTACCACAGAACAATTTAAACTTTGTCAGTGTACGAAAGACAACTGCATTTAAAAGTTGAGCGTTAACACTCATTGGAACAATTATTTAAACGTTTTTTCATTATTAATTTTTAACTTTAAAAATATTTATTCTTTATTAGGAGTTAATTTTATTTTTCCTTTTAGGTAAATATACTAAACAATTTTGGAAGTTGTAATTACAGGGTATTCCTTTTAAATTCTATGTAAAAAATAAACAAATAATTTAAATAATTATATTCAATTCAACTTTTATTTTTTTATTATATTTCCTTATGTTACATAATTTGCTTACACTAAAGTGTAAATATATAAAACAAACATTTAAATTCATTCCATATTCGCTTAAAAACTAAATTCTTAAACTAAAATTCATAAGATAAATTTTGGTATAATATACATTTTGTTATTATTAATTGTACTATGAAATTCGTAAGGATTTTTTATTAGCAAATCGTCGATGAGAATTAAATTGAACTTGTCTGTGCTTTCGATTTCATAACCCATAATTTTCTTTTCAAACTGGATAGTGGTAAATTTTTGAATAATAAAGTAAAATTTATTATTATTTTCTATAATAGTTAATATTTTTCCAAAACAAGGTAGATCAACATAGTTCGAGAAAATACATACAAAGAATCCACTTCTATATTCAAATCCTAATACAAGTTTTTTTATTACCATGACCTGTTCCGTCGAATCCAAGAATAAACTATTGGCTGAAATTTCTCTTATAGTAATTGGAAATATTTCGTTTAATTGGATTAGTTCATCTTTATCAAACTTACCATTAACTTTATAATTATTTTTATAATAAACGTCAGCATAAAGTGATTGATGTTTCATAGCTAAGGTTTTGCATATATTTATATAATTGTGACAATTTGCGGCCATATGCTTTAAAGTATTATGTTTACTTTCAAACCTCATTGTCCACAAATAAATTAATGGTCCCATTTCTTGGATTACTCTGGGATAATGAGAAAGAATATGTTGTTTGGGAATCAATCTTTTTGCCGGGTATTCTATTTTAAAATTTTGTAAATGGTTTTCTATTAAATAAGTTAAACGCTTTTTAACAGAACACAAGGAATTTTAGGAGAAAACACTATTTGCATTATTTCTAAAACAGAAGTAATGACATTAAATTTTGATTCTAAAATTGTATTATTATTTTTTATAATATCACTAAAGATAATTGGGAAATATCTTAAGAGACACCAGAATTGTGATGCTTTTTGTCCCAGTAAGTTACCTGGTTTATCAAGAATAACAAAGCTTGGTCGATTTGTATTATCAAGTAGGCCATAGTTAAAACAACTTATTCGCACATTTAATTCAGTTTCTGTTGTGAGTTTTTTTGTTTTTACTATATATATTAAAAATAATTTTAACTCGTAAGGTCCTATCCCTTCCAAAATATCATGCATTATATCTACACTTAGTGCTGTGAAACAATTAAAATATTTTAAGTCATTCAAAACGCAATATGCCTTCATACCGAACTCCTTCGAAATTATGTGGTGTTCACTGTTTTGTTTACTCCTTAAAATCATACATTTCTCGGACAATTTAAATTGGGTTTCTTCTTTAGAACAAAGGCAAAATCTACAAAAATAATTTGAATTAAATGACTCATGAAGGCCATATAATGTATTCGCTCCTAAATTATCATGTGACAACGAAAAAATAGAGCCTTTTATGTTAAAATTTTTATTTTGATATATCACATCAATTCCATTTAATTCTAAAATTTTTAATTCATCTACAATTGAATGTAATATTAAATTAAAACCATTAGTTTTAATATCTTCGGTATGAATTAAAGCAACTAAAAATATATTTTCAAGCGCCGAGTTTAACTCTAAAGGCAAATTTAATATAGTAAAATAGAGTCCACAAATTTTATGAATTTTTGTTTTAGATCCCAAAGGATTGACCGTTTCAAAATCATCACTAAATAGTTGTAGTTGAAATGTGAAATTTTCTTTAGAGAAAAGTTCGTTGTTTTTAAAATAAAATCAATCCCGAGAATGCGACAAAAGAGTACTGTCTGAAGTATTAATATTAAATATATGAAAAAGAAATTGTTCTGAAGAACACAGATATTTAAGGGCTTCTAAAATTGATATAAAAGAAAACGTGTTAGTCTTTGGTCGAAACACATAAGTATTATTTTTTGAGCAGAAAAAACGATCACGTCGGATTGAAACCGAAATTTCTTGTGGTTCTGGAATACCTGTTTGAAATGTTTTTTTTCTTCTTCTGTAACTCGTTTTTATATTTTTAAAAGGGTTTTCTAAAAAGTGTTTTCACAAAAAGGTATCTTCATCTATTTCACCTACTTTTAAAATGTTCGAAATCTAACTTGTTAATTTCGTAGTTGATTCAAGTATAAGATTAATTTTGCTGTCTGGAATATTTAGTTTATTAATGTCCGTTAAAAAAATATGAACAGTTTCATCTATTGATTTTTCCTTAAAGCAAGAAGAAACCGTAATACTGATATTTTGTAATATATCTTGTGTTTGTTTACTACCGAGGGGTTCCACCTCAACAGTGTTTATTTCAGGCAAAATTGAATTAGATACCGATTCTTGAACAGATATATTTGTACTGATAATTTCGTGTTTTACATGATATTTTTAATGTTTCCTAAGTCCACTAAAAGTTTTGAAAATGAATTTACATTTAACAAATCCACAGACAAGTTCATTTTTATTTTCTTCGCGAAGTACATGAATTAATCTTAAGTGTTTAATATAATTTTTTACGCCGGATAACGATTTCTTACATATAAAGCATTGTAAATTCATTTTGTCTATCACATTTGTTTTTATCACAACTTAATTTTAAAAATAATATTTAGAATTCAATTTAAGAAATAATATTAATTAATATAGTTACCAAGTTATCAATGTAATAAATGTAAGCGATTTTTAATGTCGAGCATACGTGCTGTTGGTTTTTTCAAGTTTAGTTCGAATACAATTTCAGCCAGGAAGTTAAAAAATATGTCGTGTCCATCAGGATACTCTACTCCGAAAACAAAAAACGATTTAAACAAATTATCAAATGCTGTTAAAGATGAATAACCCTCAATTGGAATTTCTGTACCATCTAATGCGATTGTATAAGTAGAGATGGCAGCTTTATTAGCCCCATATGCAATGATGATTGGTTGCCCTGCAGGTTTTGGAGTTGGTTTTCCAATCTAAAATGTTTAAAGGGAAATGTTAAATAATTATAATTGTTAATGTCCGATAAATTCTAGAACAAACCTTATGAAATTTAATAATTGATGATTTCGATTCCGTTTTATGTTTTTTTCCGCGAGCTGGAAGCAACTTGTCCAAAATTAAAAATGCTGTGATCGTGTCATCCCATTCTAAAATATATAAAAATATAATTGTTGAAAATAGTAAAAACATGTATATAATATTATCTAAGATCTTACTATCTTCTTCATACGTATCATCATCATACAAAATGATTTTAAATTGTTCCCCAAGTTTTAAAATTTTGGGATCTAGATCTGTCCATTTATTTTGAAGATTCTGGTGTTTTTCGGGGTATCGTAATCTAAAATCTTGATAAATCTACAAGTACAATAAAAATAATTAAAATGTTAAAAGTAATAATTTTTCAAGTTAGAATAATAAATTTTTACCAATCCTGGAGTATCTAGGAAGCGAGGAAAATTATTTAAGATATGTATATTCCCAGTGAATCTCAAGGAAATGATTTTCTGCATTCGATCAAAAATCAGTTCACGTTGAGTAGTAGGGCAAGCGCTTTTTAAAAATCGGATATCTTCGGAATAATCGTCGACATATTGTGGTATCTGTGGAGATGTGGGAATCGAGGTATTACTATTATTAACCCCTGAACTGCTTCGATTGATAGTTTTAAGCCGATTCCCAATATATCCCCCTCTCGTAGATGGTTCATAAAATATTTCCTGTAATTAAAATAAAATTTGAAATTATATTGTCTTATATTTAGTTCTAAATCTATTAGCATATAAATTTTGTACAGTCACCATCACATAGATTTGGAAATATATTGGCCAGAGCTTTGGCCCCACTAATTTTTTCGAATCGTGTAGGATGTGGGCCGTTTATTTCGGTGAGATGTTGGGCCGTAATATTTATAAGACGTTTTCGACTGATATCGATCAAAGATCCTGTCTCTGTATATTCTAGGAGAATTTCGCTTCCTACTCGACTTGAACAGATATGATTTTCCAGTTCCTTTTTTAAGAATTCTTTGTCTAACTTGATTTTTTTGGGAAATTCCCAACAAAGCAGTTTTGTCTTCTCAATGCGCCTGGCACCGTATCATCAGAATTAATTTCATCAATTTCTAGTTCATCCTCTGGGCTATCCGTCTGAGTTCCTTGGTCATTGAAAAAATCTGAAATTGAAAACAATTTTTATATGAAATTACCAATACAGAAACAATTTTAAAATCCATATAAAAATACCTTTGTTTTGGGTTTGTAGTAAATACAAAATTTTTGTATCGGTTGAAATACTGTTTTCTAACTCGAATTGTAAAAGTTCATCGGTAATTACTGCACCTTCTTTGTCTTGCAATGAATAATTGTGAGATTCCAGTACTTCTCCTTTAATCGAAAATTCGAAAGCGCTAAAAGCTAAAACAGATTAAGATTTGCATACATTTTTAAATTAATCAGTGATTATTACAGCCTAGAACATAACTACTAACAAAAAAAACATCACTTCAAAAATTGGTTAGGTTGAGGTTATTGTTAGCAAATTTGTACTCGAAATATTGATTATAAAAATTTAAGAAAAAAAATTATTCGTAAAATAAATTTAATTAAGAATAATGAATTCAAATTACACTGAAATTAATTTAATACGGGATTTCAATTTAACGGTAAAAATCAAGTCACCAAAAAAAAAAAATCGAAAACACGTTTTTGTAAGGATAATTTAGGTTAGATAAACTGCGTATATACACATATTCATATTTATTTTTTATATACATTGATTTGTATTAATTAGAATTTTATTCCAAATTCTTCCAAAGTTTATTTACACATTTTTATTAATTATAAGTTATTTGGCAAACAAAATTACACTATAATATTTTTTTTACAAGAAACACCCATAACCAAATTTTTGTGTTCACGCACTTATTAAATTCACTGAATTTTTGTATAGCTCACTCACCTGATAAAATGATGTCTAATGAGCAAATAATATCACTACCTTCTTGAGGAAAGACAAAAATGTATTTTATGCAATCCTTAAAACTAACACGGAATACTTTTTTGTTCATAATGAGAGTAGTAAATACAAAACGCGTCAACTTTGTTTTATTGTTTTTCTGAACGTTTTAACTTTCGATCTAATGTATTTTGATTTTGCTAAATAAATTGACAGAATTTACATCCAAAGGAAAATTACAAAAACTCCGCTCGGAGTTACATGTCAAATAACTGTAATTTTATCAACTCGTTCAGGTGTTAAATGGAGTAAAATGTTTAAAAAAAACTTCTATCGGAGTTTATAACGACGAAAGAACTCAAAATTTGGAGTTGTCACGAATCTACTTGTAGTTCATTAAATTTATAAATATTTTTCGGTCTCAAAAAATTACAATTAACTTTCCAGAGGAGTTTAAAAGTTCAAACTCCACCTAAATGTTATCAAATCTTTCGCCAAAAGAGTTTACATTTTCAAAGCTCTTGGTGATGGAGTTAGATTGATGTGGATTTTTTTAAGAGTGTATCGGTAGAATCATTTCAGTTTCTCCAAAAAATTTTGAGTTGTATCATTTACGGCTACTACTTCTTAAACTGAAGGGCTCTGAGGTTACATCTTTCGATACTTTAAAAACTTTTAATAATTGTGTATTCCCAACGTTTAAAGAAGCAGCTAAGGCACGAGGCCTAATTAATGATAGCGTTGAGTGGCATAATTGCTTATCAGAAGCTAACACTCATATGTTGCCAAAATCGTTGCGAGCATTATTCGTTACTATACTGTGTTATTGCAATCCATCAGATCCTATTCAACTTTTTAATGATTTTAAGAACAATCTTCTGGAATACTTTATTAATCAAGGTATGACTGAAAATGAAGCTTTGGCTCATTGCGTATTTCAATTAAAAGAGCAGTGTGAGCAAGCAGGATTTGATTCATTCTTACTTTTACCACTTCCTAATGCAACAGAAATCTTAAATCAAAACATAAATTTTGCTCCTATTATAACAACAACTGAACCTAATCTGTAGGTGTTACTCAACAATGATCAGAATGTCGCAGCATTAATGATACTTTCATCCTTACATAATCGAATTTCTCAAAAGTGTTTTTATTTAGAAGGACCTGGTGGAAGTGGAAAAACATTTTTATACCGAGCATTAATTCAAAAAATCGATGCAGAAAATAAAAATGTATTATGTGTTCCATGGACAGGAAAAGCAGCCACTCTTTTACCCAAAGGAATGACATGTCACTCTACGTTTTCATTGCCTCTCAATATGGATGCCGTGAAATTTCCACAACTTACTCGCAAAAAACGTGACTTCTTTTAAAAAGTTAAAAAGTCCCCTTTGTGGCGTCACTTTAAAGTATTAAGCTTATAAGTACAAACATGAGAGCAATAAGTGATCCACATTTTAGCAGTTGGCTTTTGAACGTTGGTAATGGGACGAATTTTGATACCTCACACACAAAAAATCACAATACTCTATTCCAATACCTTCAGGTTATATTTCCGATGATCTTATTACAAATATTTTTGGTTCATCATTTACTACAAATGATTTTGCATGTATATCAAAACGTGCAATTTTGTGTCCGAAAAATGAGCATGTTCGATTAATAAATGATAATGTTCTTCAAAAACTTATTTCAAATGAAATATGTTATTGTGCAATCGATTCAGTTAAGGCCGATGACGACTCTGATGATGAAAACATGCAAGTTAATTTTCCATTTTGCAAGTTTTTTTTTTTTTTTTATTTAAAAAATCCTATTCCGCTTGTACCACAGTCATTGCAACAAAATCTCGCCTACTCTAGCTACATAATCAAATAATGAATTTTAAAAGTATTTAGCTAATTAAGAATTTATTTAGTTTTCTTTAAATAATGTGACATACTTGTTGAAACTATGCTCTCAAGTACGCCATCTTGCTCATAAAAGAGGGTACTGCAGCTCTCTTCACAACTTTCGCAAATATCGCTACAACAAAATTTTGGTCGAACAAGTAGGCAGGCACAAATATCATTTCTTGATATATTATGTTCTCATTTGCATGTCCAATTGCTGTTACATACATAAATTAAATACAGTGTGACATTTGAAAATAAAATGAAAAATTTAGGTTGCCCAAAACTTTGGCAGTTATCATAGAATGCGACGAAAGAAAAAAAACGGATTATGAATTATTACTGTTTGGAAGATAACTCAAATATTTTTGCTTTGCTGGTTTGTTTTGTCTAGAACTATATGAATTGGTCAGGTAATGAGACCAAATATTGCTTCACTTTATCTTCAGCTTTCGTTCGATTTTAATGGGTGCTTTTTCTGTGTTTTTTCAAACCATAAATTAGACTAGAGAAAATAAAAAGGTACACAAACTGTGATTATATCCAACATTTAGGATATTTAGAAAAAAATATTTAATAAAAATTGTGGTGTCCCGTTTCCAAAGTTTTCAAAGCTGATCTATTTTAAAGATTTGTTTTGTCCAAAACAAACCGTTAAATTATGTTTTTAGTTTACTAATAAAAAATCACGTTATAAGAGTGGACTATTTACTGAATGTAATTTTATACCTATTTTTGTTATATGGATGTCTTATTCCAAATTATTCCATTTTAATCGATGTCATCTTCATAATAATTTTAATCTGCGACCCAAAATTATAAATCCTTTTAATTATATTTGACTAAATTATGTACGAAAGCAGTTTTAATTATTTCCTCTTTGTAATTAAATATTGCCGTTTAAACGGTAAAAGACGCCACTCATTGACGATAAAAACAAAAATTCATAAAAAATTGGTCTAATCTTTTTCAAGATTACGTTTTGGCGTTTCTTTTACAAACAAAATAATTTTTTCCATTTTTTACCAATTTTTTCGTAGTTGTAGCTTTCGTTTAATAATTTAGTAGTGAAGAAAATTAATGAACTCGAGTTTTTGTCAATTTATTAAATTTGTTGTCTTCTGAATCAAAAAAGGCAGATTGTTAGAAGCACTTTTCGGTCGATCACCTTTATATAGCCCAAAGAACTTAACTGATTGTCCTTAAAATTAATATTTAAGCTGGATTCTAGACTTAACCATGCTGTTTTATGTTTTCATTTCGCACGCAAACCTACCAATTTCTAAAAATTGCAACAAATTCTGTGTGTACCCAACTTTTATTAAAACAAAACAGAAAAAAAATGGAATTCATGAATATTAATAATTTTGTATACCGTTGGTGTTTGTTGTTTTTATTGTAGATTCGGTTTATAAATAGCGCATGAAACAAAATTTGGTCAATTCCAAATTGGCAGGAAAAAAAAATAAAAAATAAAAAGAAAATGGAATTTTTAATTTTCTTTCCTTTTATTTTGAAATTGAGATTTTCATTTTTGTGCTTCTTTACGATTGGGGTGGAATTCTACTTTTGGAAACAATCTAATTACCTTATTTTTGTATTATACATACAATAACAAATACCTTAAACATTATAATATTATAGAGAATGTACACCTAATTACCGAGTATCAAATGAAGTAAAATATTAAGAATATTATATTTACACCTTACGTGTGTATGTTTGAATCAATTTTACAAGAACAGGAAGATATTTTTATGCCGCGGACGTTTGCTTATTAGCGAAATCTGTCTGAAATTATTAACGAATACTGGTTTAGAACCAACCATATTTTATTCAAATAATGTTTTTAAGATATAATTTTAAAAATGTATAAGGATTCTAGTTTCAAATATTTAGCATAAATATTAATCTAAAATATATCAGTTTGATCCAGGATGTATACATAAAATATATTTTACTAAACCGGGGCATTATTTTTGTAGTGAAGCATAAAATATTTATATTTATATGTACGTACAGATACAGATATTATTTCTCCCGTATGCATGCACATACATATGCAATATGGATAAACAGTGTAAAACTTTAAATGGTGCGGATGAAACTATTTTATGATTGTACAATCTAGGCTATATGTTGGTTGGTTAACGTAAATTTCGATCATAAATTTTCCAAAAAAACCTATTAAAATTGTACAAAATAACAAACATGTTATACTTAGTTGTAATTGCATTTCGAATATACTCGTACATATTTATATACATACGTTCCTATATATCAGTACGACTAGTATATGGAAATAAATGCATTTAAAATAGAAACACATTAGATAAATTTTATTTATACATTTTATTTTATTTTTTATAATTATCAATCGATATTATACACTAGAGATAAATATTTTTATGCAAACCTTGTTTTTGGAATATAGATTTAATTCCGTACGATTATTTGGTTGGCCAGTAATACTTTTTATAAAAGCTCTCCATTAGATTTAAAAGAATTGATTAATACAAAAAAAATATTTTTGTGGCTTACTACTGGTGAAATTTAAAATATTTTGTCTAAATAATATTCTGAATATTTTACAAGTTTTATATTTTTGTGGCTTATAGTTGGAAAGGTTTATATTGATTTACTGAATTTAAAACGACTTTTTCATAGCAGGCAGATGGAATTAAGATAATTTCGACACTTCTGATTCTTGAAATGTAAGTATTCTGTAAGCTGACTTGAACCTGTGTATACCAATTGTCATCAATTTTCCGTTGATATCAACACAACAAAGAATTTGCTCCGAAGGAAATAAATGTATCCAAATGAAATAACTGTGAGCAATGTTGCAGATTTTGGGGGATGCACATGATGAAAAATTTTCCGAAAATTTGCCTGGTGTGCAGTTTAGGTCCTCCTCGACTGCGAGGTTTGAATACCCAAAAAAACGGTTGGAAGATCAGAAAATCTGCAATGGGTTATTACATAGAACGATGTGAACCTTCGGTGAACATTGTTGATTTGAATTGTTTCCTTGATTCGAATTTTGACCAAGGAAAATATTGACGATGATCAATGTTTTACGCCAAATTTGCCGCTTGTTGGTTGGTGGTTCACTCTTGATTTCGGATTCTCATCTGAAATTAATTTATGCAACACGTTGTAATGTTATTGCGGTTCTAGAAATCCTTTCTAGTCGAAACAGGAGATGGCCATTTCTGGTTAAAATGTTTCACCAGATCGATATAAACCGTTTCGAATCGTATTTAGTTTTTCTTTGGAATGATGAATGTCGGTTGTGAATTGGCCAATATAATCAAGTGCTGTAGTCACGATTGAATCATTCCAAACGAATCTCCAAATCCTTTTACAATTTTGCGGTTTGGTACAAGAAAATTAACCTTGTGCGACGATGAAGTAAATTACATTATTCTTCACTGGGAGATTATAATTCTGAGCCTCAGTGAGTGGTGGATATTTTTTTAAAAATGCGTGTTTTGAACTATTAACCAGAGATCAAATTTAAATACTATACAGAATGTATTAACAATCCTTACATTCAAAAATGAACAAATATTCGTATAACGAAATTGAAAAAACACAAAATACAAAAAATTTTGTATTATGAATATACATATTCGCAACGTGACGAATTTGGAATTTCATTATACTGAATGTTCTTATTTGAGCTTCGTGTTTCTATTTTTTTTTAAATACAGTTTTTCGTTTTTTCTATTCTTGTATTTCATTTTGCATTATACATGTATTATGAACAAAGACCAAAATTTAAATACTTTACAGAATGAATTAACAATTTACATATTCAAAAATTTTTGTATTATGATTTTACTTATTCGCCACGTGATGAATTTGGGATTTTTCGATTCATGAATTTCAAAATCGTAAATACAGTATGTATTTCAAAGAACGAATATTCAGTATAATAAACGTATGAAGAATGCAATGAAACTAAAATAAAAGTACGAACTCCATCGTTATCTTAGTTATTTATATTTTATATTTTTATAATATTTAGGTGCATAATAAGTACACCTTTTAGGGTAACGTTGGTTAAATGGCCAAAAATATAATTAAATGACTCAGTTCATTTATCTTCGCTCCCAAAACGATCTAATGTACAATATTAATTTGTTTTTACTGCCAAAACTTTAAATATGGCCGAGTATGATGAAACTGGTCTATTTCTCAACCGACTATGATGAATTTTGACACGTGCGTTGGAAATGGTATTCTTTAATGATTTTTACATGAAGTGATGATGGCCAATTAGGACGGAACTTATCTATTTCTCAACAAATTTCAGTGGAATTTGGCATATGCGATAGAAATGGGATTCTAAAATGATTTTTAGATGAAGTTCTAGAATATGGCAAAAAATGATGGAACTTGCCTATTCCGTAACCGATTATGATGAAATGCGACATGTGCGTTGGAAATGGGATTCTAAAATGATGTTAGATGAAGTTTTGGAATATGACCAAATATGATGGAACTTCAGTATTCCTGAACCGATTATGATGAAATGCTACATGTGCTTTGAAAATGGGATTCTAAACTGATTTTAGATGAAGTTCTGGAATATGGCGAACTATGATAGAATTTGCCTATTCCTTAACCGATTATGATGAAATGCGACGTGTGCGTTGGAAATGGGATTCTAAAATGATTTTTAGATAAAGTTCTGGAATATGGCCAAATATGATATAACTTGCCTATTCCTTAACCGATTACGATGAAATTTGACATGTGCATTGAAAATGGTATTCTTAAATTATTTTTAGATGAAGTTCTAAAATATCGCCAAATATGATGGAACTTCACGATTCCTGAACCGATTATGATGAAATTTGACATGTGCGTTGGAAATGGGATTCTAAAATGATTTTAGGTGAAATTTTGGAATATGATGGAACTTCCCTATTCCTGAACCGATTTTGATGAAATGCTACATGTGCTTTGAAAATGGGATTCTAAAATGATTTTAGATGAAGTTCTGGAATATGGCCAAATATGATGGAACTTGCCTATTCCTTAACCTTTTATGATGAAATGCGACGTGTACGTTGGAAATAGGATTCTAAAATGATTTTTAGATTAAGTTCTGGAATATGACCAAATATGATGTAACTTGCCTATTCCTTAACCGATTACGATGAAATTTGACATGTGCATTGAAAATGGTATTTTCAAATTATTTCTAGATGAAGTTCTAAAATATGGTCAGCTATGAACTTACATTTTTATCAAGCGGTTATCATGAAATTCGATTTTTACGCTGGAAGTGGGATTCTATGATTATCTTTAGATGAAATTCTGGAATATGGCCAATTATGATGGAACTTATCTATTTCTTATTGATATTAACGGAATTTAGTAAAATTTCACATTTGCAATGGAAATGGGATTCTAAAAAGATTTTTATGTAAAGTTCTGGAATATGGCTAATTAGGGTGGAACTTGAATATTGATGAAATTTGAGATTTGCGATTGAAATGAGATTCTAAAGAGATATTTTTAACCGAAGCTCTACACTATCGTTAGTAGTTCCAATTCTGCTGCGCGTGTGCTCCAACACAATATGTTTTTAAACATTGCAAAATATACACTCGGACAGCCAATACTCAGAAAACATAACCGTAAGTTTACACGAAAGATTGGCGAAAAAGTTCCTAACTTGACTTCAATGTTATAATGCTGATAATATCGATCGTTTAGCAATTGAAATAGTACGCTTGGGCTGCCTCAAAGAAATCTTAACGGCTGCAACATTCACCGAAACCTCAATGGACAACATTATAAAAGTCATTTTGACCTATTTCTCAGAACCTCATCCAAAATAAATTTTTGGGGGACATTTCCTTGTGTTCGGAAACGTTCAAATTCATCAATATAGGTTAAATGTAGCTAAGTAATATCTTAATTGACCATATTCCAAAATTTCATCTTAAAATCATTTAAGAATACCGTTTCCACAATATTCCAGAGCTTCATACAAAAATCATTTTAGAATTCCATTTCCATGGCGGATGTCAAATTTCACTAAAACCGGATAAGAAATATCCATGTTAAATCCTATTTGGCCATATTCCAGAACTTCATCTAAAAATGATTTTTTAACCCCATTTCCAACCAACATGTCGAATTTCACGATAATCGGTTTTAAAACAGGCAAGTTACATCATATTTGTCCATATTCCAGAACTAAAAATCATTTTAGAATCCTATTTTCAAAGCACAGGTCGCGTCTGATCATAATCGGTTACGGAATAGGCAAGTTCCATCATATTTTGCCATATTCCAGAACTTCATCTAAAAATCATTTTAGAATCCTATTGCCAAATTCCACTAAAATCCGTAGAACAATAGATAAGTTCCATCATAATTGGCCATATTCCAGAATTTCATCTAAAGATAATCATAGAATCCCACTTCCAGCGTAAAAATCGAATTTCATCATAATCGTTTAATAAAAATGAAAGTTCATACCTGACCATATTTCAGAACTTCATCTAAAATCATTTTAGAATCCCGTTTTCAAAGCACATGTAGCATTTCATCATAATCGGTTCAGGAATAGGGAAGTTCCATCATATTTGGTCATATTCCCGAACTTAATCTAAAATCATTTTAGAATCCCATTTCCAACGCACATGTCGCATTTCATCATAATAGGTTCAGGAATAGGGAAGTTCTATCATATTTGGCGATATTTCAGAACTTCATCTAGAAATAATTTAAGAATACCATTTTCAATGCACATGGTAAATTTCATCGTAATCGGTTAAGGAATAGGCAAGTTGTATCATATTTGGCCATATTCCAGAACTTTATCTAAAAATCATTTTAGAATCCCATTTCCAACGCACACGTCGCATTTCATCATAATCGGTTAAGGAATATGCAAGTTCCATCATAGTTCGCCATATTCCAGAACTTCATCTAAAATCATTTTAGAATCCCATTTTCAAAGCACATGTAGCATTTCATCATAATCGGTTCAGGAATAGGGAAGTTCCATCATATTTGGTCATATTCCAAAACTTCATCTAAAATCATTTTAGAATCCCATTTCCAACGCACATGCCGCATTTCATCATAATCGGTTACGGAATAGGCAAGTTCCATCGTATTTTGCCATATTCTAGAACTTCATCTAAAAATCATTTTAGAATCCCATTTCTATCGCATATGCCAAATTCCACTGAAATCCGTTGAGAAATAGATAAGTTCCGTCCTAATTGGCCATTATCACTTCATGTAAAAATCATTAAAGACTACCATTTCCAACGCACGTGTCAAAATTCATCATAGTCGGTTGAGAAATAGACCAGTTTCATCATACTCGGCCATATTTAAAGTTTTGGCAGTAAAAACAAATTAATATTGTACATTAGATGGTTTTGGGAGCGAAGATAAATGAACTGAGTCATTTAATTATATTTTTGGCCATTTAACCAACCTTACCCCAAAAGGTGTACTTACGCACCTAAATATTATAAAAATATAAAATATAAATAACTAAGATAACGATGGAGTTCGTACTTTTATTTTAGCTTCATTGCATTCTTCATACGTTTATTATACTGAATATTCGTCCTTTGAAATACTGTATTTACGATTTTGAAATTCATGAATCGAAAAATCCCAAATTCATCACGTGGCGAATAAGTAAAATCATAATACAAAAATTTTTGAATATGTAAATTGTTAATTCATTCTGTAAAGTATTTAAATTTTGGTCTTTGTTCATAATACATGTATAATGCAAAATGAAATACAAGAATAGAAAAAACGAAATACTGTATTTAAACAAAAATAAAAACACGAAGCTCAAATAAGAACATTCAGTATAATGAAATTCAAAAATTATTCCTGAGTATTTGTGATGTTTTTATAAAAAGTAGAATACAATACGCAAAGTTTTAAAGAGAAAAAAAACGAAAATACATTCACGAAGTTGCAACGGAATGTATATATTTTATCTCTGCTATTAACTCTAGAACCTCTTGATTGTTTTTTCAACCATCGTTCGATACAGACGTGATTTTTAATTTTATGGTCTGGTAACAGTAATAATAAATTATAAATAAAAAAATCTTGTTCTATAATAGAAATTTAATCCCAGTGTGTTTTTGTGATTTAAATTTAAATTTACTTGTCTGAGATACAATAATACGTAATTAATAGGTAGTGATAATAATAATAATAATAGTGATAGTTAAACATTTCAGTGATTTGTTATACAAACATAATAACTAATAAAGTGAATTATCCCGTAATCCTAATTAATTACTGTATTTCAATTCTTTTTTTTTTTGTTGTTGTTTACGGTGTATCGATTTATTTCTGCCGAACTGTTATTCTTGTTTTTAATTAGTATAAACTTTATAAACTTTAATTACTGTGCCGAGTTGATATATATTTTTTTTGGCGCCAAAATGGCTGGAAATTGTGAAAAGTGTCTCAAAGGCATTATCAAAAGTCGCCCTGGAGTTAAATGTGGAACTTGTACGAGTGTTTTCCATGTTAAGCGTGCTGATATAACAGAAGAGGTTCTTAAGGACCTTAAAGCTGGATCAACAACATGGCTTTGTCCCGATTGTCGTTCAACCTCTAACACATCCATTATTGATGATACGACACCAGTTAACACAAATGATGTTCTCGGTGATATTACGATACCCAATTTAGCGGATGTAGTAACTATACTGAAAGGCATACAAAGTCAACTGGACTCATTAAAAAATTCGGTTAATTTCTTGTGCCACTCACTGGATGATATGAAACTCACCGTAGCTGAACTGTCAAAGGATGCCCAACGTTCTAACCAGAGACTTCAGCTTCTTGAACAAAAAGCCGAAGCGCAGGCCGAACAAATCAACACTATGGAAGCTCTATTAGATCGTCCTACTCAAGAGCTAAATAAGAACAATATTATTTTATGTGGCATTCCACCAAACTGTGAAGACATTCCGAGTATAATAATGAAAATTGGTAACTTAGTCGGTGTTACAATGACAAAGGAGGATTTAATATCTACCAAACAGATGTCGCATATTAAACAAACAACTTCAATATTAAAAAATGCATTTATTTTAACACTTAAAACAGTTGAACTTAAACATTTGTTACTGAATTCTTTTCGGAAAAGGAAAACAATATTCTTTCACAAGCTGGCAACTGACTATTCCACAGCACTTCAGAATCAGAGGATATTTTTACTACACCATCTCACGAAATTCCAGTCACGACTATATAATGCAGCTAAAATTGTTAAAAATAGACTCAATCTCAAATATCTATGGTATAAAAACAACATTATTTACCTACGGGAAAAAGCTGATTCAAGGATTTATCAAATTGATTCATTTAATCAAATTGATCAATTTGATAAATTACATCATCCATACGGTTCATCCACTATTAGGACACCAGAATCACCACCGGCTGCTGCTTCCGCTACACAGGAAACGGTTTAATACACATCTACAATTAATAAAGAATCATCACAATTACATCACACAACTACATTTGCACTATATGTTGGTATCAAGATTCTGTATTTTAAAGGTAATATTACACTATCGTGATTCATTGTTTCTGTCCTTCAGTCTTTTATCGATATTTTTAGTTTTAGTGCATGGATTTTTTTTTTTTTTTTTTTTTTTTTTCACACTTTATATTATATCCACGTTCAGCTTTTCATATTTTTATATTCAAATTTTTTTTACATACTTTTAAAGTTTTCTTTCTTATATATCGCTTTAGATTTTCTAATCAGTTTTTATTGATTGACTTTTAAATCTTTAAAAGCAAAATGTTTTAACAATTATTTTTCAAATATTGATGATTTCTCATTGGATCATGCTGATATGAATGTTTCTTCCAAAAGCCTGTGTGTACTTCAATTTAATATTTGGGGTATGAATGAACTAAGTAAGTTTGACGATTTACTAAATTTCATTGATAGTTTACATTTACATACTGAGATTTATTTGATAGTTATAACCGAAACATTTATTAAAAGCTCAAATATATTCTCCTTTAATATTAAAAATTTCTCAAACGTCTTCTCTTGTAGAGATGACAGGTCTGGGGGGGGAATTGCGATGTTCATCAGGGAAGGTATTCGCTATAATATCCTAAACACTGACGATGGGACCTTGCCGTTCCAGTTTATTTATATTTAACTCTCGGGGCTTAATCCAATTAATGTTTGTGGGATCTATAGGCCACCTGGCTCTGATACTACTTATTTTTTAGAAATCTTGGAACAACTTCTATGTAGCAACAATTCCAATTCTGACTTTATTATTGTAGGAGATTTGAATATACCGATTAATAAAAAATTAAAACTAATTTCTGAGTACAATTCCACCTTATTAAGTCATGGTATGATTATTACTAACACATTTGCTACCAGACCAGTAAGTGGTAATATCTTGGATCATGCTATTTGCAGTTTTCTTAATATAGAACGAGTTTTTAACTCAACAATTGAATCTGATATCAGTGATCATAGTTTTATTTTTTCAAAATTCGTGTTTAAACCGAAATACATAAATAAGGTATTAGAAAAGAAAACGATAAATTATGACAAAGTGAATCAATACTTCGATGAATTTTTATTTTCAACCTCATTTGACATTCACAACCCTGATTCAACCCTAAAATTAATCTTTGGAAAATATAATGAGTTGGTTGGTAAATTTTCGAAGTCTTAACAAGTACAGGTGAAAATAAAAAATGCTAGTATTTGTCCCTGGATGAATCTAGATCTTTGGAATCTAATAAAAGAAAAAAATCGCACACTTAAAAGGTTTAAACAAAGCACAAACAACTCTGCGTTAAAGGACAGACTAGATTTGCTCAATAGAAGGATCAAATCTAAAAAATACTATGCAAAAAATTATATTTCAAAAAATTGTTTAATAATTTAAATCAAAAGGAAGTATGGAATCAAATAAATCAATTCATAAAGCATAATACTAAAGCGGATATCCACTCCATTGTACAAAATGATGTCGAATACAAAGACCTTCCCAGTATTGTGAATATATTCAATAACCATTTTGTAAATGTTGGCAACAGCCTCTCTTCTACAAGTAATGGTAACACTGAATTATACAATCTGCACAATAACAGCCCGAATTCATTTTTTTTGCGCCCAATCTCCGTTACGGAAACATATAATACAATTAATAATTTAGACAATAATAAGGGTGGTGGGTATGATAATATTCATAATACTGTTATAAAGCGTAACTCTGCATTCTTTTCTCAAGTATTGACGGATTTATTCAATGTAGTGTTTGAAACCGGTATTTATCCTGATTGTTTGAAGATTGCAAAAGTGACACCAATATTTAAATCAGGAGGCTGCAAAGCTGCTAGTAACTACCGACCAATTTCTGTCTTGTCTGTGTTTGACAAAATACTTGAAAAATTAATTGCAACTCGCCTGACTGAATATCTAAACGCTTCAGATTTTTTTTACTGTCATCAATACGGTTTTAGACAGGGGTCTGGCACAGATACCGCTTTAATTGAGATTACTGATCTGATTTACCGAGCTTTCGATAATCAGGAGTATATATGTGGTCTATTTTTAGATCTGCATAAAGCGTTTGACTGCATTGATCATCGCCTACTTCTAAATAAGTTGTATTGCTATGGCTTTCGGGGCTTGGCTTATAATCTTTTGATGAGTTATCTTCAAAATCGTAAACAATTTGTGGCTTTAGATGGTGTAATAAGTAGCACTTTAACTATTAATTGCGGCGTCCCTCAGGGTAGTGTACTTGGCCCTATTCTATTTCTGATTTTCATAAATGATATATCACACCTACCTCTGGCTGGGAAAATTAGAATGTTTGCTGATGATACCGCAATATTCTATAATTCCAAAGATTGCTCCCAAGCCATGACACACATGGAAAACGACGTTGCTGTACTTATAGAATATTTCAATGTAAATAAAATATCTGTAAACCTCAACAAAACAAAATTTATTATCTTTCAATCCCCATTCCTCCCTCATTGTGATTTCCAACCCTTGCAAGTTTCAAATGGTATTATCGAGGGAGTTGATAAACTCAAATATCTTGGAGTTTTACTTGATAAGCATATGCCTTGGAATGAACATATTCCGTTGAGTTTAAAAGTCAGTCCGTTTATTTATTTGATTAAGAAACTTGCTTCCTTTGTTCCACAACATATTCTAAAAATGATTTATTTTTCATTTATTCACACAAGATTCTACTTTTGTTGAGTTTAAAAGTCAGTCCGTTTATTTATTTGATTAAGAAACTTGCTTCCTTTGTTCCACAACATATTCTAAAAATGATTTATTTTTCATTTATTCACACAAGATTCTACTTTGCGATTGCTTGTTTTGGCCATATTGGAAAATCAAAGATAAAAAGGTTGCAAATTTTACAAAACAAAAGCTGCAAAGCTATCTATAGGCTTCCACACTTGTTTCCTTCCGTCGAGCTGTATAAGAATGTAACTGAAGGAATCCTGCCAATAAACGCATTATTCCAATTTCATGTTTCACTATATATGTATAAATGTTTGCGGTTATCGTCAACGCTATCAAACATTGAGTTTCAGTATGTAAATCATAGCCATACAACCCGTCGTTCTAATCTTTTAAAATGTTATAAAATCAAAACTGAATTTGGTAGAAAATCCATATCGTACTTTGGTCCATATGTATATAACCATTTACCGACTGTTATTACTAGATCTGTGAATGTTCACAATTTCAAGAAAACTTTAAAGGCGTATTTGGCTGAACGGGTCGAAGATTATCTTTAACGCGACATATTATCTGTATCTTTTAATTTGTTTATTCATATTATTTTATTTTATTTTCATTGTTTTATATTTTTTTTTTTTTTTATATATTTTTTATTATTATATATTTAACTTTCAGTTTATTGCTGAATTATTGTTTTATATCTTGTTCATTATTTCTGTCTAATTTTTGGTTTAGAGGAGAGCTGATTAGCTTTTAAAGGACCATAAATCCATTAGCTATCCGCTCTCCTCAAAACTTTTAGTTTTAGTTTAGTCTTAAAATTAATAATTTTAATTTTAATTTTAAATATTTTATAATTTTTATAATAATTTATTCGATTATTGAATGACTTGTACGTCGATTTGTTAAATAAAAAATTGTTCCATTTTTAACCACCGATATTTTGTATATACAAAAATCAGCCTTTAGGTTGCGATGAGAATAGAGTTCTGACCGTGGCAATTTAAGTCGAAATTTGTTAGCAATCAAGTATAATATAATGATCTGACAAATGCGGCTTTCATTGAAGAATAATCTATGAAAAACTATTACTAATTTTTGGGTTAAGAGAATATGTGTAAGGCACTGCAACCTGCATCAACATAACTTATTCCGAAATTATCAATCTAAGCAAAATAAATTTAAAATGCCTTTTAAAAAATTAAATTGGTTTTATATGGACCAAATCAGATTTGTTTAAATTTATCTCGCTATACCCATAAGATATCTTGTAGTCAGTGTTGTGTGTCTAAGTCTATTTAGAGATTGTCTACACGCAAATGTCGACAATAGCGTAGACAATATTTTTCGACATAGACCAATGTACACAGTATGTAGGGAAATAGGAAATACCAACAATTTTGGCTGTTGTTTTCGCTTTGTATCCAGTTCCGCAGATGAAGTTAATTTATACGAAGAAACCCTAAACATAATAAACACAATTTGTTTGTTGGTTTCATATCTCAGGAACTTTGTACAAAAAAAAAAAATTATTCTAATAGAAACGAAATCCTACAGGATTATAGAACTAGTTGATATTAGAGTTGGAAGAAACATTTTTATGTGTTCAGAGAAATGTGAAAATCTCCTCTGAACGGTATATGATAGAGCTCTGCATCGGATAGTATTCTCCGCGGGTATCCGCTATTCGCGGTTAAAAGCGGATATATCTGCAACAAAATTGTTGGGATGCGGATCAGTAATCTGTATCCGCATTATGCGGATATGTCTTTATTTTTTAAACGAATATCTGCTGCCAATGTAAGTGAAAACATTTCAAACTGACGGGTGTAATAAAAAATAAAAATTATTCTATTATGTATATATAGGTAATAGGTATGTATATGGCTGTGTGGAGAATTACGCCGGTTGCAAAACACAAATCCTTTCCTTCTACACAATACACAATTACAGAATAAACATTACACGCATACAAAAAAATATATAATTCGTCATGTCATAGTAACTAATAACACAGGTCTACAAAACGAAACTTTTTACGAGGTTTTAATTTTGATAAGTGATTTTATATAATTTTGATGCGCTGATTCTAATTTTTTGGAATCTTCGTCTTTTTGTCAGAAAACTTCGATTTGTGGAATTTTTATTATAAACTTTATGAGGGTTATCACGTTGTAACGTCCAGCAGCAGTCTGTTCACGTTGTAACGTCCAGCAGCAGCTATTGTTCTAAACGATCAAACCGATCTTAACAAAATTTTCCTAGTATAGTTATGGAGCAAAATTTGCGTAGTATGTAGTTCTGTTTTAGTTGCCTTTGAAAACGGACGTGTTTTATTTAGTACTGAGGAAAAAAGGAAGGATAAATATTAAATTAAAGTATATGATTATTCAGCTTTAAATTAATAGTATATTATTCAACGAGCTGATATTCACGAAGATGAAGTTTACCGGCACGAGCCGATAGGCGAGGGTCGTAAACCATCCGAGTGAATAACAACCATTATATGCGAGTAGAATACGATACTTTGTCCACGACCGATATAAAATTGTATATTATGTATTATCAAATCCTTTAAATAAACCTAAAATAATTTGCGTCGACATTTTGACGTCTCAATTTAATAATAATGAAAATAGCAAAATGCAATTTTTATTTGGTAGCAATGAATAATGGAAGAAGGGACTGCAATGTAAATGATGATTACTGATGTTAAACTATATATACATATGTATGTATGTTAGGTTGGTAGCACTGAAATAAAGCATTATTGATTCACCGATGTGCGTATCATTACATGGTGTCAGAAGTGGGATTATTGTTTTTACGAGACAAAAATGTGATAACTAATTAAAAGCGAATAATAATAAAATAATAAAGTAAAAAGAATAATAAATACCAGCGAAATACGAAAACGTAAGCAAAAAAAAAAATTTGATAAAAATCAACAAAACATTAAAAAGTGATGGGTAAAATCTTTGACAAGATGGCTGAAATGAAACCACCAAAAAATTTTATTATCACAAGCGGTGACGCCTCAAATTCATGGAAGCAATGGTTACAACAATTCGAATGGTTCGAAATAGCAACAGAATTGTCAAAAAAATCACAGACAATACAATGTGCTACGTTTATGGTCAGGACCTGATATAATCACAATTTATAATAACCTTAAATTGTCAAAGGATGAACAAAACGATTTAGCCGTACTAAAAAAAAAGTTAACGGAATATTTTGTTCCAAAAAAAAATATTACGTTCGAAAGATATACGTTCAACAATATGCGACAAGAATCAGGTGAATCATTTGATGATTTTTATAATAAAATTTTAAAACAGTCTAAAAATTGTGACTTCAGTGGATTAGCAGAAGACTTGGTCAAAGATAAAATCGTGATTGGGGTTAGTGATAATCAATTAAGACAAAAGTTACTCGCGGCGGATAAATTAGATTTAAATAAAGCAGTAAATTGTTGCAGAGCTGCTGAACAGGCACAAATGCAAGTAGATATAATGGATTCAAAAACAGATACATTAGCTGTTATTATAATGAAATCTCAAAAATGGCAGAAGAGCAATGACAATGAGAAGACTAAATCACAAATAAACACAATAAATTGCAAGAGTTGCGGTTCAAATCACGAGCAAGGTAAATGCCCAGCATTCAAAGAAATTTGTACGAAGTGTCAAATCAAGGGACACACGAATAAGATGTGTAGAACCTCAAAACAAAAAAATTGCAAGAATGAAGTCCAAAACTAAAAATAACAAAGTTAATGTCATTGCCGAAGCTAGTAGTGATGAGGAGGAACTTCTCGTATGTTCAATATTGGACAATATTCAATCTGAGAGTGATTGGATTGAAAATATTACGATTAATAGTAAAAATACTAAAGTCAAAATCGACACTGGCGCAAGATGCAATGTAATGGCTGAAAATCAAGCAAAATCGTTAAAAATACAAATTAATTCCAGCGAAAATAAATATATTGTGTCTTTTACGGATCACAAAATGCAAGTGCTTGGTGAAATCACAATAATCTGCTCGAACGGGACAAATCAGCATCCAGTAACTTTCAAAATAGTTCATAAGCCAATGATTACTGTAATTGGATATGACAGTGTTCAGGTCAGAGTTCAAGTTAATCATCGTGAGTGGGTTGGAGCAAAAGTAACTGATGTATCAAGAAATCCGCGATCACTTATAATTCAAACTAATCAAGGACAAAACTTGCGACGAAATCATGCATACATCAATAAAACAAAAGCAAACTTTCCCAGTAAAGCTTTATTAGATCTTGATGAAACAGTCACTGAAACGAATTCAAATCAAACTGCACAAGTAAATAATACAGAGGTTCCTACGTCATCACATTCGGAAGCAATTACCAATGCTGGTAACAAGGAAATACCCGAAACTATTAATATCCCATCAAGTTCAAACATTTCGAAGACAACTAGATCCGGTAGGTTGGTTAAGCCAATAAATAGACTAGACTTATAATTTCCACAAAATTTCAATCCTTTCGTTATTATTGAATTTTATTCGTATTGGGAAATAACGATTGCTGTCTTAGTTTATTCTTGTTGATATTATAAGGGGTAGTAGAGTAAGAAATTGAAATTATTAATTAATGTTTAGGCATATCAAAGTATTACTTATAAGTATGCTTTATTTTGAATTGTAAGCTGTAAGTTCATCATAATCTGTTATAAAAAGGGAAATGTAATGTAAATGATGATTACTAATGTTATACTATATATACATATGTATGTTAGGTTGGTAGCACTGAAATAAAGCATTATTGATTCACCGATGTACGTATCATTACAGGGACTACTAGATAAACTAGCAGTGAATAATGGATATCATTATAATTGAAGAAACAAACGTATGATGAGTATATTATACGTTAGTCGTGGACAAATTAATTTTGTCCATGACTAACGTATAATTTACTCATTATACTTTTGTTTCTTCAATCATAATGATATCCATTATTCACTGCTAGTTTATCTAGTAGTCTCTTCTTCCATTATTCACTACTACCAAATAAAAATTTCATTTTTGAAATTTTATCTAGTAGTCTCTTGCTATTTTCATTATTATTAAATTGAGACGTCCAAATGTGGACGAAATATCGTATTCTAATGGCTGTTATTCACTCAGATTATTTACGACACTCGCCTATCGGCTCGTGTCGGTAAACTTCATCTTCGTGAATAAGAGCTATCATTATATGCTCGTTGAATAATATACTATTATCCATTTTTGATATATAATAGCTCGATAACTACGCTGATTTCAAATAAAGAAAATGAAAAATAACCCATTGTTATACTATAACCTACGCTGCTAGGGGCAACGTGAGTTATATTTTGTATAAAAAAATGTTGAGTAGTCATTGGAAAATTATTCGTAGCCAAATTGAATGAAAAACTATATTCGAAAAAGTAGTTAAATTAAAGTACACCATGATAATTTAAAGAACGGTCCCTATAATAAAATGTATTTCAAAATTCAATGCTCTAGTGTGAAAACACAAAATGGAACTACATATTTCTTATTAATTTACGAAATTTATTTCAACAAAAGTGGATAAAACGTTTTATGCCACTCGTGAGCAAAGAAATATTATCCACTCGGGATAATCGCCCACTCGGCTATCGCCTCGTGGGACAAACTTATCCCTCATGGATAATATCTCGTTTTGCTCACTAGTACCATAAATAACTATTATTGTGTGGTGGGTCACATTTAAAAAAAACCGTGTCAATTTAAATTGAAACATTGTAGTAAGAACATGTGGATTTTATTACAAAGTACCGATATAATAGCACAACTGCGAGGGTAAGGTATGGAAGAATGTCTGTTTGGAAACGGAAGAGGCATTGCAATGTGATGCATATGACAAGTGAATACATGGGAGGTGCATAGTCAGTGTAAATAAAAAAACATCAACATATAAAGCTGAAGCGGCAAAAATGCTTTGGTTTTGCTCTGAGGAATGCATTAAAGCTACGCAATTGTAAAGTTAGGCTTTGAATTTCGAGTCAGCCGGACGTATATTTTTATTTATAATTTTTTTTTCTGATTTTTTTTTTTTTGCAATTTATGCAATTTTTTCAAAATTTCATCTTGAAAATCAGATGTTAGTTGAACCGCGAGACACTTGTAAATCCTGATTGTTGATGCTCAACTGGATATGAGGAATATCCAGATAAAAACTTTTGCAGGGAAATCAAAAGAGTGCACAGCTTTTCTGCGTAATTATATTACCAAACTGTGGCTGTATGCTTTATTGTAATGAGCATATTCTCAAAATAGAGTATGTACCTTCACACCAAATTTATAAGAATAAATAAATAAATAAATAAGTAAATATTACATAGTTACATATTTTAGTTTATTTTCGAAATTATTGAGGATAAAAATTTAGTGAGACGTAAAATGAAATCTGGGATTTACAAAACCATCGAAAAAAATCCAACTGGCAAGAAATCACTTATTTGACGTAAATTCAAATTATTTGTGGATGAGAAAGGTGTGACTATAGATCATTTTATTACCTGTTTATATAAATATGACAGTCATAAAACCGGCACATCAAATTTACTTAAGCATAAATACCGTATCATCTTCTACAGCACCACCTGTAGAACATCTATTTACTTACGCCTACACAGCCAATATCCAAAACAATGAAAGCAAATATTTTGAGAAGTTGTTGTGAGTTTGTGGTTAAAGATTTGCATCCCATGGAGGCTATAGCTGGAGAAGGTTTAAAATCACTGCTTTTACAATGTTTTAAGTTAGGTTCAAAACAAAAAAAAAATCAAATTTTGATATTAGTGCAGCTTTACCCCACCCTGTTACAATATCACAAAACATTAAAGTAATTGCAAGTGACTTTAGAAATCGGTTAAAAGATATGGTTTTTAAAGCTTCAAAAACTGGCGGCGGAATAACAACTGACTTATGGACAGACAACCATAATCGAATTACTTACATCGGAGTAACATTTCACTATATTTTTGAAAAAAAAAAAATAATAATAATTATTAAATAGATGTCTATGTGTTCGTCAGTTATCTGAAGAAACAAAAAACAGATGAATACATAAAAACCGAATTTTTATCGACCTTACGTTTTTTTAAAGTAGCTGAACAATTAAATAATCTAGTGTTTGATACTGATAGAGCGGCGAACATAAAAACTGCTTTAAATTCTTTTATTAGACTAAATGGTTTTGCCCACTTTTTGAACAATACAGTACACAAATGTCTTGAAGTAAAATTTTAGTGGCATGCAGAAAACTAGTACGGTATTTCAAAAAGGCTAGTTTGCAAAGCTTATTAGAAAACTGCTTGAAGCATGATGTGTCTACTAGATGGAATTCGAAATTGGTAATGATTCTGTCTGTGATATTAGGCGAGCGTAATGAATTACATCGAATCGAGGAACTAGATAAAGCTGACATTGAAGCAATACTTTTAGTTTTAAAACCATTCAAGATAATGTCGAAGGAAGCAATTATCCAACTTTGAACTTAATTGTACTATTAAAAATCAAGGTACTTGCACATTTAATCGGACTTACTATTAATGACGAATGGGTTCGTGATGCTAAAATACACGACTAGAATACACGACTATGTTGAAATTGGAAGTCGAGCCCATCCGCTCCTTAAACATCTTAATATGATCGACGATACAAATAAATGTGCTACATATAGTTGGGTAAATTATAAATTAACCTCTTACATCAACGAAAATGAAGAGCTTACGCCTAGTGCCATGTCTGGTTACGTTTCTCTAAATATATGTCGGCCAATGAGCTCAATCTTATCTGATTTCGTCATTTATGACGAACAACCTATGGTGCTAAATAAATTAGAAATGTATAAGCAACAGAAGGTTATTAACGACGAGAATTTCGATCTATTAAATTGGTGACAGGACCACCAAACAAATTTTCGAAATTGTTTTTGATAAAAAGGAAAGTTAATTCTGATAAGAGAAATTCAATTGATCCCAATCTTGTGGATGATATTTTAGTAGCTAAAAGCAAATGGGATTTATTATAGTTTTTGTAACAAATATAACATTTACATTTATGTAATATACTTGTTTATTGACTCATTTTATAATTTTATTGTATTACATTGTATTGTAATGTATAACATTTTATTTTGAATTTTTATAACAAAATTAACTTAATAAATGATAAAAATACTTTATTTTTCTTTCTCCCCAGTGAAAAGTCTAAAGGTAAATTTTGAAAGTTCCCACACTTGTTTTAATTTTGCGGATGCGTTCCCACACTTGTTTTTTTTTTTTTTTTTTTTTTTCAGCGGATGCGGTTCGGATGCGGATACGGAAAAATGTAACAAAAATGTTTTACGTGTAAAATGTAAAAATCACATGTGTATATGTGATTTTTAACAAGAAAGATCGATTTAGCCCATCACTAGAGTATTAACCTTGTTTCTATATTTTTTGTTATGTTTTATTAGTGTAAATGTCGAGACCATTTCCTATTTCAGATATCTGTCTCTCTTTTTTACATTTGTGTAGTCTATTTTTAGGCCTTTTCAGATAATGAAATATGTATCTTACAATATTTTGTTTTCATTACTATCACGTAAAAATCCCCCAAAACAGGTGGAAATGAAAATTTATAGATTCACATTACACTTCAGTTCGAGTCAATTTGCATTGGTAAATTTTGACTATACTGTGGTCATATCACTCCATAAGAAATGTATGAGGTAAACATTTTTTTCCGTTGCTTTTGATACCTTAAATAAAGCTTGTTTTCAACATGGAGGCATTATTTATTAAGTAGGTTTTGACATAAGAATAGTTGCTTTTCCAGAAAGGGCGTATTTACATACAAAACATTTTTTCAGAAAGTAGAAAAAAGTGGCTGTGTTTTTAAATATTAAAATAACTAATTATTTTCCCCTGATTGGGTTACTTCTATTCTGCTACTATTTCTACGAGGACTAAATGCGATTTTCAAACAATCCATAAATTTGTGTAAATTTATTTTTAAATCGTATTGAGTTTTTCTAGAAATAATAGAAGAATAGAAGAAAAGGAATATAGAAGATTTGCATTGAATCGACCCCAATGATTATATTTTCAAGCAAATGGCGTTTTCATAATTTGCATTTTTTGAGTGCCCTCTTGTGAATATTAAAATAAGTTTGGAAATAAGCTCTTTTAGTCAATATTCTCCAAAATAAACCGGAAGGAATAACACATTAATTAGAGATGAATCGTGTTAAAGGAAAAGATATACATAACCTGATGCATTTATTTTTATTTAATAAAAAATAATGTTAGACACCGACATTTGTGCACGTCGTCTGCTTTTGACTATTCCCTGATGCCCTAAATGAATAAATTCGATCACTTCCCTCTGCAATGCAGGTGGTATAATAATTCTTTGCCCTTTCAATAATACCCCGTCAATCACATTAAAATCATTTCTATGCTGATAGTACAGCCACATAAACTCCGACAATCTATTTCTCCCTGGCCATCCTTCATCACAATAACGCTTCAAATTTTTGCAAACCTCGTCTAATTCTTGATACTTTCTAATCTTTTCCATATAACTATCTTTAATAGGCAAATTTTCCCTAACAAAATTAACAAATGCTTCCACTTCAATGCCCATTTCATCATACAATTCTTTTGTGCTACTATCTGGACTACGAGATAAAGCATCCGCAACCACTAATTGTTTGCCTGGTACATAAACCACCTCATAGTCATACCGCATTAATCTAATTCGGAAACGTTGTAGTCTAAGAGTGAGACTATCCAAATCCTTTGATTGAAGAATCTGGATCAATGGCTTATGGTCTGTTTCAAGCATCACCTTCAAACCAAGTATATATTTTGCAAACTTTTCAGCAGCCCAAGTCAAACCTAAAGCCTCTTTTTCAATCTGTGCATAACGACGTTCAGCATCCGTTAAAGTTCGCGATGCATATGCTACAATTTCTCTTACTCCCTCCGAATTCTCTTGTAATAAACAACCCCCAATACCATAGGATGAAGCATCCGCACTAACTACTATCTTCTTTGATGTATCAAAATACGCAAGGGTTGGTGATTCTGATAAAATTTCTTTAATTTTCAAAAATGCCTGTTGTTGATTTATTGCCCATACAAATTCCATACCATTTCTCAACAACGAATTCAAAGGTTCAAGCAGAGTTGATCGATTTCTAATGAATCGATTTACAAAATTCAACATGCCCAAAAACCAGAGGAGCTCTGTTTTGTTCTTAGGTGCGGAATATTCCATTATCGCTCCAATACGATCTGGATCCACCGATATACCCGCTGCCGATAAGCAATGCCCTAGGTATTTGATGTATTGAACATTAAACTCACATTTTTGCTTATTAATCGTTATGCCCTCTTGCTTTAATTTGTCTAACACCTGTCTCAAAATTCCATCGTATTCCTCAATCGAATTAGAGTAAATGAGGATGTCATCCGCATGGAACACCACGTTTGGGATTCCTGCTATTACCTGGGAAAATTGCGTAACAAAATATTCTGATGCGCACGATACTCCAAAAGGAAGCCTTTTGAAAACAAAATGACCGAAAGGACAAATAAAACAAGTAAGCAACTGGCTTGTCTTATCTAATTTAATTTGGTAAAATCCTTTATTAATATCAATTTTGGAAAACCACTGAGCGCCCTGCAATTTATTCAGAACCGAATCAACCTTAAATATAGGAAAATATGGACGTTGGACATATTTATTCAATTTCGTGTAATCACAACACAGTCTTATTTCTTGTCCTTTGGGAACAATTACAATAGGTGAAACCCACTCTGTTATTTCCTGAATTGGTTCAATCACTTCTAATTCTACTAATCGTTTGAGCTCCGTTTCTAATTTTCCCAATAACGAAATTGGCATCGTGCGTGGTACAGATTGTACAAACGGAATTCAATTGCTTCTTTCCAAGTGAGGTTAGTTTTTAACTGCATGACCTCACTAACACGTCGATCGTTCACCCCGACTACAATTCTATCACGAATTAACTCTTCTTTTAAGATGTTGTATTCACATCCTTCCGCTATGGAATGCAATTCCCCGATGAACTCCTCTACAGTTTCGCCTTGGTACTGTATTCTTGTATTAAATTTATATCGCTCAAATATTATATTTTTCGTAGGTTTAAAATAAGCGTCAAATTTCTCAAATGCTTTTTCCAATGTAACAGGTTGTTCACTAAACTGCAATGCTATTTCTTCACTTTTTGATCCCATTACATACTCGTAGAACAATATATCGATTTTTTCTTTATCATCTTTCTTTGTTACACCACTTACTGTCATTTATCTTTGGAACCGTTTTTTCCAAGCCGGCCATGCCTCAAATTTGTCAAATGTAAAATTATCCGGCGCCTGAATATTTTGCATTTTTTTTTTTTTTTTTTTTTTTAATTTGTAATATCCACGATTACTGTTATATGGAGCGATATCTTATTATTTTAGTTTAGTTTACCGCTGTCACCATGTTTTGTTTCTCCGATTATAATTAAATTATACACACAATGCTTTTTAATTATATCGTTAATTTATTTAATCCATTTTAGGTTAATTGTGTTATCGAAGCCCCTCCGTTAACCACTCACGTATAGTTCCTCTTCTACTTCACTCTATCAGAAATACCCTAAGAACAATGTACTTCGATTACACAACACCGAGTTTACTAGTAAGCCTACTTTTTAATTCACACCGAGCAGTATAGTGTGAAAAGTGTCTTTGTTCTCCAAGAGAAAACGACCAAAAGCAGACAAGGAAAAATAATGAACCGCACTGCATCGAGCGAATAAGAATATAGACACTAAGCGATTCCAGTTTTGGCCAAACTGTTTTTTTAATAAGTTTTGCAACTTTTTGTTATTTGAAAACGCAATGAAAAAAAAATAAAAAATTAAATTTAAATGTCAATTATATTGCTATCTTTATTTTGGCCGCCACATTATTTTGAATATTGATAATAGTATATATCGCAGATTCAATTTCGACAGCTCCACGGTTGGCTTGCAACTCATCCCATACAAAAAAGATGGGTTAGTCTTTTGATTTTCATTTAAATCGACTATAAAAATTGTATAACCTTGTCTCGCATAGAATACATCCTGTATGGGTGTTCGTGGCAATGGCAATACTTGTTGCAAATCTCAAACTATTTAGCTCAACACCTTTCATCAGCTCGTAGAAGATTTTAGTTCGCGAAGTGGGCGCTCGTTCTTGCGTCATTAATTCCATTTTGTAATTCTGTCTCTTTCATTTTTTATTTTATTGGTCCATAAAAGGCATGCGCTCCAAATCCCATGTTAAATTCTCCATGAACAATTTTATAAAACATTTGATTTTTAATAATTGTTTGGGATATAACTCACAGGATAAATATATTCTTTTGCATTTGTTCCTGACGTAGTGGCCTTCCTGTGCTGGCAAGCTATTCAGAAATTTAGCGTAGGCTTTCTGTTTTCTCTCTCGATTTATGCGATGTGTGGTAACCACCACGGTTTCCTTCAAGAGTATTTCCTTTTATTGAAGCTTTATTTAAGTTTCTGATGTGTTTTCCTTTAATAATGAGAACCGCCAAAACATTTTTCTGCACAATCAACGGAACAGCTTTTTGCGTCGTTTCAATAAATTGTATGTGCAGCTGAACTTACGATGTCGTATATTATATGAAAAAAATTTATTCCGATGTATCGGTTCATACGTAGCCAGTAGCCGCGGGATATACACATTCTGGTCAACTTTCATGTTGCTGCTGCGATTTGAGATTAATTCTTTCACTTTCATTGCAACACAGCGAAACTTTTATTTTGCACTTTTATGATCACAAGGTTTTTTGAAATTTTTGAATAATGGATCACTGTTAAGGATGTACCTTAAAGTAGGAAAGGTAAATTATTTGTCCATGCTGGTGGAATGTTCATTTTAAAATGATCAATTTTCACTTAGACTTTATTTATCAGGTTCTAAGTTTTTAATTGGAATATTTAAACAAGACAAAACATAATATGTTGCTTTTTTGAAGGCCTTTTATAATGCTCATCATGATCATTTCTTTCTTGTGGGAGATACATTTTAAGATTATGAACAGGAATCTGTCACAATATTACGTTTCATCAAAAATGGAAATAAGTTCTTTTGAAAAATCACTAATCATGTTGTTCCCTTTGTACTTTTATGTTTCTTAATTTTTGAATCAACTTTATTGGACTGCTAGAATACTTAGATCTATTATAGGACGGCATCTAAATACGAAAGGTTTTATGAATTTGTGCGGACTCTGACGGTACTTATTAAAATTGGAAAATTAAAATTATTCGGTCAAAATAAAAACATAGAATTACTAATGGATCACCTACTCCGCTAGCCATGTTAATTCATTAGTGTAGCGCAATATGGAGATTTTTCCACAATTTCAAACCAGTAATAAATGGAATTAGATAAATGTTGGTAAACAGTGGCATTCTCCAAACAAAATGCCCATTCAACAAAATAATTTTTTTTTGTGTTTTTTTAATTAATCTAAAAATTCTAGTAATCTTCTTAACAAACTAAATGTTTGAAAGAGAAATATTTACAATTTGTATAAAGATCAGATCCAACAAGTTCTCAATAAACTCTATTATAATTCTCAAACAAATACAAACTATTCAAAAAATAATATACACAGTATACAAATATTATAGAATAACACCATAAAATATTTAAAATACAATTTATGTAATTTACTGTAAAATTCAACCGTGAAATATCAATGATTTTATTTATTTATTTTATTTTATTGTTATTATCTGCTCAACCATTATTTTACAACATTTAATACAACAAGTAGTTTATTTCCATATTTACAATACATAGTAGATACAACAGAAGTAGTACCAGAGTCGCCTTTATATACAGAGCCGTAAGATTATTTAAAAATTTGTGTTGAGCTGTTTTGAAGTGGGATACTATTAATGGCGACACGAATAATCAGCCAAAACCAAACCACCCAAAAATTGTTGTTTTTTCGGTGATTATGCCTTACGTCGAATTGCCCAAAAAAAATAACAATAAATTAAAAATTACCCATAACCTAATATCAATAATCGCCCTACAATATTTTCGCAATTGTACATACTTTAAAATGTGGGTTATGTCTTTTGAATAATCGCACAAAATATTGAAAAAGAATAATCGCCCAAAAAAAATTGTTGGTCCATTATCCATTTTTAATGGTTTTACAAATATTTTTAAACATTTCAACAGCCGCCGACCGCTGCTGCTGGTTTTATTTTGCTTTTCTATTGTGCGCTGCATTTTCAAATCACTAAAATGTAAAGGCCGCTGAGTAAAGCTTTATATCCAAAACATAGAGAAATATCACCACAAGGCTTTGCTTTGGTGACTGCTTACTAAAATTTTTTCGCTCGTTTGTAAATTTTGGGAAAGGAAAATGACTTCGGTCCAAAAAGACCAAAGTATTGAAATCCTGTCAAAAATGACGAAAAATTTGGTTGGCCCAAAACCATCTTTCTCGAAGTTTTCAAAGCCTCTTAGTCTGGATGTCTATACCCATGGTATCTATGATTTGGATTTTTTTTCGCCAATTTGTTTCTATGGTCAAGGCGGAGATTCGAAAAGCTTTTCGAAACTGTACGTCAAGAGGGTCAGGTTCCTGCCATAAGAATTAAACCAAAACACCTGGTTATATAAAAATATTTACGAATTTTTTATATATCGTCATACCAGTGCTAGCCTGGTTTATCTCCAAAATTCAATTTTTTGAGTTAGTAATTGATTCTTATTGAACTCAATACTCTCTTTTCGATTTTTTAATTCATTTTGTTGTATCTCCTCTCCTTAACGAGATATTCAGTAGTAAATTTAGGGTAACCACCAGAAACAACGAAAGTTAAAAATTTGTTTTAGTGTATCTATCGTTTTTACTAATTTTGTTATGCAATTGAACAAAATAGGATTAAATAATTTCAAAGTTATTTTGTTCAATCTCCTTCGTCATTTTGCTTTAACTCCAATTTTGTTTTTCGTGCGTAAATTTAGAATTTTATATTAATTATTGCTAAAGTAAAAAGTTATGAGTGGATCGAAAGATGGAAATAGCTCCTCTGTTCGCGAAATGTCAGAAGAAGTATACCGGTAGGATTTATTATAAAAATTTAATGTAAACGGTAAAATTTAATATAATAATATTGCAAACGATCAATTATATTTCATTAGTGTTATGAATGATTATGAAATTGATGCTGACAGTCCTTTTGACGACTCGGACGTCGATCCAGATTTCGTACCGGAAAATACTATCCCAAATCAACCCAATATTTTGACGGAAAGTAAGAAATTGTGATTTCTCCATAATATAAAAAGTTTAAGTTCTCAAACTATATTTAATTTTTTCTATATTAGGACAGTCAAATCAGTATGAGAATTCACCATTATCAGACGTATCCAATATAACATCACGAAAATCACGTAAACATAAAAGAAATGTCGATCGTTGGAAAAGGAGTATTTTGAAACAAAAAAGAAATCAAGGTGACCAATATTCTGGTCAATGAGGTGAATTGCACAAATTTAATATTAATTTTCCTGCAGCAGAGCGAGAAATAATATATAAAGGATTTTGGACCCTAGACCGAAATTCTAAATTAAACTTTTATGGGAAATTTACAAAACAAACGACCACAGGTAGGAAACGGACCAAAAAGGAAACTTCAAGACGGCAGGACACCTATGAATACTATTTTGAATAGAATGCAATATTGTTTCGAATTGCAAAGTATTTTTTCTTAAATACTCTCGATATTTTACAAAATAGAATATACTATTATTATAATAATCAGCATTTACCTAATGTTGGTTTGTCAATGCAGATTAAACATGTTGCCGACAATGCAGGGCAAACATGTCAAATATAAAATACCCGAAAATAAATTAAACGGAATTCGGGAGCATATAAAGATATTTCCGATAATGGATTCCCATTATTGCCAAGAAAATTCTACCAAACAATACCTTGAGAGTGGATTAATGTATGCGCAAAATGTATAAGTTGTACGTTGAGTCAACAGAATCCGTTGAAATTACATATGTACGCAAAAATTTTTAACGAGGAATTCAACTTATCATTTTATCATCCAAAAAACGATCAATGTGACCGGTACGTTGCATTTAAATTGTTAAGTAATCCAACCGATGGCGATAAACAAATATTTGATTCACATCGAAATTCGCATAACTTAGTCAAAGTGGAGCGAAATAATGATAGGATTATGCAGGATGACACTACAGCAGTCGTATGTTATGATCTGCAAAACGTGTTTCCGCTACCAAAGGCCAATGTGTCCAGTTTTTTTTTATGAAAGGAAATTCAGTGTTTTCAATTTAACGGGCCACTGTAATAAAAACAACGTGACTTATTGTATGTACTATTTGGCACGAGGCACTAAGTAGGAGGTCGGCAAATGACGTTGCATCGGCATTAGTTAAAATATTGGAAAATGTTGTTCAAGATAATCCATCATCACTAAATTAATTCTTTGGTCGGATTCTTGCATACCTCAAAATAGAAATCGACTAACTGCATTAGCTATTCTTAAATTTTGACAGAAGTTCCTCATATTACTAAAATATAGCAAAACATTTTCGAGCCTGGGCATTCCCAGATCCAGGAAATCGATGCGGTACATAGCAGCATGGATAGACATTTAAAAGGAATCGAAATTTATAGTCCGATTACACTTCTAAAACTTTTAAAATCGATGAACTATAATAGAGTGAAACTTAAAATAATACAAGTAAACTCAAAGGATTTCTTTAATTATAATGTGTCCTCTTCTTCAATTACCTTTCCTCCATTCGCTTTAATTAAGCACATTATTTATTCAAAATAATTTTCATTAAAATATTGCAAAGAATTTGCTGGCGAGTTCATAGATTGGAATATTATGAAAAACACGAAAACTCGAAAAAATGCTGTTTCCAATAATGTATTAGCTCTACCTAACCAAAGTAATGTGAAATTTATTTATAAATGTTCCGTAGAGAAAACCAAAGATATCAAATCAATGTGCAGATTTATGTCAGAAGCTGATGCACAGTTTTATAAAATTTACTTTAAGTCAAATATTATAATATTATCTATAGAGTATAATTAAAATAATGAGATCAAAAATTTTATTTAATATTTTAATACTGAATTTATTGTACTTTTTATTTTATGACTGATCTGAATTTTTATTTAATAAATGAATTATTTTAACTATAACAATATTTCTTGTTTCATATTTCATATAAATCACTTATCCTCTTGTGTTCTTTAATTTTGAAGCTAAGGAAATTTCGTAATGAATTATTGAAACGTATGGAAAGTGGATATTGACAAATTTTACATAATAGAAAATTTAATTTCATTTTGGTGTAAGTCCACCTAAATATTTTTACTGGCTGGAGATACACTAATTTGCATCCGAAAGGTCTTTACATTTTCCAATTTTCCTGAAAAGATAGTATGTCTCCGGCCAACATTTTAAATTGCAGATGTTGCATAACAATATTTTTTATGTGGTGATACAATTTTTTTTCAAAATTTTTGCATAGGTTCATTGTAAATTCCAAAAATTAACTTTATTTCAATTTTTCTCGAAACGTGAAAAATGTCGCTTAAAACCTGGCTAGCACTGGCATGACGATATGTTGGTTTGATTATTGAATTAGGCATTGAATTTGGGGTTAATTTGAAGGATAAGTTAGGGGTCAATTTGCGGGTTGAGTTGAGGTTGAGATTGAGTTGAGTTGGAGTTGGTAGGATATAGTGAGTTGCTGACCAATTTTTTATGTATAGAACGGAAATGGACGGGACCAAAAAAAGTTGTCCGTTGTAGTGAGGTGTCCGTTAAACTGACGATTTGTGATTTTTTTTTTTTCTAAAAATTTTATTGGGTCTATATCTTATACGATTTTGAAGAAATCCAGCATTTCCAATGGAAATGGGATTCTCAAATGATTTTTAGACGAAGTTCTGGAATATGGCCAAGTAGGATGGAACTTGGCTATTTCTTTCCTTAAATTTCACATGTGCGTTGAAAATGGGATTCTAAAATGATTTGTAGATGAAGTTCTGGAAAATCGCCACTTAGGATGGAACTTGCCATATTTCCCAAAGCGACTATGACAAAATTTGACATGTGCATTGGAAATGGGATTCTAAAATCATTCTTGGATAAAGTTTTAATATACGGCTAATGATGGCGAAACTTGGATATTTCTTAACTGATTGTGATAAAATTTGATGTGGTTGATGGAAATGAGATTCTCAAATGATTTTTATATAAAGTTCTGGAATATGGCCAAGTATGATGTAACTTGGCTGTTCCTTAACCTATTAGCATGAAATTAGACATGTGCGATGGAAATGTGATTTTAGAATGATTTTTGGATAAAGTTCTGGAATATGGCCAAGTATGATGGAACTTGCCTATTTTCTAAAATGATTTTTCGATAAAGTACTGGAATATGGCCAAGTAGGATGGAACTTTGCTATTCCTTAACCGATTGTGATGAAATTTGACATGTGCGTTATAAATGGGATTCTTAAATGATTTTTGGATGAATTTTTGGAATATGTTTCCAATTAGGAGGGAACTTGACTGTTTCTTAACGGATTTGCTAAAGTGATTTTTGTATAAAGTTTTTGAATATCAATGGTATGATGTATGGTATGATGGATAGTATGATGTTATGGTGTTATGATAGTATAATGGTATAATGATGATAGTATGATGGTATGGTGGTATGATGGTGATAGTATGATGGTATGTTGGTATGATGGAATGAGTTGAGCAGAGGGTTAAGAATTTGTTCGAACTTAGTTGAGTTGAAGTTGAGTTAAGATTTAGTTAGCCTGCATTGAGGTGAAGTGAGTTGTTCGGTTGGGGAATTATTTAAGAGTTGTTTTGGAATTAGGTTAAGGGTTTATTTGAAAGTTGATTTGAGGGTTTGGTTAGCGGTTAAATTGGTGATTGCGTTTGGGATTATGTTGCGATTGAGTTGGAGGTTGAGCTGAAGATTGACTTAAGAGATTCATTTTGGGATTGATTTAGGAGTTAAATTAATCAAGACCGAAGTTCTGACCACCTCATTAGGTTTCAGCCCTTTATATTTTAATTTTGGAAACAAAACAATAAAAAAAGAGTAATGAATTGATGTTTGTTAAAGTATTACCCATATTTGTTTTTTTCTGGGGTTTCAGTCTTATTTAAATCGACATAATACAAAATTTCGTTTTTCTCAATTGAAAATTAAATCTTCAAACTTTACGCTTTATTTGAATTTAACTATATCCAATTTATATAAGAAAAAATGGAAAACTGCTTTTCCCAGATTATTTAAAAATTAACTCCTCCTTTTCCATATTTCTATCATTCATGCAAAGATATTGTTGCTCGTTTCTAGGTGAACATTATCTCCATTTTTCTCCGGGCAATATATCCCTTAAAGATAAACAAAATGTGACAATATTCCACTTCAGCAAAACTCATTACTTGACAATTGAAAGTTGCCCAATGGTGATTATACATATTTTCGGGTCTTTTTTCAATATTGTATTTTGGTCAAAATTTTGTTAAAAGTACAATCGCGTGGTATGGCTACGGACCATTTTTGTGTCTATGCCTGGTCCTAGTGGACCGCCACCCAAACGTAACCTAACCTGATATAATATTTTATTGGTGTCATAAAGTGTTAAATTATACAGCATAATTAATTTGATTAGATCAACATATAGAATAATGCTCCTGATTAATATTTGATATTCATTAGCAAAATGATTGTTATTCAAGTATGTGTATAATAGAATATAACGAACAGTAAATATTCTTAGGAATATATAGAAAGTACCATATACGACATTTTTGGGTATTAAACTTCTTAACCTTTATATGTAATATGGATATTTAAATTATAATCGTTCTGTATAGGTTAAATAAAAGGATTATATACAAAATTAAGATCTGTTTTAAGTAAGTTTTCTTTTTAACCTGTTGTCCATCAAGGAAACACTAATTTTAAACATATTGAATTTTTCAGCACTACTTCGGGGATTTACTACAGAGGAGCGGATGGGAAATGATAAAAAGGCACATAAAAAGTTGCGGAAAGGCTGAAAGCTATCGAATAGATTTATTCCAAATGGTGAAATTTTTCTATTTTATTATATCTGATGCGTAAGGATTCTGAGATAAGCAGTAGGTATAGTACCTCTAAAGAATTTCGAGGTTCAATGTTTCATGCTTTAGGTGTCACGAAATATAGTATTACTACTCTACATTTAGAAGATATATTAACGGTTCTGGTGTGTTGCCTCTGAGCGAGCTAGTAACGTCTCAAATTTGAACGAAATTTTGGGCGATTTATTTTCGATATTAGATGGGCGGATTTTACTGCGACAAAATCGTTACAGTATTTTAATTTATGTACGTTCTTAATTTAGGTACGATGAAATATATAATGTATAATGAAAGTCTCCATTAGAATATTTGAAATATGGAAAATTAGCAAAATTTAAAATATCTTCATTCCATTTCCAAATAATTATACCATTACCGGTAACAAGAAATTGTGGTTTTGGCGGTCCTTTAGATTTTGCCAACCCAAATGATGGTTGTGATAAAGAATGTCTCGTGGTATTTACTAAATTACAATTTACATGAAATTGTGTGAGATGTTACACAAAAATCTCACAGCAAAAATGTCGCCGGCAATAACGCAGAGAAAAAAATATCGCCGCAACGGATTTGCTGAAATATTTTTGAACCGTCATAACACTGGTACAGTCGAGCAAGGGACTCGAGAAATCAGATCGATGTAGGACTCGTACCTGCAGAAAACAAAACTTGTTCATAATTTTTACATGAAGCAAGCTCACAAACTTATCTTGTTAAAATTTTACCGCTTTTTTTTAATGATGTGGTTGCAAAGAGATCGGTACATTTAGCCGAAAAAAATATATCGATTTACAGAAGCTGACAGTTGCAGTTCAATTATTTCTCTCAAATGTACACAATTCGTAGGATCGGCTAACATTATTTCTTGCACAACATTAAATTTTTGGAAAAAGTTCTTCGATAGGATTCACCATTGCAGAATATAGTGGCACAAAAAGTAAAGTATGACTTGTATGTTCAACTAGATATACCTCCTGCTTGTTTTTGAACATACCTTTGTTCAGCGAAGGTGAGTATTCCTCTTCTACAATGAATATGATTTTTTCTCTAGCTTCCAGGGCATTTCGTGAAAAGGGCGATGCATATATGTTTCGCCTCTCGATTACTTTGAGTGCATTTCGAAGCACATTTTAATGTGATGCTTAATAGCTTCAATCCATTCCTAATTGAACTTATGCTTAATTGAATAAGTTCAGATTCTAAAATTTTCTGCTGGAAGTGTTTTCAGATAATTCTAAAGTTGATTAATTTCTTCTTATCATTTTAGTTGCTTGATTTTGATTCTTTAGGTTTTAAAATATATTTAAATTAAAACGAAACTTTCCGGTCCAAAGATAACAAAATCGCTTACTCAGCTGTTCAAAATGAAAAATTGATAAAAATTCTAATGTTAATATTCAAAGAGTACTCGTACAAACTATATTTGTACACATCTGAGGTATACGTTTTTGTGAATTTGTCAGCATGAAAATTAGTAGTAATAATCGAATTAAAACAAGGAAATCAGAAAAAATATTCCATTCGATGAAGCATTGATTTCACCAAAGTTTTCACAAAATCTTCAGATATCGCCTCCCATTCCTTTACGATCGCCATTTGCAGCTCTTGGAGACTCGTTGGAGCAACATCTCTGGCTCGAACACTCCTTTTCAACTCGTCCCATATATGTTCGATGGGATTGAGGTCCGAGCTTCGAGCTGGCCACTCCATAACAGGCACATCCACCTCTTGAAGGTACTGGTATACTACACCAGCCGTATGCGGGCTCGCATTATCCTGCATGAACAGAAAATTTTCACCAATAAACCCGGCTAAAGGTATGACATACTCCTCGAGTACTTCCTCAATGTACCGTTGAGAATTCATTCCTCTTGACCGACCGCCAGTATTGGCTCGGGTGGTGAATACAAGATCTGTCTTCGCCTCTAGTGATATGCCTCCCCAGAACATGCACGATCCACCGCCATACGAGACACGTTCTTGGACGCAACATTGTGCATATCGCTCTCCTTGTCTTCTTTATACACTTCCGCGTCCATCGGTGCCATATAAACACATCCTGCACTCGTCAGAGAACAGGACTCTACTCCATTCTTCTGTCCAATTCAAATGCTCTCGAGCGAACTTACGACGGGCTCATCGGTGGGATGTGGTCAATTTCGGCCCGTTTGCTGGTCTGTGTGCAGTCAGACTAATTTCTCGAAGTCGTCTTCTAACTGTCCACCGACTGACTTCGACTTCACGAACTTCTTGGAGCCGCCATCCCAGTTGAAACGTATTCATAGGACGATTTCGCAACGAAGTTGTTACAAGAAAGCGGTCATCACGCTTGCTGTAGCACGAGGTCGGCCAGATCCTTATCGCCGTCTGAAGTCACCAGTTTCCTGATATCTCTGCCACACTCGACGAACGGAGAATCGGCTCAAATTTAGTTGTCGAGCCACTTCACTTTGGTTGTACCCCGCATCAATTAGTGCAACCACTTGTGCGGCTACCCCTGGTGTGATATCCATTTCTTTGCTCCGGTTGAAGACGTGATTAATAGAGGACCGTTCACACTAAGTGTCGATACGCGAATGATGACAATTCCGAGCGAGATATTTCATGGCATGCTATTGTATTGATCTTGTTGAATTATTTTTAGAATTTAATTCGAAAGCCTGCTGTATGCATTTGACAAAAAATCACTTTGTTGGCATGGTACAAGTACAAAAAAGGTACCACTGGATAGGTATTGAAATAGATTTTGGATCTGCATTAAAAAAAATTAAACAAATATTGGATTTTTTTGATATTTTTGAACTTTTGTGGAAAATTGAGCAATGTGCGATTTTTTTGCACCCAAGTGTATGTATATGTTTCTGAAATAACTAGGTTTTCCAAACAGTTTTTATTGTTGGTTGAGTAAGTTGATTTGCAAAAGGTTAAATTTGAATTGCAAAAGGCTGAATTTGGAGTGCAAAATTTTGAATTTTTAGTGCATACCCTGTAAATCAGCGTGACCTCATAGGAAACTGCGATAGAATTAATAAATATCACAGTAAAATTTATAATTGTAGAACTTTAAAATTTTACGATTTTGCAGTTTGAGAATTTTTACAATTTTATAATTTTATGATATCGAAATTTAGAATTTTAGAATTTTAATTCTAGAATTTAGCACTGGAATTTTAAAATTTAGAGTTATCAACTTTACAATTTTATAGTTTATGATTTTAGTATTATAATAATTTAATATTTGCATTTCCAAAATTTGGAATTTTAGAATTTAACCAATTAACCTTCACCAGAGCAGTATATTTTTTTATGGTTGATGGTCAGCAATTACAAAATGGGGTTTCCCCCTTTGTGTTTTGTATGTAAAAATTGTGTGAATTTTAAAACTGTCCGATTTTAAATAAAATTTATGTTTTAGGTGTTTTAGTATACATAAATTGCCATCAATTGCCAAGTATTGCTAATATGCCAAGTATTTGAAATATAGATTGCAAGCCTTCGACAAAGTTATAAGCCTTCAGAAAATATTTTTATCGACGAGTAACTTTTCCTGTTTAGAGGTCGCACCAAATTCACATACTATTAAGGCAGTCCAAGTACGGTGGTGTCAATCAAACTGTGGATGAATTTCTGCAAATGCTAGGCGAGGACTTGTATTCCGTCTAACAGAAACATTTTATTGTATTTAAGCATACATAAGGGTTCCAATACAAACATTTAGTTACTCTGGTATTATTCAGATAGCTAAATATTATAGTTTTACGAAGAGGGGAAATTATTAGTAGTTCCTCCTATAAGTAATAAGTTGCAGTAGCCAGCAGTTCAATCGAACGTGATGGGATGACTGAAAAGTGATTAATTTCTCGTAATCCTCGTCAGATCGAAACTCAATTGCAGAACTCTTAACAATTTCTCTTCTTCGTAAAAATATTTGTCTATCTGGAAAGCAGAATAGTTTAATGTTTAAATTTCATGATTATAGCATTACATAATTACGGAATTTTAGATATATAGAATTTTAGATTTTAGAATTTTATCAAATTAGAATTTTACAATTCTAGAGTTTCACAATTCTAGAATTCTACAATTTTTATGATTTTATATTTTCACTAATTTTATACCTAAAATTGCTAATTGTTAAACTGTAAAACTTTAAACTCGCATAACTTGAAATTCAAATTTCTTAAACACACTATTGAGCACATGACACATTAAAGAATATGACAACATCTTCATGGTACTGTGAAGCAAAATGGTACCGTAATGATTTTTCTGGCGCTCCTTTAGGTTACAAAAACCACTCACTATTTATCAAAAAGGCTATTCTGTCATTTACGCAAATTTCAGAATTTTAAAAGTAAACATTAAGATCGAATTTTACCAATTTTATGATTTTACTTTTAGAAATGTCAAATTAGAAAATTTTAGATGTTCAAAAATTTGGAATTCAGAACTTAAAATTTTATAATTTTACGAATATTCAGTTTTAGAATTTCAACATTTTAGGATTACTGAATTTTAGTTACCTAAAGAATTTTATCAAATTAGAATTATACAATTCTACAGTTTTACGGTTAAATGAGTAAAATTGCTAATTATTAAACTGTTTTAAATTGTCTGTAAAATTGTAAAATTGGGAAATTGATAATTTTAAAGTTCTAAAATTTTAAAACTTATTAAATTTCTAAAATAATAAAATCCTGAAAAAATAATGTTAACCTTTGAAAATTTAACATTTTTATTATTTTACTAATTTAGAATAATTCTAGAACTTTAGAATATAGAATTTTAGAATTTTTTATTTTAGAACTTTTGGTATTTTAATATTTTAGAAATATCGATTAATTAATTACAAAATTTTGCGATTTTATAGAATTAGAAACTTACGGTCTTATGATTTTACATTTTCGCCAATCATAAAATTTTAGAATTAAAACAATTAAATTCTACTATTATAAAATTGTTAATTGTTATATTGCATAAAATTGTATAGTTTTAAAATTAAAAAAATTTAAAACTGTAAAATTAATGTTACACAATTTTTCCTTTTTAAGATTTTAAAATAGTTTTTTTAAATTTAACAGGTTCCCAAAATTTCAAAATATTACTAAAACCCTTAAATTGTAGATTAAGATTATAGATTAGGATTACAGATTTTAAAATTTTAGAAAATTACAATTCCGTAATAAGAAGTACAATTGTAAATTTTTTAATTGTAAAATTTATAAATTCTTAATTTTCCCAACTCTACTAAAGCACTTAAATGGTTTAGTAAAATATTAATTTTACAACTCAAATATTTTAAAATTTTAGAATTTGAGAATTTTAGAAAATTAACATTTTAAACTTTGAGAATTTGAAATTATTTTAATTTTTACCAACTTTAAACTTTTTTAGCATTTGCACGTACGCATGAAATGATCACTGCCACGGAAATAATTCCTATTATTGAAAGTGTAGTGACTTGAATTTCGTGGATCACAATTATTAGTCAGCTCACGTTCATTAATCGGGCTGGTATTTGTCACCTTCACTAAGGTGGTGGAACGTTTGTGGAATTAATTCTTTGGTTTTCTATTAATTAGGCGGCTTAAATTACCTTCTCGCTGTGCTCTTTTCTGTCACTATCTTTTCGGTTGTTTGCGAGATGGTTGTTAGGCCACCTTAATGCATGCATGCTTCAAAGCGCCTCGTACTTGATACATACTCTTTGTTTGTTAAATTCAAGCCCAAATGTTGGTAACTTCTTGGAAACAGGCTTTGACTTTCGGGTCAACCAGACGTTAAAAAATAATTTTATTTTCAATTTTTCAAAATTTTAAATACTAATTTATGAATTAAGACTTGTAAAATCCGTGATGCAAAGAGTTAATACAAATCCAAACAGAAACAAATCTGGATGTCGTTATTCGTCGGTGACTACTTTCTATTCAAGTAGGGTCAACAGGTCAAGATCCTTCAACTGGATACCCTCAAAAATAAAAATACGGAGTACTAATTAAAGTGCAAGCAGAAATGGAACGAGCATACACCATTATGAAAGAACATACCATCTTAGAAGTAATCTGGGCTGAAATAATTAATTTTTTTTAAATACAATTATGTTGTCCACCTCTTCCATTTACGCAATATTACGAGTGAGCTTCTGCGCTTAAAATAGAGTGTTTATGATGGAGTGGATATCACTTGTGAAAATTCCATATTCATGTTACCAAATAAATAAAATAAATAATGAGTCTTCCAATATTTATCGTTTCCTCCGGTTGCTCTGGTCCAGGTATTACTTAAGGTATTACCGCTACCTCAAATTTTTTAGCCTCCATTAAACCTATGATCTTGCCTGAAATGTTGATTCAGACCGTCGAAATATAAAAATATAAATACCTTACGCTAGGCAAAACCTTGGCAAAAATCGATTTCAAGGGAAAAATTACTTTGACCAACGAAATATTCCCGGTCCCGACTAAATTCTAGCTTCCATATATTTTCCTTGTCTGGCAAGATTGAAGGAGACTACAGAAATACCTTGCAATCTTATTGCTCTGGTTTGAATTTAAAGTTTTACTCAGATTAACGAATTAAAGTGACTATCATCCGCAGAATTGTGTTGTTGAAGGAGTATTAATGAATTTAATTTTATTAAATTAATTTCAAATATGAATAATTGCCTAACCAAACATTACTCATAGTACCTATTGTAATCGTAGGAATAATTTTTTGCGCCGGATAAACAACATTTCTTTCAAAAATCGGAAAACCATTTTTCCATTCCATTAACTCGTTAGTTTTCAATATTTTATGAAACCTGAAAGTTTTTCCTGTGACTATTGAACATTTTCTTGGCCGTTATACGTTTTCAATTATCGTTTTTTTTTTTTTGTAAATTTAATTACAAAATTGTTGATTCCGGGATTGTGTAGTAAAACAAATTTTCCCTCTCTAAATGTGGAAACAGGAAGCGGAATTGATTTATATTGATTTTGTTAAATTTCAAAAATGTATTTACTAATAACCAATGATCACATATAAGCAGTGGTAGTAATAAATAATTGTATCACTTAGTGAACGTAATCATAAAATTATTGAATTGCGATTTGATTTGTATTTATGTATGTACGTATAAACATAAATATTTATGGTTTTAATGCTTATACATTTTGCGAGTATTCCATTAAACGGAAAGAGGATGTAGAAATTCGGAAGAAAATGTTTACAAAAAAAAATGCATTTTGTTTGGTGTTTATGGGAAAACGATTTTATTTTATTTTATTGGCTTAAATATAGTATTTTATATTATACTTTCAATTTACGTATAATCATATTACGTTTACGTACGTAACCAAAATATTTAATAAAAGCTCAACCGCACACGAACCAGTAAAATTAATTTAATTTGTGTTACTATAAAAATATAAAACACAAATTCAAAAAAATTAAAATAAACATTAAATTTAAGAAAATTTAGGACGTAATGTGCCTAAAACTTGGCAATTAATTTGAGTTCTGGATAAAATACAAAAAGTTTTGTTTTACTTTTATTTTTCTTTTGAAAAAATTTCTGCGAATAGCCTAAGTAAGTTGGAAATTTTTGATTAATACCTAAACATTGTTACGATATGCGACCGGATCACATACCGTAAACAGATATCCCGCAATCTCCATCTGCAGCATATGCCGGCTAATGCGCAGTCTGGGGGGGTCGGTGAGATGGAGCCTTGACGGGACTTAGGAGCTGCTAAAAAAAAAGAAAAGAATTACGCTAATTGCTCACGCATAGCAAACGCTCGCCTCCAGGATCACACGAAAATTCAAACACTCATATTTTTTCCATTGAACATTTTAACAATTTAAGTTTGTATTCATTGGTTATATTGATGGTATGGATGAAAAAGAAATATAAATTACATTAATATAATTATCTAGTCAATTACGTTAATACAAACAATAATGAATATTATTTCCGAGTAAGAACAACAAAAAAATATTGTGATCCTCGCCAAGGACTATATTGGATGCCCCTGTAATATCGGCCAATACTCGAGCTCGGGTATTTCCTGGAAATAAATAAAAAAAACGAACAAAAAAAAAATTTCCCCAAAGGGAGTTACTAGAGAAACAATATTCAAAACAAAAATTTTATCTAGGTCTAATCCAAATAAGATATAAAAAGAACAAAAAAATTCAATACCAACAACAAACGAATTCATGAAGAGTATCCAACGGTTGATCATGCGTTCCCGTTTTGAATGGCGCCACACCTCCACCTGTTATCGTCAACCGGAACTCGGAACCGCCACCGAAATCACCAGCCCGTCGCAGCGCAATTTTAGTTTTTGTACTTTTGGGTATGATGCCACCACGTGAATAATTATCACACAAAAACAATAAAATTTGGATTTTTTTTTCCTCTTTATACAGATTATATCCAGTCTATATTAATCCATTTGTTTCTTCACAAAGGGAAATAATTTATTTACCTAGTTTCAATAAGTACATAGGATTTTCTGAAACCATTTTCTTTACACACATTTCACAACACAGAAAATTGTTTTTTTCCTCGTTTGGTGCTATTTTACACAAATCAGGTTATATTATCTCACTTATTATAATTTATAACCACACAAAGTAATCAAGATGACAATTCTGTCAATTGTTGCGACGTAATTTCGCTACCCCGCTTATTTTTCAATCGATCAAAAATAAGTAAAAAAAATGACTCGATTTTGGTGTTTTAATTTTTGTTTCTTTTTTTTTCTTTTGGTTGTTGTCTTTCCAAAATGTTTATTTTTCAGAAACTAATCACCGACTGACTAAAAAAAACCAAACCAAAATTTCTTGTTTCTCCTGTCCAAAACAAAAAAACAAAAAAAAACGCCTCATCGCCATCAACGAAACGGCCACCACACGCAACATGCCAAACACACCACAAACATGCAAACAAATAGTCGTCATTCCGGCTTATTCAATTAAATAGAAGCGGGTGACTCCAAAGAACCTGCACACAGAACGGGTGAACAAACAAAACCGGTTCAACCGGACAAAAACAAAAAAAAATCGGTTACGATGTATCGTAACAACGTGGGGAATACCCAACGCCCTGAGATGTCTCACAAGCCGGCCAAAAAGTCTGTAAAGGCATCGGTAGGATTCAGGTTGACGTCGCATAAATGAGGAGGTGACCCGCTTCAGTGGTTAGGCGCGGATGTCGTGCGCATGGTAAATGCCTAATGGTTTTCCGGCAGGGTCCGTCAATCGATAAGCCACTTGACCTACTTGTTCCACTATGACGCCTGGTACGAACTTTGGAGCTAGTTTGGCCGAAAATTTTCGTACGGCGCTGCTCAAGCCATAGGATCGGACAAATACCGCCTGTCCCACCGTAAAGGTACGCGTTTGACTGGTGGAATTGTAAGCACGTTCTCCCTTTAAATGTGCCTCTCGTAAATGATGTATCACCTCGTCACGAACCCGATCTAATCTATCAGCAGTCGTCAAGGCATCCGCTTCACTATTGTCAACACACTTAAGCAATCGTCGAAGTGCATATTCAGAGCCATGTCCAATTCGGTGTTGTCCAAAAACGAGGAAGTGCGGAGAAAAAGTTGTTGACGAATGAATGACGTTTCTCATGGTGGCTCCGACTTCCGACAGATGGACGTCCCATTCAGTGTGGCGTGTAGCGATATACGCGCGCAGCGCGGCTACGACCGTCCGATTAACTCGTTCCGCTGCGTTACTTTGTGGAGAATGAAATGGCGTGCGTCTATGTTGGACTCCATACTTGAACAGCAACTGTCTAAACTGTACCGATTTAAATTGCATACCATTATCTGTCAAAACGATCTCAGGCACAGCAAAAAGATGGAACAGTTCCTTTTCAGTGAACTCGCACAAAGCTGCCGTAGATGCTTCCTTCAGAGCTTTAAGGAACACGAACTTGGAATAATTGTCTAGCACCACCAGTACGTATGTGTTATGCCTACGTGAACGGGGAAATGGTCCTAGAAAATCCATATAAATATGTTGGAAAGGGCGGGTTACCTCAAAAGCCGATCCCATGGGAGGTCTTAGTCGAACATTGGGAGCCTTGGTCATTTTACAGACCGCGCAGTTATTTATGAATTGTCGGACATTTTGATACATTTTGGGCCAATAAAAGTGCCTTTGAAGAAGTTCAACGGTTTTGGTAATACCCATGTGACTCGCAGAGGGTGGTGAGTGAGCGGAATTAATTAAAGACGGAGTCAAAGGAGCCGGAACGACTAATTTCCACGGAGAAAGATCAGAAGCTAGATAGTGATGGCCGGAGGAGGGTTGAATCAGTAACCTACCATCCCGAATCTTGAATTCAGCATGATTGTTCGGATGATCAGATATCCTACGCATCCATTCCACATAATCTTCGTCATTAAAAGCCGGATCATCCAAATCAATGCACAATCGATCATCGATACAGGTACTTGACGGACCAGGTTCGATCGCGGCGCAAAAAGCGCGAGAAAGAGTATCTGGTACGGTATTCAGGCTGCCTTTACGGTGCATTATATTAAACTTGAAGCCCTGTAATTTGAGACTCCATCTGGCTAATCGGCCCGACAGGTCAGACAAGTTCATCAGCCAGCGGAGACTCGCATGATCCGTGATGATCGTAAACTCGAACCCCTCAACATAAGACCGGAATTTCTTGACGCAAAGCACAGCAGCGTAACATTCCAGTTCGGTAATGCTGTACTTGCGTTGGGCGGAGTTGAGTTTATGCGAATAAAAAGCGATGGGATGCTCCTCGCCATCGTGAATTTGATAGAGCACCCCACCAATTCCCGTTGTCGATGCATCAACCTGGATAAAAAATGGTAAATTGTAGTCGGCATGCACCAGGACAGGAGCGGATGTCAAAGATTTCTTCAACTCGTTAAACGCGGTGTCGGCCTCTGGATTCCAGACGACTTTCTGCTTTGCTTTAAGCAAATCAGTTAAGGGTGCCGCGATAGAAGAATAGTTGGAAATAAATCGACGGTACCATCCGCTCATCCCGAGAAAGCGACGGATTTGACGGATGGTAGTGGGAATCGGAAATTTGGTAACGGCCTCAACTTTCTCGGGATCAACCCTGATGCACCCCTCCCCGACGATGTACCCCAGATACTTTATCTGCCGAAGAACAAACCTACTCTTCTCTACGTTAATTGTTAGGTTGGCCCACCGCAAACGCACGGCGACTAGTTTCAATAGGACAAGGTGTTCCTCAAACGTACTGGACGTTACAAGGAGATCGTCTAGGTAGACGAAAACCTTGTCGTGATACTGATGAGGAATCACCCTGTCCATCAATCGACACATGCTTTGCGGCGCGTTACATAACCCGAAGGGCATGACGGCAAACTGATAGAGAGGCCTACCCGGTACCGCAAACGCTGTTTTACTTTTGGCATCACTGTCGAGAGGAATTTGCCAAAACGCATCCTTCAGATCAATGCTAGAAATGAAGGATGTATTTTCCAATCGACTCAGAAGACCATCGATTATCGGTAACGGATAAGCATCCTTGACAGTTGCCTCATTAACCCTTCGGGCGTCGAGGCACAACCTAACCTTCCCATTAGATTTTTTCACCAAGGTAACCGGTGAACACCAGGGACTCTCACTCTCCTCCAGTACTCCCAATTCAATCATACGGTCCAATTCAGCATAAAGCTGCGATCGAACCGCAGGGGAGACAGCGTAATGCCGTTGCTTGACCGGAAGTGTAGTCCCTGTATCTATTTTATGGGATAGAAGGTTCGTACGACCCAATCCCAGTTTAACCGACGAAGGAAAAAGGTTTACGACCGCAGACAACGCACTGGCTTGCTCTGAGGAAAGGACGTGAATAAGTGGAGAATTTGGAGTGACCGAGGAGACGGGAGAAGAAGCGCGGTCACTGCTCAACTCGGACACATTAAACTCAACTCCGAACGCGCGAAAAAAATCCATCCCCAAGTATAGAGTTTGTGACAAATTTGGAGCAAGGTGAATTTTGAGTCTCCGAACTTTATTGTTAAAATGGACGTCCACCATAACATAACCCAAAATTCGCTCTCGGGAGCCATTCGCAGTCGACACATGGGACGGCAGATGGTGGAAATAGATATTACTGGACTTCAAAAATTTCTCGCAACCTTTACCCAGAACACTAATATTAGCGCCGGAGTCGAGTAATCCGCGTAAAGAACAATTATTGATTGTGATATCGACGAACGGTCGATTATCAGCAGAGTCGAACACGATGGTGGAACATATTTCACGACGAATTTGACGACGAGATCGAAAATAGACGTATGATCGGTGGAAACGAGAAGTGTTTTTGGTTCGCGGTCGGGTTGAATTTAACTTGTCGGAGGAGAACGACGTAGCAATTGGTAGAATTCTGGATCTGTGTTGCACGCGGATTCCGTTAGTTCGTGCGTTTTCGGGGCAGGCATATGCCGAGGGATAGAGCCCCGTATCTGACTTTCCCTCGCCCGATAGTTTCCCGTCGTGGGTCGCTGACATTTCAGACAATCCGGCAGGTACGTATCTGGCAAGCCACACCCAAAGCAAAACACAGTGCGTGCTTGTCGACATAGCTTAAAGGTATGCCCAACGCTTCGACAATTCCAACAGCGATTTTCAGGTCTATCGATGGTAGGTAAATGAGTACGGTTTGCCCTCCCGACTGCTTTATCCAGGGCACATACTGAATCTAAATTTTCGGGCTGAATTCTCGGAACCCTGGTTTCCTCAATAAGTTCGTGGATTTGCGTACGTGACGGAACGAGACCGGATTCTGGATTATGCCTGAGCTGTTTCCACAAATTTTCGAGGTACCGGGCTTCCTGTGCTAATTGACCCATAGTAGTGATGGGTTTGCCAGCCAATGCCAATTGAAGACCCGGACGGATGTTATTCAACAAGACATCTAAAAGTTCGCTGTCTGAAATAGGCGTGGTGGCTTGTAGTGCAATCTGCATAATACCATCATAGAAATCCCCGTAACTCTCGTGTGGATAGCGCTGCTTGCGTGCATCCAATCTCCGACGCAATTCTCTAGTTGACAAACCTTGCCCGAAACGTTGCAATAATTCACGTTTTAGAGAATCCCAGTTATGTGTGGAATCTCGCTCTAGAGCAGACCAACAAAATTCCAGAGCGGCACCGGATAATAGACACGTTAAAGATTGAACCCCCGCGTTTAAATTCACGCCAGCGCTTTGTGCCATTTGGTCCACTCGTGCAATAAAGCGCTCGATAGGGAGATCATCTTTGGATCCACTGAACTTGAGATTCCATCCTAAGATGGTTCTTGATATGTTGGGGTTATGCCGGGAACGAGATGCATCCGAATTACCGACTTCCGAGGAATGGCCCATATTTTGATTCGGATTTGGCGGTGTCATGAGTGATCGACGAAAATCATGCAGCATTGATCCAAAAGCATTAACGACTGTGTGAAGGTCGGATTTTTCTGCGGATGTAGTGCCCGAGGCATTAGGTAGTTCGAGTTTTGACGTAAGAGGCGCTATCGCAGGCCGACTGAGAACGTTAGAAGCACCATTAGGAACCTCAAGATTATCGCGTTCCACTATTGGTTTCGGGGCTGGAACAGAAGATGGTAGCAACGGATCAGTTCTGTCGTCCGGTTCGGAAAAGAAATCCATCCAATTCCCTGGAGGTTTTTCATTGTCCTGATTCGCCAATGGTTGCAACATTGGAGTCGTGTCGTAGATAGGAACTGGAACATCCAAGGTATGATTTGACTCAAAACGAGTAACGCGTGATGATAACGCCGATGATTTAACTTGTATGGGAACGGTATTGATGCCCGAAGCTCCCGCATCGTCAGAAGGACTAATTCTGATGATCTGTACATGTCGGACGTGATCAAGTAGTGTTTCGCACTCATGCATTAAAGGGGGTAAACGATCCGTTTCCAACCTATATATTTGCAATCTGGACAATCGGCCCCGGATATGTAATAATCGGGACTGTAGTTGGTGAATTGATTTCATCGACGGTGAAGGCTCGTTACCTAGACAGATAGATATCCGTTGCAATTTCAGCGAACATAATCGTAATTCCGTCGACGGATTCCGAAGACCAGACGCATGTGGCATAGAAGGTGTTAAAATGGGAAACTGCGTTTCAGCCAAAATTTTAGCTTGCAGCAGTTCAATGGTGGACGGACCGGACGGAATTTGCCGAATTTCAAGCTCGATTTGGAGTTCTTCGGGCTCCAAAAATTCAATTTCCATTTTGAACAAAAAAAAAATCGGCCCACAGAACTAGAAAATTCCAAAACTGGTAAATCCGGTAATTCAAAGAACTTAACGTAAATCGTAATTTTAAATCAATGTAAATATTTTTATTTTAGTAACTAAAGATGAGAGAAAAAAAAATGAACAATTATGAATATAAATACCCCAACACCTAGTAAATAATAAAATGAATACCCAAAATAAATAGAAAAATCAAAAAAAATTAAATCTTAATACAAAAAAAATACACTAGAAGAATTTATAAATAGCACAAAAAAAATATAAATAGTAATACTCAAGCAGTTGAGATTTACATGCAACTCAACGGCAACAAAAACTCACCCGAAACAAAAAAAATCAAAATAAATGCAAAATCGTGCACAAATACTATCCAATACTTCCAACTGGTAGTAAACAAATACCAACAATCCAAAATTAATAGCTGTATATAATATATATATAATAATTGATCAGGAGACGAGTATATGCGTATGCGTGAACTAAAATAAAAAGAAAATAACTCAAATTAATTAGGGTAAATGAAATTATCTGTTCAGCAGCGTATCTCACGCCATTCACCGCCAACACAGGTGGGATAAGTGTGATGCCGCTTGAACACAAAAAAAAATTCGGACAGCAACAGTTGTAAACCAACTGGAGGTCAAACACCGCGTGGACGTCCACGTGGCCGACCGCTACTGACCGTATCGGAAGTTTGAACCGACATATCGTCACCCATTTTATGACTCCGTACTCCAAGTTAACACCGATAAGGGAGTCCCAATGGACGACGATACCTCAGCAAAACTGTAAATAAAACGAAAAAAAAAACTGTAATTAATAATTTAAAAAAAAAAAAAAATATGAACGGGAAAAAAATTGCAGCGTGTCGCCTATGCCGACAAATCTAACGGTCACACCGTGATGTGAAGGCTACGGAACACGTGATAAAAAACACTAAAAGAAATTACGGTTAATAGGCTGTAAGGAATAGAGAAAAAAAATTATAGTTAAATTGCCGTTTATCGTTTGGGCGCCACTGTTACGATATGCGACCGGATCACATACCGTAAACAGATATCCCGCAATCTCCATCTGCAGCATATGCCGGCTAATGCGCAGTCTGGGGGGGTCGGTGAGATGGAGCCTTGACGGGACTTAGGAGCTGCTAAAAAAAAAGAAAAGAATTACGCTAATTGCTCACGCATAGCAAACGCTCGCCTCCAGGATCACACGAAAATTCAAACACTCATATTTTTTCCATTGAACATTTTAACAATTTAAGTTTGTATTCATTGGTTATATTGATGGTATGGATGAAAAAGAAATATAAATTACATTAATATAATTATCTAGTCAATTACGTTAATACAAACAATAATGAATATTATTTCCGAGTAAGAACAACAAAAAAATATTGTGATCCTCGCCAAGGACTATATTGGATGCCCCTGTAATATCGGCCAATACTCGAGCTCGGGTATTTCCTGGAAATAAATAAAAAAAACGAACAAAAAAAAAATTTCCCCAAAGGGAGTTACTAGAGAAACAATATTCAAAACAAAAATTTTATCTAGGTCTAATCCAAATAAGATATAAAAAGAACAAAAAAATTCAATACCAACAACAAACGAATTCATGAAGAGTATCCAACGGTTGATCATGCGTTCCCGTTTTGAATGGCGCCACACCTCCACCTGTTATCGTCAACCGGAACTCGGAACCGCCACCGAAATCACCAGCCCGTCGCAGCGCAATTTTAGTTTTTGTACTTTTGGGTATGATGCCACCACGTGAATAATTATCACACAAAAACAATAAAATTTGGATTTTTTTTTCCTCTTTATACAGATTATATCCAGTCTATATTAATCCATTTGTTTCTTCACAAAGGGAAATAATTTATTTACCTAGTTTCAATAAGTACATAGGATTTTCTGAAACCATTTTCTTTACACACATTTCACAACACAGAAAATTGTTTTTTTCCTCGTTTGGTGCTATTTTACACAAATCAGGTTATATTATCTCACTTATTATAATTTATAACCACACAAAGTAATCAAGATGACAATTCTGTCAATTGTTGCGACGTAATTTCGCTACCCCGCTTATTTTTCAATCGATCAAAAATAAGTAAAAAAAATGACTCGATTTTGGTGTTTTAATTTTTGTTTCTTTTTTTTTCTTTTGGTTGTTGTCTTTCCAAAATGTTTATTTTTCAGAAACTAATCACCGACTGACTAAAAAAAACCAAACCAAAATTTCTTGTTTCTCCTGTCCAAAACAAAAAAACAAAAAAAAACGCCTCATCGCCATCAACGAAACGGCCACCACACGCAACATGCCAAACACACCACAAACATGCAAACAAATAGTCGTCATTCCGGCTTATTCAATTAAATAGAAGCGGGTGACTCCAAAGAACCTGCACACAGAACGGGTGAACAAACAAAACCGGTTCAACCGGACAAAAACAAAAAAAAATCGGTTACGATGTATCGTAACAACATCTCTACTCGCCCCTACCAAAAAATTTTGTACTGGAGTAATTTCATAAATAAGACTAACGGAACTTGGATATTTCGTTGTAATATACAATATTATATTACAGTGCGATTTCAACATGGCACGTTTATCACAGGAACTTTGGAAACACAATATATAATCCAAGCCTTATAGACTACAGAGCCGTAATCATACCTTGTATCTTTTTAGCAGCTTTAATTGATGCAACTTTAAGCCATTTTCCTAGATATGAAGAAGGAATTTGGTACCACTGCCCATACATTTGGTTTTTCATATAACTTGATTGAAGATTTAAATAGCATTGTAGATCACTAAATTTGTCTAAAATTATATTTATGATATTTCATTTTTCAATTAGGAACATTAACAGCATATCTTTCTTAAAAATTGGAAATATTAAGATAGAACGAGTTGATTTATTAAAATATGTAAATCATTTTTGTTTCAAATATGTTTTGGAAATGCAACAATTCCACTATTTGTAATAAAACAGCTCTTGTAGTATGCTTAATTATCCTATTTTGTTCCCACACATGTGCTAAGATCAATTTATTTTGCGTTTATTCGTTCAAGATTAGTTTATGGCATACTTGTGTATGGTACCTGTGCCAGTCCAATTGTTTTTAATGAATTATACCTCAAGTGTTAAAAATGTCGGTAAATGTTCATAAATTTAAGAGAAATTTGGAAAACCATTGTAAGGTTAATTTGATTGTTTTTTGTAAATTATTGCATTTTAAATTATAGCAAAGTTAAATCAGAAAATCTTTTACTTAATTTATTGTTGTACAGCACAGGTTGTTCTTTAAAGGATAGTTGATCCAACGGGTAATTAGTAATAATTAGCAAAAATTGAGGTTGACAACACATTGCGGCCAAAGACGAAAAAATCACTGAATCCGTTTTATTAAATCACACAGTATGTATTAGTTTCGATAATTTACTTAAATATTTAATAACCGTTGATTTCGCATTTAACGTCTCTCCACAATCTAAACATCTTCTCGACGTCAACGTGAAGTTTAAATAAGTATTTGTGTTTTCACCATCTGAGTAAGATTTGTTATAGTCGTTCTTTTCTTATTAACCCAATGTGCATCATATCGTTCAATAATACAACATTACAATTTTTTGACAAAGACTTAAAATCCACCTTCAACTTAGAAGTTGAACTGTTGTGTTTCATCACTGTATGGTGTGGCAGAAAATAGCGTCTATTCATATCATGACTGTTTATTGATTCCATATGATATAACTTGATGTACTCTGCAACAGAATTGTGACAGAGTTTTTGACTTTTCTGAAAATAATCCATTCAAATTGAGTCCCTCACTAATCTAGATTATTTAAGTGTTCCCAATTTTTAGTTTCTACTTGTTGTTCCGGTAGAAATCTGATAAGATTCTGGAATATTCAAAATATTTAGACATCTCTTTTGTTCTAAGGCTTGTAATGCGGCCTGGTTTCCGCTATGATTAACAGCTCCTATAGCATCGTCGCTTCGGCGATGCCTGTTTATAAATACAGTATCATTGTTCATATAGTATCATTGTTCATCATCTATTGTTTTGTTCTTTTGGCAATGTACAATCATAAATATGCTATGTTCTGTACATTTGTTGTAATGAATGTATATCTCAAAGGCATAGAGACATTTTGCTTATTATTTTGAACAATTTCTGTTATTGTATAATGTTTCTAAACAGTTGAATCTATATTCTAGGAAATCTATAAAATCGATTGCTGAAATTTACTTGGATTTTTGAGTGAATTTTCGTACAGTCAGTCATATTGTTTTATTGTCAAAATTTTTTTTTTTGAATAATGTTGCCACATTTTCTTGTTTTTATGAATAATAACTAATTTTTTCCAACTACTCTGACCGGTACAGAACACGGGCCACCCTAAATTTTTTTTTTTTTTATGCGAATATCTTTAATCGCACTACATAGCTAGAAATTGTCAAATGTTTCCAGCTAGTGCGGTTCAAGTCGTGTTCACATTGGAAATTTGAGTTATAACACATGTTGTGGGATAAGTAAAAAATCTCAGTCACATGATGAGACAAAGTATGCTATGGTAATATTTTCTAAGATTGTTTGGAATGGGCTTGAATTTCGTTTTTGTTTCATGTCACTAGAATATAATTCAGTGGCCAAAACGTACCTAAAGCAAAAACATGAATTTGAAATGAGTTTGAATTTGACTGCCCAGCCGACTTTGCGAATGTTAACCAACCGGCCTAATTTTTTTTTATTGTGTGTTATTTTCTCGATAAAACTAAAAAGCTAAATTTGTTTGACTTAATATTGAATGCCCAGGTAATTTTTAGGAATGGTTAATAAAAATGATTATAGTGGCATCCCATGAAATTGTCTAACGGCTATCACTTTTTATAGCCATGACCTTGCGAGGGAACGTATGTGGCTATAATATTTGAAAGCCATACCGCCAAATAAATTATCAGTCAAATTTAGCCATCTCAGTCAATGTGTTAAAGAAAATCGAAGGAAATGATTTTAAAATTATCAAGTTATCCTAGTTTGGTTTGCTTATCTGTCTAATATGTGTTATATATCTAAATGAAATGTGGCCAAATAGAATGGAACTTGGCTATTTTCAAACGGATTTTAGAGAATTTAGGCATGTGCGTTGGAAATGAGATTCTAAAATGGTTTTTGGATAAAGTTCTGGAATATGGCCAAGTAGGATGGAACTTGGCTATTTCTTAACTAATTATAATGAATGTCGACATGAGCATTGAAAATAGGATTCTAACTACGCAGAACTTTTTCTACGTAGAACTTCTTCCAAAATTAAATTTAGATTTCCGTTTTCATTCTACTTGGAATTTTAATTTTGAGAAATGGTCTTTAAATCATGCACTTACAAATTAATTTATAATTTTTATTGTAAATCAAGTAGGAGCAAAATTAGGAAAAAAAATAATTTATTAAAATTCAAACACTAAGTTATTCTGGTATATTCCAGAAATATGTATAAATGTTTGACGAAGGGAAGAATTCAAATTACTGAAAAATCAGGTTACATGTTTGCAAGTCAGCTAGAGTTAACTCAAAATTTGCGAGCGGACACATTCAAACAACAGCACGCAAGCAAACAAGCAAACGAAACGAACAAACGAAAACGAAAAAAATATGAACCGCCCTATTCCCATGGTGATGTGATAATTATCACGTCACTTTAATTTTGTTATTCTCTTAGGCGATTGAAGCAACGTTTATCGTTTGGTGTGATAACTATCACTTGAAGTTATATTCTCTCATATCTGAAACATTGTTTCGAGTTAAGGATTATCTCGTCTCATTATAGAATTTGTCCATAGCATACCGACGGTTTGAATAAAAATTGGTGATCATTGCGATTACAACAAGGATTGGGGGAAGAATTATAAATATTGGACCTGTCTGCAGTGACCAATAGAAAATGATGTTAAATGTCCAGCATGAATGGACACTAATTTTGGCCTTAGCCACTCATTATTTAATGAAAATTTAAAAAAAATAATAATTATTCCCTCAGTGAGGGTTTCTAATTTTCTCTATGGCAGTGTGCATTCATATATATATAAAAAGCAAAACCACAAAAAAAACCTAAAACAGAATGAAATTTTTTATTAGTGTGTATATACCACGAAGCTGTTGTTTTGGTAGAATATTTTGAATTTTTCTTTATTGTTTCTGTTCGGGAAGATTTTTTTAAATTGTAGAACGTAACAATCGAGAGTAAAATAAGTTTCATTTTACAATGACGATGAAGCGATTTTTAATTTAGGGATATTGTAGATGGAATGAATGAAATAATTTGGAGTAAAGATTATAGTTGATAAATAGATAAATATAAAAGACATTGTTAATTTCTTAATAATTATATTATTTTATTTTCTAAATTTCAATATACATATTAGAAATAAGCAAAAAAATTCAAATACTTAGTTGTAAATTAAGTTTTATCAATAATTTAGAAAAAAGTTTATTGAAGATAAAAAAAAAAATTAGCTGCAAACTATTGCTGCAAAATTTGCAATCTTTGAAGTTTTGAGTGGTTTCTATTTTGTGCGATATTTGTGCACCTTTTATTTTATAGTGTTCCGGATATAAGCTTTGGTTATACTATTTCCAAACATTATTTTGTTAAATCAAACACAATAAATTCAGGTGATTTTGCCTTCGACAATGGCGAAACTTTATTGTCGCGAATGTTTTATGACGATCGCTTTTTTTTGCGTGGCATTCACTATTTACACTAATTACGTTATTTTTGGAAATTAATTTTATCACCATCTGCCAATGTTCACTTAACTAAAAATCTATTTCTCGACGAAAACTTTATTTTATTTTGTTTACGCCTATGCGAAGGTTCAGACGAGAGATCGATTATAATTGCGTTGATTTTATATTGGGCGCAAAAAAATAACGTTTTGTATTTTTCGTAATCACCGCGCGCGGCGCTGGTGCTGATTTATTTTGTGCTGTTGGATCAGCAATTTAATAGATGACAATTGACAATGTATTTAATTTGTTCGCAATTATTTATTTTTATTGCGTGCGTAAATAATTGATTATTAATTGTAGTGATGAACAATTAATATAATTATTATTGTGAGTCGCTACAATTTAAATCAGCTTTATTAGTTCGGTCTTTAATTTTTAACAAGAATAACAATTTTAACAAGAATAAGAAATTGTAGAATTATTCTTTATGCTCCTGGCATTCACCCGTAAACCATTCCATATATTTTACGTTTCTATTGGATGCTTCTAAACATGTTTTAAATATCGAGTGTAAAATTAGTTTTTTATGAATATTATTATTAAAATATGTTTCAAAAATTTTTATTTGTGAATATGTTCATTCAAAAAAATATTCTGTAGGATTTTTCAAATAAAGTTCCTCAGATTGTGTTAAATAATTTCTACATTTTATTAAATATACTGAAGGTAATTTCAAGTTTTCATCGGACTTAACCTCTTACATCTCTCACATGAAAACTTTTTTCATAAATTTATAGATTATATACCCAACGAAATATCTTACGGATGGTAGGTCAATTTCATGATTTGCATTATTATTAAATTTATCGACAAAAGCTATTTCATTAAAATCTTCATCGTAAATCATAAAATATTCGAAGATTAAATTGTTATTAGTTTCCATGTCGAATTCTGAATTTTGATAATCTAAATTAGAAATATTTTCGGATTCAAGTAGGAAGGTACAGTTATCGGGCTCATAATTCAGTGATGAGGAATTGCAAATCAGTTTATTTGTCATAATTTTAGCAATAACAAAATTAAATTCGTAAACTGAGGGATTAAAATTATTTCCTCCTCTCGACCTAATTTGAGAAAATAAATTCTCTATGGCATCAATTTGTAATTTTGATGTTAATATACATATATATGACGTCTTTAATTGTTTCGAAAATTTTATTTGACATGCATAAAATGGTTTTTATCGTATGAACCAAGCCTTCTACACAAAATATTTTATTTTTTGTTATTATTTCTGTTTTTTCTAAATAATCTCTTGAAGAAATTAGAATACAGAATTTAATTGCCTGATCATGACTGGGTTGTAGCAACCCAATATAAACTTATCCCTTCAGTATATGCAGGAAAATTTTGTCAGATGGACTTGGTAAAGCTGAAAATGTCACTTATTCTGGACCAACATATATTGCTATACAATCAGGTAAACATTCAACATCAAAAGCTATGAGTCACGCTTTGGATTTTGAAAAGATTTTAAATTTAGAGGAATTCAATACTATTACTCGACATGGAAAAGATGGATTAGTAAAACCTGTTCTAGTTTTTACCGTTGATGGTGGGCCAGATGAAAACCCACGATATCAAAAAACGATTACAGTGGCGGTTCATCACTTTTTAAAGCATAATGCTGATGCAGTATTTATCGCCACCAACGCACCAGGGCGCAGTGCATTCAAACGCGTTGAAAGAAGGATGGCACCGCTTAGTAATGACTTAAGCGGACTAATATTACCTCATGATCATTATGGTACCCATCTTAATGACAAAGGCGAAACAGTTGACAAAGAGTTGGAGAAGCAAAATTTTATTTTTGCTGGCCAAACTTTTGCTGAAATTTGGTGCCAAACAATCATAGATAATTTTCCAACAGTAGCCGAGTTTATTGTTCCAGAAAAATCTGAACTACAAGCAGATCAGCTAATAGTAAAAGGTCAGCATTGATATGATGTTCATGTTCGATCGAGTCAATATTTGATACAGGTTGTAAAATGTTTTAACAAACATTGCTGCACAAAGTCTCGAAGTTCATATTTTGACATAATAAGAGACCGATTTCTTCCTCCACCTATTCCCCTCATCCAAACAGATATAGGACTCCGGGCACCAGAATTGCCATTGAAAGATAATACGCTCAACTACCCTTCTCTTTTCGTTTTATTAAGTTTACAAAACAAGAATATTCTTAATAATGTATCGTTCAAAATTGTTCCATACGACTTGTATTGTCCTTCAGTGAAATTGCTTTTAAAAGATAGAGTTTGCAATACATGTGATATGTACTTCGGAACTCAGGCAATGTTACGAAAACACGTTTCCACCACCCACAAAAAAGATGCAGGGCCAATAAAACATGTAAGACCAGTCCGGATAGCTGCGCGCAGACAGCGAGAACTAATGGCCGTGATTGCTCATCAAGAAAACGGAGAAACTGCAGATTGGTTTGATGAAACGTAGTTGGATATGCATGGAATAGATATTCCTCCTGAGGAAACACCAGTCCGATGTTGCCCAATTATATCGGTTGATGAGTATATCAAAAATGCGTGGAAGGATGAGGAATGAATTCATTTCAATTTTTTTTTTTTTAAGAATTTTCTAGAGTTAATTTTTTTAAATGATAACAACGCTTATTTTATTATTTTGTTATTTTGTGTACAGTTTTTGGAAATATTATGAAATTTTTAGAATTAAAAAAATAAGATACGAAAAAATATAAATAGGAAATAAAGAAATTATTTATTTCTTCATTATACACCATGTTTATTATTTGTTTTTTCATTTGGGAATTGTAAAAGAGAGGGGGGCTTGTTGAATTTGTGACGTAGTTTTTAATGGGGTATATACAGTTTTGTGATGAGTCGTGACAAGGGGGGAGGGGGGTAAAAATTATTCAAAAATAGCGTGACGTAGTTTATGGATGGCCCCTTAATGATAAACCTGAACTTGCCGGATTTTTACAAAATTGATTTTTGCTATTTAGAACATCGAACACATCATTTATCTTTTCCAAAAATGCTGCTGTTGATATAGCACATTGTTTAGCCTTTGGATTTTTAAATTTATTTAATCTTTGAAAAGTTCTAATTCCTTCGGCGCAGTTTTTACTTAAAATTTAGGTGGCTAAACTTACTCGGATACGTTGAAACATGTTTGGATGTATATGTGTTTCGGTTAATTTAGGACAGACCCGTGTGACTGATTGACAATCTAGACTATATAATTCTTCTAAAACATCCCAGCAAACTAAGCCATCTGGTGTTGAAATATCGTAGGCTAAGATTGTATTACGTATTGATTTAATTATATGAGGGATATCATACCATATAACGCATATATAGGTTCATTACTTATATTAAAAAAAAACTTGTTGTGAGTAAATTCCTAATTCCTTATAGGCATTCCGATTATTTGTAGCTTGGTCACTAACTACAGCCCAGACTATTACACCAATTTCTTGAAGTTTCTGAATATTTAGTGTAATTAATTCCTTTAATATTTTTTCTGGAATAGGATTTTCGGTAGCAACATAACTTACAATAAACTTGTCTTTTGAAAATGATCCCCTAGACATAAACAGGCAAATATGTTTTGCTGGTATTGGCTGTCTACCATTATTGCCAAAATCTACCAAACCAACGACTTCATCAAGAGTTTGGTTATATTTTAAATCAGTTCTTATTTTTATTTTATCAAATAACAAAATATTCTGTTCTGATATATCTGGCATATATTGAATTTTCGATGAAAGTTGCTCTAACCTGGTTTAAAAAACGTTGATATTTTGTATATGGAGTACTTTGGCATCGCTTTTGCAATACCATTTTACAAAATTCCCCCGTCTCTTTGTTAACGTGCCCAATCTGATTGATGTGATCAAATAATATTTTTTTACGTTTCAGGTTTTTATATTTATTTGTAGTTTGTTGTTTCAATGTTCGGTACGAACTTAAGACTCGACATTTCTTTTTTATGATGTGATTGTTTATCAATAAGTGCTAACTTTTATTTCTTGCTTTCAGATATGGCTTTCTATATATAATAGAGGATATCTGTACTAAAAAGCAAAAGTCGCTTATCTGTATTTTAGTAGTTTTGAGAAAATGAAGGTTGAAGTTTTAAAATCAAATGGAAATACATTGAGAGTATTATACGTATTACCTCATAACTTGGACAAATTTAAATATTGATCCGAAATTCATAAAAACCGCTTAAAGTCACTTAAGCGACTTTTGCTTTTAAGTACAGATATTTCTCTCATTTGTCACGCAATGTTCGTGACAACTACTTTCACTAGAAATTACTGTTGCTTCTTCGGTAGAATTATTATTGTAAGAAGAAGGGTCAATATATCTTTTACCCGGAGCTGAGGGATAAGTTTTTAATTTATTTTTAGTGGTATCGTTAATATTCGTTTCCAATTTACTATCATTAACTGAAAGTCTAGATATTCGGCCCGGGTATACTTTTTAATTTTCAGATTTTGTCACTTTTAAGTTATTTTCATCCAGAAAAAGAGTGGGTATTGCATCTTTTTTTTTAAAATATTTTTGTTCAAAGTGTTTCTCACACACAAAATTATATTTTGATGTATTATCTAAGTTTATTTGGCATTTTTCTGCCCAAATTTTTAGCCGCGTCAGGTTGTTAAATGGGAATGAAAAGCGTCTGCACGTTTCATCAATACGTTTATTTCTACCACATGACTTAATAACATATTGTGCACAAGAAATTTTATTGTCACTCATTTTGAATGAACTCTACAATACGTAACTAGATTCAATTACGACGGATCACGTGATTTAATCTGCGAACTTTATATATGACGGCTTCTTAATACTATTTACAAAATACCTAAGTTAATTAAAAAAATATATATTGTAGTTTATTATGATTAGCACACTATTTTAATATCTCTATACTTATGAATGCATTTTACGCAACACAGTATTTGAAAACACTATTTAATAATCTGGTTTACTAATTAAAAAATAATCGCACACAAACAAAAAACGCACTATTTAAAAACAAAAATGATTGATAAAACTGTTTATTTTAATCATTACAATCAAAACTGCGAAAAGATATTTCATGAACTCACTTTAAAAACAACACATACCTATAACATTACAAATTATTTCATGTCCACTAGAGGTAGTTACCCCAGTAACCACATGTCACAAAAAATCGACAAAAAGTTGACATTCATTTGTGATTTGTCGACCAAATCGTTTAAAAATTTGTCAATTTTTTGTGAATAATTTGTCGACAAACGGTACCCTGAAATCACCAAATTGTCGCTTTTTTGTTTGACAATTTTGTCGATCAATTCGTCGAATTTTTGTGGATAATTTGTGGAATATTTTGTGAAAAATTAATTGTTTTTTCTTTCTTTTAATCCACATTTTTCCATAATAAAATGACAAATTTTACGACAAAATTGTGAAACGTTTTGGTTAAAAAATTGTCAAATATTGGATAACATTTTTGTGACGAATTGATGAAAAATTTGTGAAATATGGATAACATTTTTGTCTGTAATTATTTGATACTTTGCGACAAAATTTGTGGAAAAATGGTCGTGAAATTTTTGTGATTTGGGTCAAATATTTTTTTAAATATTTATTTTAAATAAAAAATCAACAGCTTTTGAATTTAAATAATTTATTCATTATAAGATTGATGGCCCGAAATGCGGTTGTTTCAACTTCCCAATTTATTAAATAATCTTCTTACTGCCTTTTGAACACTTTCTCGTCCGCATATTGAAAGCTTCCTCGTCTGAAAATTACCGAATTTATTATTATTTTTAGAAAATTAATGCTAATAAATGGAATATTTACCAATAATTTTGCAACGTCATCATGCTCACATCTGGACTGTACTTTTCAAATATATCCTTATTACTAACAGGCAAAGATATATCGCTGTCATCATTTGGTATTTCGTCATCTGATTTATTTGATATGCAGGCAATATTTACTGGCAATTCTGTTAATGTTTGCTGTAAGATTTATATTTTTTGGTTTAGCCGGAAAATTTATAATTTTAATCTTTTGCAAAAAACAATAAATGTATAAGTTAGTGTTTTGTTTTATAGATTCGGTATTAATAAAATTACTAATTTATCGTAATTAGTTAGTAATTGATCTTATCTTATAAAAAATCTTTGATAATTAACATTAATTAGTATAATCAGAACTTACATTATTAAAATTGGTTGATAAATTTCACAAAATAACACTCACTTAAAAATTAAAAAAAAAACAAATATAACTGATAAAAACACAAAGAAAAAATTCCCAAATCGCAAAAGATTGAACTTATCTTTACCTAGAGCACAAATTTAAGTTTACTTAATGAAATGAAAGCAAAAGTCAACGAAATAATCACGCATCGATAAAATTTCAACAATTTTTGGTCAACAAAATAGTTCGACAAAATGTCCACATTTTTTTGTTAATAATTTGTCATCAACAATTTGAGTTTTAACTGACAATATTCACTGTGTTCCATTGGAAACAATTTGCTACTGCCAAGTACTTGTGAGTGGATGTTCAATGGAACGCAAATTTTTGTGACAGTAGTAAAACATAACCTCAATTTAAATAAAACTGCTAGATTTTAAGAGAAAATAAGTTGATCTATTAATAATAATAAGTAATAAAACATTAAAAAACAAAATAATTAAAATATTTTCACGATTTAACAATTGCGCGTTGTATCACAAACATAAACAAAACTTTTTTGTTTTTAACCCTAATCGAACCAACATATTTTTGTTATGTCAGTAAATTAAAATCCTAATCAAATAATTTACGAAAATGTTTGCAGAGAATAAGTATGTAGATGTCAAGTACGTTGTATGGAAATGTTTCAAAATAAAATACATTCAAGCTTATAACTAAATTAACATTATTTTGAAAGTCGATGCATTTATCAAACGAGCCAAAAAGGCACATCTTGGTTTGATTAGGGTTAAAACATGACGTTTCACACAACCAAAATTGGTATAGAGCCATCTATTAGAATTTTTTAAACTAAAATCCCTCTTTCGATAATTATATGCGTAACACTTCTAACAACTACACCATCACTTGAGCATGAGTAGTTGCGAGTAGATACAAGTACTTGTGAGTAGTTTGCTAACGCCAATGGAACACGCTTATTGAGGGAAATTAGAATAAAAAATAATAGCAAAATAGTTGGAAGAAAAGAGAAAACAAAGTAGTTTATATTCCCCTATCTCATTTTCAAAATTGATAATGATGTTTAGCGAAATCCTTTTTACACTTAATATTTTTTTTATGGTCGAAATATTTAAAAAATCATTCTTTCGAGTATACAGATGGTGGACAAACTTTTGCGAACACCTCGGTTTTTTATCATTTTGCCACTTTAAAATAATAAAAAAAATTTGTTCAACACTCCCCAAATATAGGTGTTATATAAAACCAACAATTGGGAGTGTTAAAAAAAAAGAAATATTTTATTATTTTAAAGTAGTAAAATGATAAAAAACCGAGATGTTGGCAACATTTTGTCCAATGTCCGTAATATTCAAGCTAAACATAAAATTATGAGTAGGTATACAACATAAAACAATTAAATATGTATCAACAAAATTTATTTAACATCTGTTATGTACCTAACAATTAAATGTATTATGTTTTTGATATTATCTACTGATAATTTTTGCCATCTATTTTCGGTTGGAATAGTTAGATAATGGTCTAACTGATTATGATGAAATTCGCGTACACGATGAAAGACATAATTTCTTCAACATCATTTTAGAATTCCATTTTCATAATTTGTTAAGAAATAACCGAGTTTTTTTTCTGTTTAACTAACTTCTAAAAACCATTTTATAATAATTTTATAATAATTTTAAATATTTAGAAATTTTGGTCGAGTTTGTGTAATTCAAAAGTTTGACAATGTTTGATTTTAAATTAACTGAATTCGAATAATTGATATCGCGAGTTGCTATAGAGCAGACACGAATACTAAAACATGCCTCTTTTCACGTTTTAAATCCAAAAGTATTGCACTATCCAGCTAAAATCAAAATAAAACTGTTTAGATAGTAATTATCTTGAATAGGGTTTTGTTTTCTATTTCTCGTTTCTTCGCGATACGATAAGGACAAAAAAAAAAATTGAAAACAAAATAAATGAGATTGCATCGTGAAATTGAAATTCTTAGCAATTACGAGAAAAAACAAAATTGGTCTCTAATGAATTTACAGCCCCAATAAGGATAGCATTTATTACGGCAAAATCAGTCTCATCATCATCATTGTAAAATGAATAATATTTCAATTACGAGAAAATATAAAAAAATGCTCGATCGTTACGTACTCCAGTTTAAAGTATCTTCCCGAGCCAAAACAATAAATAACTTCTAGTGCGGTGCATAGGCATCAATAAAAAAATTCTTTCTATTTACGTTTTGCTTTTGAATGCATGTGTAATTGTGTACATATTACTTTACGATTTTAATAGTTCAGAATATATTTTGTAGAGACGCTCGATCTCTATTGGTTGGAGTTTTAACTAATGTTTATTTGCGAAGAAAATCAAATGTGCTGAAAATGGTTATTACTTTGTGTTTGCGCATCTGATTACTATTTAATTTGTGGTTTTAGTTAGCAAAGATCATATTGCGCACTGTCAGTGCTCAATTTAGAGCAGATTTTTTTTTTTTTTTTTTTTGAAAATAATTCTGTTTTATTATTTCTGTTTTAATTACAATCTAGTCTAAGACTAATAAGCAATTTTATCCTAACTTAAATGACTACATTTTACTGAAATTTAAGGGTTCATCCATCGATGTACTCCTTAGTTTTGATATTTATGATTTGATCGCGCTTTTGTCGTGCGCTAGATAAAGATTTATTTTAACTGATTTACACTAACTCAAAAGGCTTTACTCTTTTGAGCCTTCTAACTAAATCCGTATTATCCAGTAGCTGGTTGGCCTCTATGTTGGCATGGTGAAGTAGCCGTTGTTCATGACTTCTAGCAAATTTCATAATTTCGGTTTTGATGAGTTCTATGCCCAGATCTTTGTGGATGTCGCTATTTCTGACAAACCATGGTGCGTTCACGATGCTTCTTAGCACTTTGTTTTGGAATCGTTGGATAATATCCATGTTGCTCTGCTTGGTACATCCCCACAGCTGTATACCATAAGTCCAAACAGGCTTCAATATTTGCTTATAAAGCAGAAGTTTATTAGGGATTGATAAATGAGAGTTTCTTCCCAGTAACCAATACATTTTTTTGTATTTTAATTCCAACTCGCCTCTTTTCTTTTTTACATGAGCTTTCCAGCGAAGTTTAGCGTCTAATGTCATACCAAGATATTTGGCAGTGTTTGCATGTGGTATTTCTTGATTATTTAAATATACTGGTTTATGAACTAATCTCTTGTTCGTAAAGTCAACATGTACAGATTTAGTTTCATTTAGTTTTATGCGCCATTTTTTTGTCCAATTGTGTACTTGCTCTATGGCGTTTTGTAATTGCTCTGCTGTATCTGAGTTGTTGTCACCTACTGCCATGATAGCTGTGTCATCGGCGAAAGTGGCTATCATGTTGTTTTGTGGGATTGGGACATCTCGGGTGTATAGTAAATACAGAAGTGGCCCAAGTACACTTCCTTGTGGAACTCCTGCTTTTATTCCCTTAAGCTCTGAATATTCATCTTCTTGCTTAAGCCTGAAATATCTTTCCGTTATATATGATTCCAGTATTATGCTGTACTGTTTCGGTAGGATTAATTTGAGTTTGTAGATTAATCCTTCGTGCCAAACTTTATCAAAGGCCTGCGCTACATCAAGGAATACTGCTGAACAAACTTTTTTCTCTTCTAAAGTCTTCTCAATAATATTGGTTATTCTATGCACTTGATCGATAGTTGAATGCTCACTGCGAAAACCAAATTGGTGATTCGGAATTAGATAATTTTTTGCAGTTATTAGTTTAAGCCTTTTTAATAGTAGCTTTTCAAAGAGTTTGGACATTATCGGCAACAACGATATAGGCCTATATGATGTTATTAGATGTGGCGGTTTTCCTGGTTTGGGAATCATGATGACCTCAGCCACTTTCCAAAGTTTGGGTACATATTTTAACCTAAATGCGGCGTTTATGATATTAGTTAACTTTACCGTAGCTTTTCCCGGTAGCTGCTTTATTATTTCTCCGGTAATCAGGTCAAACCCTGGTGCTTTCTTTAAGTTTAAATTGTTTTTAATTTCATTTGCTACTTCAGTAGTCGATGTAGGGGTGACATCTTCGAGAATTTGTGTTATGTTTTCATCCAATATTTCTCGTAATTGACATTCATGAGGTTGAAATATATTTTCAAGATGATTGGCAAAACCTTCAGCTTTTTCTTTGTTTTTCCTTGCCCATGTTCCATCCATTTTCCTGATAGGATGGATCGGCATTATTGGCCTTTTCAGAGTTTTAGTTGCTTTCCAAAGCGAATAATCCGTATTACTATCATTCGTTAACTTACTTAAGTAGAAATTAACTGACTCATTTTTTAATTTCTGAATTTCTCTTGTTAATTGTTGAGTAAGATTATTTAGTCTTTTTTTGTCCTGTGGAGCTCTAGTTTGGTGCCATTTTTTTCTGGATTTGCGTTTATCCCTAAGGAGATTTCTAATTTCTATTGGATAGTTATTTCCTTTTAGCCTTGATTTGATTTCTGGAGTACTTTCCCATGCTGATTGTTGAATATCTGTAATGAACTTTTCTACTTCTATGTCCAGTTGATCCATAGTTTTTAAAGGAACTTTCAAAAGTATTCTTTGTTCCAGGTGTACTTTGAAACTTTCCCAGTTCGTATATTTGTTGGTTAATACTGGATTATTCCCTTTTTGGATGATATACTCGCTTAGAGTTAGGACTATTGGAGAATGATCTGAGCTCATATCTTGGCTTTCTTCAACTTTCATAAAATTATTAGAAATATTTTTGGTTATAAAAAAATCGATCAGGTCAGGTATTTTCCCTGGGTCAGTTGGCCAATATGTTGGTTTACCTGTTGAAATGGATTCACATCCATTTTCTTTGATGGCAATCAATAATTCTTTTCCTTTAGTGGTAGTTAATCTAGAACCCCAGTGAGTATTCTTCGCATACCTATTATGAACCTTTTTCCCAGACGCTTAAAGAACTCTGAGTATTGTTTGCTTTTAATTGAATGTCTTGGTGGACAGTATAATCCTGCCACAACAATAGGAAAGTTTTCCGTTTTTATATAAACCACTGTGGCCTGAATTTCTTCTTTTCCGTACTTTGCTTCTTCAAAATGTTGGATATTTTTTTTAATGATTACTGCACTTCCTCCTCTGGCTGAATTATCTGGATGAATAGTGTGATATATGCAATAGCCTTTAAATGTTATGTAGGATTGCTTAGTAAAATGTGTTTCCGAAATAAGACACACATCTATATTCTCAATGTCGAGGACTGCATGTAGTTCTTGCTGATGCCGGAGCAAACCATTAGCATTCCATGACATGATTTTCATTGTGTTATTCATTTTTGTGTTGATTTGGGTCTAGCTCCCAATGCTCTATCTTCCAATTTTTGTAGCCTCTCATCAAATTTTGTTAATTTCATGAGAATATCTTGTAATGTTTGACTGATGTCTACATCTTTAGATTTTTGCTGGGGTTTATTGACTACGCCACTTGTTACTTCAGCATATGTAACACCTTCAGTTCTTAGTTGGCGGCCAAATGGTTGCCCATTGTCTTGTTTTGCATGCCTCTCATATCGATTTGACTGGCCATACATTTGAGTTTTATTCATCCTTTGGTTTTTCATTTTCTGAATTTCCTTTGCAACAATACATCCTCGATAGTTAGCAGGATGACCTTGTCCACAGTGTACACATTTAAGTTGAGCTTGTGGATTGTCGCATTTTCCAGTTAGGTGGTGTCCGGCACATTTAACACACCTTGGAGGTTTGCCACAATATCTTTGCGTATGTCCATATGCCTGACACTTTTGGCATTGCGGAATTAGTTTAGACTTTCTAAGTGGTTGAATTTCCACTTTGCAACCCAATAAACTAGTGATCTTATATATTTTAGTTATATTTTCGTCACAACTGAATGTTAGTACAAACATGTCTAGCTTCTTTTTATTTCTCCAGCTAACTTTGTTCATTACGCTGATTATTTTAAATTCTTTCGATGATAATTCTTCTTTAATTCGTTCTGGGCTACATGTATGATGTAAATTCCTTGCCATAACTCTGATTGGCCTTTCTTGTTTATTTTCATACGTGTGAAAGATAAATGAGCCTTCGGTCAAAGTTTTCACTACGTTTCTATATGCATCGACGCTATTTACGTTGATGCTTATTTTATTTTGATTCATCAATTTAGTGATGAATGATTCTTCTGAAACACTCGCCTTAATTATATCATAGAAAACGTGATAATTTTTAACATCATCTACTATGATCGGTGGTGGGGGAGGTGTTTTTTTATCTGTTTTGATATTTGTCTCAACCTTTTGAGGCTGAGTGTTTTGATCCAGAGTTTGTGGTTTTTGTGGTGGTGACGGTGTATTATTTAACCTTCTCTTTTTACTTTTTCTAGACTTAGCACGAATCCATTCTGTTTCTTTAGCTAAGTCTTCCTCATCGGTTTAATATTCAACGTTCTTATTAACATTAGAATTGGTGTTTTGTTTCTGTATTATTGATGATTCGGTTGGACATTTAACATTGTTGGCGTTAAGTTCGGTATTCTGGTTCTGCTTCATTGATGGCTTAGCTTGAGTTTCGTTCTGCTTTAATTGCATCATTTCTTTTTTTAGTTCGTCAATTTGTTGTTGTAAATTGAGAATAATAATGCTTTGCTGATTTTTCTCATCAGTTACTTTTTGCCATTGTTTGTATAACGTTAGCTCTTTTTCTGAAATACCACTTTCAAGAATAGATGTTTCACCATAGTTATATGCGGTTGTTATACTTGCTTGTTGGGGTGCTGTTGTTGCGCCCTTATTATTTTGGAATCGTTCCATGTTAAAATTTTCAGATGAGAAATTAAAAGTTTTCTCAGGAGATCTAGCAACGTTTCCTCCCTTGTGGAACGGGCTGTTTACTATTTCCATATTTTTGTTTTTTTGTGTATGCAAGGATCGGCCCTCCCCAGAATCCTTAGGGCCAGTCTCATCAGAGAGTGGATTGCCCAATATTTCTATTGGTTTACCACCTGGGGTATTTTTTCCTTCTGTTTTATTCATTGCATATTGTATATTTATAGTGTAATCCACTCGCCTCTAGTATTTAGCCGTTTTAAAATCGTTGCCCGGGTGTCACCACGAGGAGGTATACTAGACACATTTGGTGGCCTCTACATAGTTGCAGAGCTGGAATGTAGTTCACGAAAGTCGTGGCTATAAACGGTCAACTCCTACCCTATTGAAGCGCACCCCCAACACCCGATTGAGAGCAGATTTTGAAATTAAATTGTTTAAAAGGGAATAGTTGTTAAATAAGAACCGAAGAAGGAGTCAATCCAAAATCGATCTTCTAAAAAAAATTTTTAACATATTGTTACTATAAGGAAAAAATTTTTTCAATTAAAATTATTTAAAAATAACGTATGTTGTTCTATTATAAATGTTTAAAACCGCTTGTACATATGTTTTAGGGTTTAGGAAAACGGTATTAAGAAATTTTTGTTTTACATTTTAGATCGGTTTTTATAAAAGTTTTAAAATATTCTGGAAATGGGTGATTTAATTTTGAAATTAAAATGGAAATTTCCATTTTAATTCTAAAATTAAATTACACTTTTCCAGAATATTTTAAAACTAGATTTTCCTTTTCGATAATTCTGGAAACGGGAGATTTCTAAACTAATTTTAAAACTAAATTTGTCTTGGCAGCAGTGAAAGTGAAATAAGATCCTAGGATTTTATTTCGCTTTATAAAAGTGAAAAAAATGCCCGAAAATTATTTCGGCGGCTAATACAACTTGAATCGAAATTAAAGCCTCAATTTGTTTCCGGGCTGTAATACCTCCTATCTTATTGCACGGCAGCCAAAGTACAATGTACTTATGTTCGGTGATTATATAATTTTACAAAAAATTTAGATAACGGCAGGATTCCGGTATTCGTGGGCAAATTCGCTCCATTGCCAAATGTTTCGGTTAAAATAGGGGGATCTTCAGTTTGATTTATGAGCACTTTATACATTTTTACTTAAACAACTTTAAAAGCTGAATTCATTGGGTAAGCAAAAAAATTGTTCAACAACTATAAAAAGTTTTGGTATAATTTTTACTGGTTCCGATTTATTTTTTATTTTTTTCGCAATCCTCCAAACGACGTTGACATATTCATTGCATAAAAGATGAAATGGCATTCATATCTAGCATCATGCATAATGTATTTTAAGTTAACAAAAATGAATAATGTATATATGTTTTAACTTATATCATAAATAACAAAAAACAACAATATTGTATTGCAACGATGCCATCGGTCCAAAAACTAAACTCTTTTGCATTGTACATATGCACACATTATACACAAGCAAAAGTTTTAAAACTTTCAAAAATAATAATTTTGTGAAACAGTCATCAAAAATACATTAAAAATTTATTCATTCCTTTAGATCAAACAATCAAAAATTTCTTATTCAAAAGTTGCCAACAATATTTAAGATAAAAGTTATCATCACATTTAGGAATTATAATTAAATTAAATGTGCATTGTGTCTGTAAACGTATTTTATCATTTTTATAGAAGCAGACACACCAACAACAAGTCGATATAACGGAAAAGCTTATTTGTGTGGTGCTTTCTCATATTTAAATTCCAAAACAAAAAATTAAAAGTTGTATCCGTAATTATTTTAGATGTTTTTACCGGAATAAAAGTTTGTTTCGTAAACTCGCACATAATAAATTGACACAAATGTTAAGCCAGATTAAGCCATAATAAAAATAAAAAAAAACTTTTAGCCTTAATCTCATAAAGTTGATGCGATAAAACAAAGTTTCTAGGTTATTATTTGGTCACTAAGTATTTCATTACTAATTCCAAATGGATGTATGTACAAACACCAAAAGCCACCTCTCTTCTTTTTCAAGTCAATGTATCTACATTAAATATTAAAATAGATTAAATTTAAACTATGTAGAGACGTGTTGAATATTAAAAAAGAAAAGTTTATTTAATTCTACCTAGTGTTGTTCTTGTTATCTAATTTCCATAGGGAAATTCAAGAAGGGACAAGAATCATCATATTGTATTAATATTAAACGGTTTAGTTTTGGGTCGAATTGTTAAAATGTAAAGCTAAACAAATACAATTTATTTACAGACTTTGTATTTATCAAAAATATAAATCGAAATATATTACATTTATATGTATGTAAATTAACCATCCGGTCCAAAAAAATATTATAATAATACATAATTACCATAATCTAATTTTGAAACTAACAAAACCGTTTATGTTAGTTATCCTTCATAAAATATTGACATTTAATGAGACTTGACACAAAATGCTAAATAACAACTCATTACACTTTTAGAATGTAAACAGAGACAAAATATTAATAAAATTAAATATTCATGTATATGTTCTTATAATTGATTTTATTAAACTATTATGTTGTTGTGTAGGTGGTATTAAACACATTGTGTACTTGTTGAAAGGATTTAATTAGTCGGATGATGTGATATAATCTCGTTTCCTAATTTTATCGGTCTATTGACCTAGAAAACAATGATTAGATGTTGAAATGAGTTTTGATTAAATTAGACGTGATAATATCTTACATTTATCATTATGATTTATCTCGAAATATAATTTTAAAAATATTTTGTTCGATGGAATTATCTTAAAGTAATTTAGATTTTTATCACATTAAATTTATACACAAAATAATTTAGTGTGGTATTCATGGAAACGAAATACTTTTTACAATTTACTTGTCTTCTAGTCAAAATTATGTATTTAACATTTTAGAAGGAAGAGCTTTAATGATTGTCCCCGGTTATGATGTTTAATGTTAACTAGGGTAGAAACAATTCATTTTTTGTTATGCTTTAACGAAGAGTAGAGATTACATTAAAATTGTGAACAATTTTTGCGATAACGTACTATTAACTTCTAAAAGAAAACAGTTAAATTTTTTTGTTACTGCATTCATACTCTTTGGAGATTAACACAACTTTGTGATATAAATATTCGTTGCGTAAAATTAAGAGCTTTTGAACACGACTTGAATAATTATGCTGTTTGCATTTAATTAGAACAATATTCCGGCCGGTATTACAATACAGTCGAAACTCGATTATCCGGGATGCTCGAGACCGCACGTTTCTCGGATAATCAAAGATCCCGGTTGATCGATTTTTTCAGTTTTATAAAAAAATGCACATTGTACATACTATATATGCTTAACACAGAAACAACATTGTTACCAAAATTTAACGAAAAAAATAAAAATGAAAAATCCTGGTTAATTAAGTGAAAATCTAGATAAACAAATCGAGTTTCGACTGTATGACATTACTATTTCACCGGATGCGAATGAAGTTTGCCCTAAAACCACCTATTTTGTTATATGTTAGTATATTGGTGGAAAAAAAAACATTCAGGAGAATTTCCTAATATAACCTAAAAAAGTTAAAACTAAATAAATAAAAAACTGTTTATTGTAGTCAAACATTGTGGCAAGCAATTTACATTGGTCAGACGGGTCGCGCTTTTACTGTTATGTACAAAGAACACCTTAAAATCACCGAACCAATGCTCAGAGTTTAGGAATTTTCTAAGGGTTGTCGACTTAATCCTTTAGAAACACTCGAAATCAATAAACGAGAAGATGACCGTGACATTGTATTATGAAATGACCAAACCAACTTTTCACATTCGCCTTTGTTACAAACGTTATAGTGTTTGTACAATGTTAAATAATCCTAATCAGAAATCAAACGTAATTTTGTATAATATTTTACATTTTATATATTGTCTTAATTTATTCGGAGAAAAAATCACATTTTCCTGGGTACAAATCAAAAGTTTCATGGAAAACCACATTTCTTGTGAAGTGTCTTCCATCATTCAGCAGCTCTCCTTTTTGATGATTTTAATGATTGTTTACCTTCACCTGATGTGATACTCTGGATCACGATAATGTCACATAAATTTGTCCATGTGAGAAAACGGCAGTGGTTAAATAAATCTATATCTATCCTAATTGTCATTGCATAGGCCGGGATGATCGGAAATTGTCGTCGTCGTAGGATGAATAACAAGTTAGTGTCTTATTGAAGTCCTCTAGCAATCATACGTGAGCAAATCCTTTGTTTAGGTTAGAGGTTCGTGGCGTTTGCTCAATAACGAATTCTGCTGGAAAGTTCAATGCATCGCTGGGATCTTCTGAGATGGCGGAGTTTGCGCTGTAGTAGATGGACGGATCTCCAAGGCATCTTAGCAATGATTATTCTGTTCATTTCCAGCTTATGATAATTTGTTGGAGCCAAAATTACTCGTTTGGCTAACTCCTTAACAGACATTTGCTGAATGTTATGTCCGTAGATCGATGAAATAAGGTTACCAACATTAGCCATTGCCTGAGGGATTTCAATTATGTCGGCACCGTTTAGTCCAGGAATTGGTGGATGGTTTCCTTTTCCAACATGTAATGCCGACACATGGTGGTTGTGAGTCAGAGTGTCGTGAAATACTGCCATAATCTATAATCATCGAATCTGCTCCTCAATTCAAGTGAACTTGACAAGCCAACGCCTTCATTCCTAATCTGACTCGAAGAGTTCACGGAGAGAAGCTGCTTCCTTAAACATTTTGCAAATTGCTGCACTGTGTATTCTAATCGCTTGAAAACTGGTCGCTCCAGGACCATATAGAAGAATTAGCTGAAGATAAAACCGTTCTTCATCGCTGTCGTTTCTGCCAGGTTCTTCTCACGTACAAATAGTGAAGGAGGATGCCAACATAGAGCCAATTACGTCCATTGGCCTCATTTCTGTTGAGCTTAAACCATTATTGCGGTTTCGTTCGTTCTGTTTGAGCTGCTGGCAAAGCTTCTTACTCACGCCCTAGTTGAAACATGATTCGCTGTTAATTTGGAAGATGAACGGAAGGTCTCATGACTGCATGTAAGTGTACTAATATAATTAGTATTGATAGCTTTCAAAATCTTGATCTATATAAATAAAAATAAAGCGTGAAATATAAATATTTATTTTTATAACTCAAATCTCATAATTTCCACGAATCTCAAAAGCAACAATATTGTTCATTGGCTTGGCGGTATTATCAATCAAATTTGTTTGATTTTTTACTAGTGACAATGAATGGTTCTCGGTGTTATTAATTTTTTCAAATCGATCTTCATATTCGCTGGCCTTTCGTTGGGTGAGTATTCTGAACATGTCGCCTAGTATGACACCAGTCGTTTCTCCGAAATCGAAGTTTCACACGTTTTCAATCTTTTTTACTTGCTAGTAAAAGTTCATTACTATAGCAATCAGGTTGTTTATTTGCCATCTTAATTGGTATAGAATATTGCAATTCAGTTTAAGCAGCTCCTTTCAAAGAGTCTTTATTTTATCGTGAGTTGTACTGAATTACTAGGGTCCAATCCATGTCTATAATCGTCGAGTTTGCCTAGTATACCGTTGATTTTTCCTATGGTTTTGGCTCGCCTTTTTGGTTATTGTCTTTGTGAGGCAATCTGGTTCTGGCTTGAGCTCGGCATGTCTTGATGTTAAATCTGTCGCCAGTCGAGCTGGTTGTATTAGTGGAGCTTCCTTGGTCGGATCTTCAATAGATAGTATGCATAGGCCTGTTGTTCGCCGCTTGTACATTGCATCCTTAAAGCGTTATTAAATTGGGTTGGATGGTTTTTCACTTATTCCTTTGATGTAGTTGATGAAGATATTCTGACGACCACCGCTTCCAGAAATCGTTTACCATATTTTCCACCAGGTGCCATTTTGTTCATAGCCCCATCTCATCGATGTCAGCTATTGGTAGTATCTTGAGAGAATCTCCGATTAGAAAATGGCTTGTGTGTATAGTTTTTCAAACGTGAGAATTGTTTCCCCGAACACTCTTTTCACTCTTTTGTAACCATCCGAAGCGAGAGGTGTGGTGTGGTTAAAATGACAGTTTATTTCTACACTGGCTGGCATATCTGCTGTGTTGCCTGGTAGTGCGGTCATGACCGTATGGTGCCACATTATCGGAGTATATATAAAAAGTAGAAACAAATTAGTTTTTTTTTTTTTTAAATTTGTCTATAAAAAGCTGGAAAAATTATTTAAAAACGAATATGAATTTTTGTTGTTTCAAGTAGGAAGCTTCTAGAAACTTGATTATCCCAAAATTGTGATCAAAAACTAGTTAACTAAATCGAAAAAATATAGATTTACATAAATTAAATTAGATTAGCTAACGGTGCTCTCTGGGATAATTGTTAAAGTCTAAATTCTTACTATTTGTTCTTTGGTATTGATCTTTCCTGCTTCCCTTGTTTATATTACACAATTTTTTTATTTACATAGACAGCACTTTTACGGAAATAATAATTACACTAATTATATAATAATGTAAAACCAACAAGCAATTTTTAGCAATCATACCAACAAAATCACTTCCCATCCGCATGAAATATAAAACCAAACTCCGCAAGTCCTAAGGTACCCTTGAGTATGCGTAAATTGAATCACATAAACTGTTATTGATTTTTACACAATGCATCCGCCCAGTGAGGTATAACTAAGCCATTTGATCAAGTTATCATTAATTCCAGGTAATTTTAATTTTTGCAGAACAATAATGTGATTAATTGAGTTAAACGCCTTAGTTGAGCATTGCCTTCAATCACCTCTGTAGCTTGTTTCGCTAATTCTATTAAATTTGACACAGTAGAACGTCCCGGAAAAAACATGTTTCTCATCTACTATAAGCTCTCATTTCCCCCCAGAGAACTGCGGAACGTGTTCTTTCCACCACAGCCTTTACTACAGCTACTAAAATAAGGAAGTTGTTGAGTTTATTTATGATTACTATCAAGGTGCCTCAAAAGTACACCACCCATACAAGCTCCCCAAACAAGCGTTTTTCCGCCTGATAACTAAGGAATTTGCTCTACGTCTCTAACCATTTTCGATAAAAGCGGGGTGCACTTTTTACCAGACTCACCCTGTATATGGATACTGTTCTATACTAGAAATTTAAATGTTCTATTTCCGGATCTAAGGGATAATGGGAAGTAATAAGCTGGCCAATCCCGAATTAATCTCTTCAACCGAGGTTTTACTGTATTATATTGTATTGTATTGTACTGTATATTATTGCTGTAATTACTTAAATAAATCGAAAACCGGGAATTCTTGGTCACAATTTTGAGACCGCGATCCCGTTTGAGAAACCCTTTACCTCGACTATTCGTCCGCATGCTTCATTTGTATTTAACGTAACCTTTTTTTTCAGAAGAGCAAATATTCTATCTGGAGGGATAAATGAATGTCCCGGTATCGGAAAAATAATCTCGATTATACCTTGATATGCATAGCATGCTCATTAAGGCTAAGTTTTTATTTTGCGCCCCGCGAACTAGAGATTTATTTTGTAAATTTGTGTGGTATAGCCTGCGGTAGAGTGCTGATGCAATCGCATTGCTTCCTTTCGGTTGTTCATTTTCCGTCCATAGGTATAGACAAATATTTTCTTTTGTAAGGCTTGCCTTAGAAGATCTTTCAAGAACTCCAAAATTGAACAATTAAAATTAGCTAGCATATAGGCTGCTTGATCGGCTAGTCAATAGATAGCTTCACCATAGAATCGTTTTCTTCCTTCGCAAATTGAAAGAAGCTCTTTGCCCGAAGAGTATTAACTCGTTTTTTGATTAAAATTTGGTTGTGCTTTGTTTTATCCTTCTCCGTTCGTAGCTGCTCTTTGTATATGAGGCACGTTGAGCATAAATCTTTACCCGGCGTTTTAAAACCTATATTAAATGAAGTATTGAATACAAATCTAAAACATAACTGTTTCACTTGCAGGTGATCCGGATTCTCCATGTTATAAAGTTTGTGTAACTTGACAGCTCACTAGGCGGGAATTGACGCCCAGAATTGGGGGACCGACATTGAATGAATTTCTAATATTTTAATGTAGAAAAAAACTGTTTAATACTGTTTCGTTTTTCTGCAAATTTTGAATTTGCTCGATCGTCCCACGTTTTTCAAATGGCAAAGTTCGATTATAAAAATGGGGTCGGCATACGCCACGAATCATTTAGACTTTAATGTCTATTATCTTTAACTTTACTATTATTAAAGAACCGTTGGATTTTCTAACAAAGTGGTTCATTGAGAAGCTTCTGGATGCGACCCGCGCTCTTGATTTCCCTCGATTGATGCTTAAGGGTGGTTGAATTCGCATATGAGCCACAATAAATGTGTCTTGATCTGTTCTGCTCTTCGAACTGTAGGACGATTTAACGAAAGGGCCTTATACCACTTTAAAAAAACTTCTCAATTATTGAAATTCCTAAAATTTTCATCTTAAAAAATAGTTTAAAGGTGGTAAACATTAACCTAATTTTCTGTCGTCTTATAGGCGAGTATTGCAAAAAAGCTCTCGTTCGTTAAGGGTTACTTTTCACTTGTCATAATTATAAGACAAACTTACATACCCACATAAATATATATGTATGTTTTATATACACATATGTATGTGTGTATGTATAGTTAAAAATATGTCAAATCACATTTTTTTGGAAATCATCTTTTAATTTTATGATTTTTATGTTTTGAATGTTTAGCTCTAGAAGGCTCTGGTTTTTGTCTTCTGCTAAAATTAAATTTTAAATTAGACTGTAAATTCAGTGAAAGAAAATGAATTTATTACAACTGAGGAGGCTGAGAGCTTTGTCCTTCGAAGCCGTCTCACTAAATTGGTGTTTTCCAGCATACTACGGATGTTGTCATTTTGGTGTTGACTAAGACGCTCCAAGTGTTGTTTCGCGTGTCTTTTGATTTCTTCGCTGATGTATTCCATCTTTAAATCCCTATGTAGGTTGTCATTTCTTATGTAGCACGGTGCATAGCATTTTATTTTGGAAACCTTGAATTATTTTAATAGTAGTCTTCTTGGCACAACCCCAAAGCTGAATATCGAAAGCCCATATTGATTTTAATATTTGCCAGCAATTTGTTATGTAATGTTAGCTCAGAGTGCCTTTCTATGAGCCAGTACATGTTCCTGTATTTGATGTTTAATTCTACCTTTTTCTTTTCACACGCTCTTTCCACTTTAACTTAGCATCGAGTGTCATGCCAAGATATTTTGCCGTATTGGCATGGGAAACTTTTGGCGAGTTAAGTTCCACCGGTATCCAGTTAACTTTTTGGTTTGTAAAGTTAACATGTACTTATTTTGCTTCATTCAGCTTGATTCGCCACCTTTTCGTCCAGTTTCTGACTGTGTTAGTGTCTCTCTGAAGTTTTCTTGTCGCTTCTTCTATGGTGTTATCAATTGCAAGGATTGCAGTATCATCTGCAAATGTTGCAATGGTTGTTTCATCGGCATTTGGTAGATCTCTTGTATAGGAGAAGATACAGTATATGAGAAGATACAGTATTTTCTTTAATTCAGAGTATTCTCCTTCATATGTAAGTAACGATCGGTTATGTAAGATTTTAGAATCTGATAAGACTGCTTTGGTAAATCTCGATGCAGTTTAAATTCTAGTCCTTGATGCCACACTTTGTCAAAAGCCTGAGCTACGTCCAAGAAGATACTGGAACATATTTTCTGTTTTTCAAGCACATCTTCAACTTCGTTTGTAATTCTGGGCATCTGTTCTACAGTGGAGTGATTTTCTCTAAATCCAAATTGATGTGGAGGAATTAGACTTCTTTCTTCTATTATTAGTTGTAACCTCTTCAGCAGTAGTCTTTCGAAAATTTTTGAAATTATTGGAAGCAAAGAAATCGGTCTATATGATTTTTTGTCATTAGCGGGTTTATTTGGTTTTGGTATCATGTTAACCTCTGCTACCTTCCATTGGCTTGGGACATATTTCAGTCTGAATATTGCGTTGATTATTTGGACTAATTCTTTTAGTCCTTTTTCAGGTAATGCTTTAACTATTTGGCCTGTAATTAGATCGTATCCAGGAGATTTTCTTACATTTAAGTTGTTGATTACTGCTCTCAGCACTTATAGTGTAACTTTACTTATATCAAGTTCATCCACATTGTTTACTGGAGTTATATTTTTATCTGCTGATTGTCTAGGCAGCGGTTGGAAGGTTGGTTCCAGGTATTCAGCAAACATCGTAGTTTTTTGCTTGGAGCTTCTCTAGCCCAGCTTCCATCTTCACATTTAATTGGTGGCATTTTTGGTCTCTTCAGAGATTTTGTAGCTTCCCAAAGCGAAGACTCAGTATCTTTTCCTCCAGTTAGACAACATAAATATTTGTTGATTGTGGTGTTCTTAATTTCCTTGATTAGATTTTTCAGTTTATTACATGGATAATTTTTTTTTTTCCTTTATTTAATATTACAACTGATTTACAAATCATTTAGTAATTAATCTTTCTTAAATGAAGATTCACATTTGACGGGCAGTAGCCCAATGGTTACTCCCGTTTGAATTTACATAGTAATTATTTTTCTCTATCCTAATTAAATACAATTGCCCAATTCCAAAGGCTTCTGCCTTTGAAGTCTTCTTACTGCATTGGTGGTATCCAACAAACTTCGGATGTCTGCATTTTGGTGCCGAGATATCCGCTGAATGTGTTTCTTCGCCTGATTTTGTATTTTTTCACTTACATATTCCATGTTTAAGTTCCTATGGAGGTTATCATTTCTAATGTACCATGGTGCGTTTACAATGCCACGCAGCACTTTCTTTTGAAAACATTGAATCATTTGTACATTTGTTTTCTTGGTACAACCCCAAAGTTGAATACCGTAGGTCCATACTGGTTTGGGTATTTGCTGATATAATAGCAATTTGTTATGTATTGTAAGCTCAGAGTTTCTACCTATTAGCCAATACATTTTCCTATATTTAATGTTCAATTCTTCTTTTATCTTTTTAACATGCTCTTTCCATCTAAGCTTGCAATCGAGAGTCATGCCGAGGTATTTGGCTGTATTTGCATTTGGAACCGGCCTTGAATTAAGTTTCACTGGAATCCAGTTAACTTTCTGGTTTGTGAAGTTTACGTGAACCGATTTTGCTTCGTTTAGGCTAATGCGCCATTTCTTTGTTCAGCTACTCACTGTGTCGGTTGCTTTTTGAAGTTTGATATACACTTTGCTTCTGATATAGACTTTCCAGTCGCCAGAATAGCTGTATCGTCTGCAAATGATGCTATGGTGGCACCTTCTGTATTTGGCTTATCTCTGGTGTACAGGATGTACAATATAGGACCCAGTACGCTACCCTGTGGTATGCCTGCTGATATTCTCTTTAGTTCAGAGTACTCTTGGTTATATTTTACACGGAAATGTCGGTCTGCGATATAAGATTTAAGAATTTGATAGAATTGCTTAGGTAGATCTCGATGCAATTTAAATTCAAGTCCTTGGCCCTAAACTTTGTCGAAAGTTTGTGCTACATCTAAGAAGATGCTGGAGCATATCTTCTTATTCTCAAGTGAGTCTTCGATTGATTATATCCGTTATTCCGTGAACTTGTTCTATCGTAGAGTGATTTTCTCTAAATCCAAATTGGTGTGGTGGAATCAACTTTCTCTCTTCTATTATTGGCTTGAGTCTCTTGAGCAGTAATTTTTCAAATAATTTTGAAATTACAGGAAGTAGTGAAATCGGTCTGTACGACTTTTTATCGTTCGCTGGTTTGTCTGGTTTGGGGATCACAATTACTTCAGCAACCTTCCATTGCCGTGGGACATATTTTAGTCTGAAGACAGCATTGATAATTTGAACCAATTTTCGTAGTCCCTTCTCGGGAATGGCTTTTACGACTTGTCCAGTAATTAAATCATATCCTGGAGCTTTTTTTGCGTTCAAATTACACTTGATCTCATTTTTTAATTCCTGTAATGTTACACATCGAATATTATGTTCATCAATTTTGCTAATTGTTATTATGTTTTCATCTGCTGGTAGCCTAGGTAACGGTTGAAAGGTGTTTCCAAGTGAGCTGCAAATAAAATAGCTTTTTCCTTGTCGCTTTTGGCCCAGGTTCCTTCCCCATTTTTAATAGGCGACACATGCGTTTTGGTTCTTTTTAATCCCTTTGTTGCTTTCCAAAGAGAGTAATCAGTATCTTTATGTTCGGTGAGACCATTTAAGTACTTGTTAATAGTTTCATTCTTAATTTCTTTTATAAGTTGTTTTAGTTTATTGCATAGAAAATTGCGGATTTTTTTGTTTTCCGGGGCGCGTATCCTTTGCCAGGTTTTTCTTGCCTTCCGTTTCTCTCTAACTAACTCCCTGACCTCAATAGGATAATTTTGATTCCTACGGGATTCGGTGTGACTAGCAGGAGAACTTTCCTATGCTGCTTGTTGAATAGTGCTGTTAAATACCTCTAGTTCGTCTTCCAACTGTACCGGTGTTTTAATCGGCACTCGTAGATTTATTTGCATTTCAATTAGTTCTTGGAATAGGTCCCAGTTAGTTCTATTATTTGTTAATTTAGGCAGGTTATCCTTATTAATTATCATTGTGCTGAGTGTCATGATAACAGGTGTATGATCGGAATATATCCCTTCGCTGTTTTCGATGCACATATAATCCTCGAAGATCCCTTTCGTTACATAAAAATCAATGAGATCTGGTATTTTATTTATATCAGCAGGCCAGTATGTTGGTTTACCTCCAGAGTGGAACTCGCAGTTGTTTATTCGTCCGGCTTCGAATAGCTCTTTTCCTTTATGGGTTGTAAGTCTTGATCCCCAATAGGTGTTTTTTGCATTAAAGTCACCACCAATAATAAAATTGGATCCTAGTGATCTAAAGAGTCTATTATAATCTTCTTTGTTTAGATTATAGTGTGGAGGGCAGTAGATAGAGGAAATACTGTATTCATTAGTATTGTTAGGTTTAACTTTTATGGTTTTAACTTTTTTTTTCAACCATCGTTCGATACAGACGTGATTTTTAATTTTATGGTCTGGTAACAGTGATAATAAATTATGTATAAATAAAAAAATCTTGTTCTATAATAGAAATTTAATCCCAGTGTGTTTTTGTGATTTAAATTTAAATTTACTTGTCTGAGATACAATAATACGTAATTAATAGGTAGTGATAATAATAATAATAATAATAGTGATGGTTAAACATTTCAGTGATTTGTTATACAAACATAATAACTAATAAAGTAAATTATCCCGTAATCCTAACTAATTACTGTATTTCAATTCATTTTTTTTTTTTTTTCGTTGTTGTTTACGGTGTATCGATTTATTTCTGCCTAACTGTTATTCTTGTTTTTAATTAGTATAAACTTTATTAACTTTAATTACTGTGCCGAGTTGATATATATTTTTTTTGGCGCCAAAATGCCTCGAAATTGTGAAAAGTGTCTCAAAGGCATTATCAAAAGTCACCCTGGAGTTAAATGTGGAACTTGTACGAATGTTTTCCATGTTAAGTGTGCTGATATAACAGAAGAGGTTCTTAAGGACCTTAAAGCTGGATCAACAACATGGCTTTGTCCCGATTGTCGTTCAACCTCTAACACATCCATTATTAATGATACGACACCAGTTAACACAAATGATGTTCTCGGTGAAATTACGATACCCAATTTAGCGGATGTAGTAACTATACTGAAAGGCATACAAAGTCAACTGGACTCATTAAAAAATTCGGTTAATTTCTTGTGCCACTCACTGGATGATATGAAACTCACCGTAGCTGAACTATCAAAGGATGCCCAACGTTCTAACCAGAGACTTCAGCTTCTTGAACAAAAAGCCGAAGCGCAGGCCGAACAAATCAACACTATGGAAGCTTTATTAGATCGTCCTACTCAAGAGCTAAATAAGAACAATATTATTTAATGTGGCATTCCACCAAACTGTGAAGACATTCCGAGTATAATAATGAAAATTGGTAACTTAGTCGGTGTTACAATAACAAAGGAGGATTTAATATCTACCAAACAGATGTCGCATATTAAACAAACAACTTCATTATTAAAAAATGCATTTATTTTAACACTTAAAACAGTTGAACTTAAACATATGTTAATGAATTCTTTTCGGAAAAGGAAAACAATATTCTTTCACGAGCTGGCAACTGACTATTCCACAGCACTTCAGAATCAGAGGATATTTTTACTACACCATCTCACGAAATTCCAGTCACGACTATATAATACAGCTAAAATTGTTAAAAATAGACTCAATCTCAAATATCTATGGTGTAAAAACAATATTATTTACCTACGGGAAAAAGCTGATTCAAGGATTTATCAAATTGATTCATTTAATCAAATTGATCAATTTGATAAATTTCATCATCCATACGATTCATCCACTATTAGGACACCAAAATCACCACCGGCTGCTGCTTCCGCTACACAGGAAACGGTTTAATACACATCTACAATTAATAAAGCATCATCACAATTACATCACACAACTACATTTGCACTATATGTTGGTATCAAGATTCTGTATTTTAAAGGTAATATTACACTATCGTGATTCATTGTTTCTGTCCTTCAGTCTTTTATCGATATTTTTAGTTTTAGTGCATGGATTTTTTTTTTTTTTTTTTATTTTTTTTTTCACACTTTATATTATATCCACGTTCAGCTTTTCATATTTTTATATTCAATTTTTTTTTACATACTTTTAAAGTTTTCTTTCTTATATATCGCTTTAGATTTTCTAATCAGTTTTTATTGAATGACTTTTAAATCTTTAAAAGCAAAATGTTTTAACAATTATTTTTCAAATATTGATGATTTCTCATTGGATTATGCTGATATGAATCTTTCTTCCAAAAGCCTGTGTGTACTTCAATTTAATATTTGGGGTATGATGTAAGTTTGACGATTTACTAAATTTCATTGATAGTTTACATTTACATACGGAGATTCATTTGATAGTTATAACCGAAACATTTATTAAAAGCTCAAATATATTCTCCTTTAATATTAAAAATTTCTCAAACGTCTTCTCTTGTATAGATGACAGGTCTGGGTGGGGGGGGGGGGGGGAATTGCGATGTTCATCAGGGAAGATATTCGCTATAATATCCTAAACACTGACGATGGGACCTTGCCGTTCCAATTTATTTATATTCAACTCTCGGGGCTTAATCCAATTAATGTTTGTGGGATCTATAGGCCACCTGGCTCTGATACTACTTATTTTTTAGAATTCTTGGAACAACTTCTATGTAGCAACAATTCCAATTCTGACTTTATTATTGTAGGAGATTTGAATATACCGATTAATAAAAAATTAAAACTAATTTCTGAGTACAATTCCATCTTATTAAGTCATGGTATGATTGTTACTAACACATTTGCTACCAGACCAGTAAGTGGTAATATCTTGGATCATGATATTTGCAGTTTTCTTAATATAGAACGAGTTTTTAACTCAACAATTGAATCTGATATCAGTGATCATAGTTTTATTTTTTCAAAATTCGTGTTTAAACCGAAATACATAAATAAGGAATTAGAAAAGAAAACGGTAAATTATGACAAAGTGAATCAATACTTCGATGAATTTTTATTTTCAACCTCATTTGACATTCACAACCCTGATTCAACCCTAAAATTAATTTTTGGATAATATAATGAGTTGGTTGGTAAATTTTCGAAGTCTAAACAAGTACAGGTGAAAATGAAAAATGCTAGTATTTGTCCCTGGATGAAACTAGATCTTTGGAATCTAATAAAAGAAAAAAATCGCACACTCAAAAGGTTTAAACAAAGCACAAACAACTCTGCGTTAAAGGACAGACTAGATTTGCTCAATAGAAGGATCAAATCTAAAAAATACTATGCAAAAAAATTATATTACAAAAAATTGTTTAATAATTTAAATCAAAAGGAAGTATGGAATCAAATAAATCAATTCATAAAGCATAATACTAAAGCGGATATCCACTCCATTGTACAAAATGATGTCGAATACAAAGACCTTCCCAGTATTGTGAATATATTCAATAACCATTTTGTAAATGTTGGCAACAGCCTCTCTTCTACAAGTAATGGTAACACTGAATTATACAATCTGCACAATAACAGCCCGAATTCATTTTTTTTGCGCCCAATCTCCGTTACGGAAACATATAATACAATTAATAATTTAGACAATAATAAGGGTGGTGGGTATGATAATATTCATAATACTGTTATAAAACGTAACTCAGCATTCTTTTCTCAAATATTGACGGATTTATTCAATGTAGTGTTTGAAACCGGTATTTATCCTGATTGTTTGAAGAATGCAAAAGTGATACCAATATTTAAATCAGGAGACTGCAAAGCTGCTAGTAACTACCGACCAATTTCTGTCTTGTCTGTGTTTGACAAAATACTTGAAAAATTAATTGCAACTCGCCTGACTGAATATCTAAACGCTTTAGATTTTTTTTACTGTCATCAATATGGTTTTAGACAGGGGTCTGGCACAGATACCGCTTTAATTAAAATTACTGATCTGATTTATCGAGCTTTCGATAATCAGGAGTACATATATGGGGTCTATTTTTAGATCTGCATAAAGCGTTTGACTGCATTGATCATCGTCTACTTCTAAATAAGTTGTATTGCTATGGCTTTCGGGGCTTGGCTTATAATCTTTTGATGAGTTATCTTCAAAATCGTAAACAATTTGTGGCTTTAGATGGTGTAATAAGTAGCACTTTAACTATTAATTGCGGCGTCCCTCAGGGTAGTGTACTTGGCCCTATTTTATTTCTGATTTTCATAAATGATATATCACACCTACCTCTGGCTGGGAAAATTAGAATGTTTGCTGATGATACCGCAATATTCTATAATTCCAAAGATTGCTCCCAAGCCATGACACACATGGAAAACGACGTTGCTGTACTTATAGAATATTTCAATGTAAATAAAATATCTGTAAACCTCAACAAAACCAAATTTAATATCTTTCAATCCCCATTCCTCCCTCATTGTGATTTCCAACCCTTGCAAGTTTCAAATGGTATTATCGAGGGAGTTGATAAACTCAAATATCTTGGAGATTTACTTGATAAGCATATGTCTTGGAATGAACACATTCATACGTTGAGTTTAAAAGTCAGTCCGTTTATTTATTTGATTAAGAAGCTTGCTTTCTTGTGACAATTTTGGTTGTTCAAAATTGCTACATGGTTGAAGTTTGAAATTTCTGTTTTGCGGTATTTTACCACTGACCTAATACGCGTGAAAACGAGGTTTACGTGATTTTCTCTTATGCATATTATTTACATGTACCCTATTTATGTTGAATACATTTGATTTAGATATGAGAATTTTGTTGAATGGTAAGAACATTCAATGTTGAACATATTATTATTTGTTTTATTGTCACCATTAACTGGATGGCCATACAAATGTAAATTTTTTTTTGTTTTTTTTTTTTTCAAATGTTATGTACTTGCTGGTCATATATTTTGTTGACTATGTAATTGTTGTTTTATATTATGTACTTCCATAATATAGCGGGTAATCTTTATTACCAAATATTTGCAAGTGATCAAAATATGCTCCGACGTTCATTCTGTTTTCAAGTATCGAAGCATTTCAGTGTTCGTCGTAGTTATAAATCGGGAAAAATTAAAATAAAAATAATAAAATATTTATGTACGAGTACATCGAAATTAAATTTCTGTGAGTGAAATATATGTAAAAACAATTAAAAATTTCGTAAGTTTCATTAATTAATTAAAATTAACATTTGGTTAATTTTTTTTGTGTCACAGTGCGGGATTTTGTTTAATCAAGTTTTTTTATATATACAGTGATTCCTTAAATTTCAAGTCTTAAGAAAAGGAATAGACCGTGATCGTTTTAGCACGGTTTCTTCAACTTTTTCTAGAAAGTTAAACGGTAAAGATACTTTTATAGATGTAATTCTTTAATTCCACCGTTTTGGAATTCAAAGGTAGAACCTTATTCATAATTACATCGTTTTTTTTGTTGTTTTTACATTCACAGTACAACTGAGCTGTTTTTATCCTACTTAATATTTCTTGGAAACAGAGAGAACCGGCTAAGGAACAATTTAGATACGGAAGACTTAAGAGTACGGTTTCTGTTTCAGAAACTGAAGATTCTGGACTCTTCCTAGGAAATTTTGATTGCGGCATTATTTGGTTCCGCCTATTGAACAAAATTTGGACCAAATGAATTAGTCATGCTTAGGAGGGCCGTTAATCCGTTATGATCTTCTGTTGGTGTTACAGCTAAGTGCAAAACAAAATTTATTATTTAATTTTCTAGATTATATGGAAATAATATAAATTATTTCATAATGCTTATTTATTAACTTATATATTACTATTTGTTCAAATTTATTAATTATTCATATTATTGTCATGAAGAATGTATAAACTTTTATGAATCTTATAATTTGCTAAAAAAATGTTAAAGTACATTTTTTTCAGAAAATAATTCAAATTTCTAAATTAGTATATCAATAGAGATATTAGTATTAATATATAATATTATTATTATGGCGTTGAGGTTTTAGGGGGATCGATCCGTTATTGATGTATTAGTTTTCATTATTAAATTTTTTTTTATTATTATTAATTCTACGTTTATTATCAATAATTTTGGCATGCATGATTAATTCGTTTAATTAAATTATGATTATTATTAATTTATTTGGCAATAAATGTTCTTAAATTTTAGTAAAATTAATTCTTGAATTTTAGTACCTAATTTCTTTTCGTTGTTGATTTACTTTATTGGTTACGTTCATTAATATTAATATGCATAAGAGGAATGTTCGTATGTCTTCGTTTGTTCAGTGTTGAGAATCTTATTTATTTATTCATCTTTACTTAATTCAATAATGTTCTTTACATTTGTTTGTATTACATCTACTTAGTCAATGCCGTAATTATGTTATTTTAATATATCCTTAAAAATAATGCCGTGATTTAGTGTTCAATGTAAGGGAGGGAAGTGTCCAATCATATAACACTTCGTTCGGGAGGCGTAGACACTAAGGCCAATCCATCAACGGTCTTGTTTTATATGACAGTAAGCTAAAAGCTGGTATTATACAATAAAACCCTACATTTTGGTTTTTTTTTGGTTTGTATTGTTTTATATATCTACATAGGGTTTATCATACTTTTTGAACCTTAACATCCCATTGCAGCATCTACTAGTCTTTCGTACACTACTACATTTTTTTTAACCCCACCCCACGACTGTCACCTAGTCCAGGAAAAGTGCTGCAGTAGTAGTCCATGCGAAGGAATTTTTTCTTGTTGCGAATCACGCTACCCTTCATACACTATGGTGGGGAGGTGTGCTTTGTAACAGAATGGCGCCCAAACTACTAAGGGACACGCCAGTATGGCGTGAATACCAAAGAATCGGTTTGTTTGGTGAAGTAACAAACTGGCTCTTGAACAAATTGTCTTTAATTTATATAATTTATTAAGATTTAAGTGTGATAAACCTTTTGTTTTTTTTTGTTAATTTTCTAAGTGCTCCTGCGCGTTGATTTCCGCTTATTGCGTTTTGATTTTCAATGTTTGGTTTGGATGTGCTCTTAAAGTGAAATAATAAGTAATTTGTGTTTACTCGGTCGGATTCCATTTTTTTTTTTTACTGGAAAATGTTGAAAGTTGCTAATAATAGCATTCTTGTTTTGAATTCGATCGGTAACGTAAACACGCTGTAGTTTCTGTAGCAATAGTTTTGCAGTTTGTAATGGTTTTCGTAGTTGTAGCTGCTTTTGATACCATTACTGTTATGACTTGCAATTTGATTTTTTATGGTACTTCTAGTATGTTTTTGTTTGGCATGTAGTCCATACTTAGTATGTTGTGATGTTTCGTCATCAAGTGAATACATTTCATCGAAAGAAATATAATAATTGTACCTGAAGCATAGCTTAAATTTCATAAGTTTTATTTTTATAGTACCTGCAAGCCTAGCTTAATTTTTACTTTTTACTGTCATATTATTTATATTTGTTTGTTTGAATCTAAATCACGGCAATTCATAAAACCCAAACCAAGCAATTTAAAACTTTCTATTATTTATTTATTTATTTTGTTTATTTAGTTGTTCATTAATTTAGTCTTTGGATCGTCTTAATTATGCCGGTCTCAGTAGAATTTTTAGAATTTGAAGAATTGGCGATTGAATGCCAGATTCGAGATATTCAGGGTTCACTTTCCGAAAAGATAGCTAGTCTACAAACTATAATAACGAAAGAAATAGAGAAAGCAGTTATACCTCCAACGGATGCCCACACATCAGCTCAAAAAAATGCTAAACGAGAAGCGCAAAGTTGCGCCTCAAAAATAAAGAAACTGGAAGATGCAATGCAAAGACGTACCGAAAATCCAGATGATATAACGACCAATTTTATTTCATATCTAGAAACATTGTTGTGGCACGTGAGAGGGCGTTTAGAACGGATTTCTCATTTAAGATCAGTTGCTACAATAGTGGCAAACTATTTACAAACAATTGTCCGTTTGAATGGTTGTGTGGAGCATTTAAAAGAAAACCTAGAATTGACTCCAGCTGTAGAAACATCTTTCCGAGAAGCTTTCCAACATTTTTCTAAATTGTCTGATGATAACGTTGAAACCGAAGTGACCGAAATTTCAAACGTCAATCAAGAATTAACGGGCAATGTGCCTTTACTACCAAGTAGTAGCAAGGATTCTGTTCCTAATCAGATTCAGTTTTCTTCCTCGCCCCATAATATCTCATTAGACGACGATGAAACGCTTAATCAAATTTGTGAGAGATTAATTGAAAAATTGAATTTACTACCAAAAGCCAAGGTGACACAATCTCCGTTAAATGTTAAAATTACCTCAAAATCGAGTAAAGCATCTATTTCTGATGACAATCATGATTCATCAGTTAAAATTGACACTGTGCAGGACTTACAAAATAAAGTATCAACTTTACAAAACTCTCAAAATATTCCACCTCAGAAGCAGGCTCGTGAGATGTTACGAATCTTTGAATGGAATATGCAATTTTATGGTGATGATAGAGACAAAGTATCGATAGAGAACTTTTTATATAGAGTGGAGAATATGGCACTTGCAAATGGGGTCTCTTACGATAGATTGGCTAAAAATTTCTCTGTTTTATTGAAAGACAGAGCCCTTAATTGGTACTGGAATTATCGACAGTCCGACGATACTCTGTCTTGGCAAAATTTAAGTGTTAACATGTTGCGCAGGTTTCGTATACGACGCTCAGATGATGATATCAAATATGAACTGGAAAAAACACGTCAAAAATTGAAAGAACCTTTCCTTGACTTTTGTGATGTTATTCAAAATAAGGCCCTTAAGCTCAGAAAGCCTTTATCAGAGCAAGACATTATAAATCTCTTGATGAGAAATATGCGACCGGGTCTTCAGGATAAATTTGCAGGACAGCGATTTTCCGATCTAACAGCTTTTATAGATTCTTGTGTTTTAGTTGAAGACGATTGGCTACGTATGGGACATGTTCCTGAATTATATATGTCTAAACGACAGGTAAACGAGATTGAGGGGACCAACATTTTTCCGGAGGATGATTCCTCGAAAGAACATTTAACTGAAGACTATTGTGTTAATGCATTTAATCAACATGGTAAACACAGTTCGTTTGCTCCTTCATCTTCGGTACAACCTAATAGAAACTTCAAGCTGACATGTTGGAATTGTAAGCAACCTGGTCATTCGTTTCCTGAATGTCCATCAAATGAACGTAATTTGTTTTGTTATGGCTGTGGTGCGCCAGGAATCTTAAAACCTGAATGTCCTTATTGTTGTCGTAAGGAAAACCAGCAGAGGGAATCCAGAAAATCTGGGACTCTGAATTCCCAACCAAAAATGTACAAACCCAGACCGGACACGGAGGAGACGGCTTCGAACACCGATCCCGAGCTATACAAATTATTGAGAAGACCAACCCAATCCCAACAGCCTCAGCAAATACCAATGAACGATTAAAGTCGATTCCTTATTTACTTCCATCAGTTTTTAGATTCCCTCCTGTCGGTCGTAATAAAACCGATCGTACCTGTACCTATTTTAAATTAAGAAAGAAAATAAAGAGATCTATTTCAGAAACTATCATGTCTATCGAGCCTGATTCTCGTCCGTACGCAAACATATTACTCAATGGAATTCCCTACCGTGGGCTGCTTGATAGCGGAGCTAATATTTCGGTACTGGGACGAGGGGCTGAAGGTTTTCTGAAGGAACGCAACATTAACTATTTTTCATTTCCATCCTCACTTTCCACTGCTAGTGGTGATCAAGTACAAATTTTAGGTCATTTTTTAGCAAAAGTTTCATACGGTGGAAAAACTAAAATGCTTCGAGTGCATATTGCTCCTAGTTTAAGTCAACCACTTTACCTGGGTATTGACTTCTGGACAAGTTTCGGTTTAGTTCCAGTTATGATCGAAGAACTTTCCAACATACCGACTACAAATCCCAACTGTGAAGTAGACAAAGTTACTCATGTTTTGAACCCACGTCAACAATTTTTAGTGAATCAAGTGACAGAGCTGTTTCCATCCAGCGAAAAACTTGGTTTAGGCCGCACTGATTTCCTAACACATGAAATTAAAATTGTTGAGGGCACGCGTCCTATTAAACAAAGGCACTATGCTGTTTCTCCAGCAGTGCAAGCGAACTTCTATAAGGAACTGGACAGGATGCTCGAGTTAGGGGTAATTGAAGAAAGCCATAGTTCCTGGTCATCTCCCGTCACATTGGTAAAGAAGGCAAATGGGAAAGTTCGGCTATGTCTTGACGCTCGGAAGGTGAACTCGGTCACGGTGCCGGACGCTTACCCTCTTCCTTTGATTAACGGTCTGCTCAGTCGGCTTGATCAAACGAGATACATCAGCACCATTGATTTAAAAGATGCCTTCTGGCAGATACCGCTGGATCCTGGGTCAAGAGATAAGACGGCTTTCACCGTGCCGGGTCGTCCACTTTACCATTTTGTCGTCATGCCGTTTGGTTTGTGCAACGCACCCCAAACGATGTGTCGATTAATGGACAAGGTTATACCTCATCAATTGCATGATCGGGTATTCGTGTATTTAGATGATCTTCTGGTCGTCTCGGCGACATTTGAGGAGCATCTACAACTCTTAGCTGAAGTGGGAAGATTGCTTTATAAAGCAAAACTGACCATAAATGTTGGAAAAAGCAAGTTTATGCTTAAAGAAACGCGATACCTTGGTTATGTAATTGGTGAGGGATGCCTTAAAGTGGACCCTGAAAAGATTCAAGGCATAGCTGATTACCCTATACCAAAAACAACACGGCAAATTAGACGTTTCCTGGGGATGACTGGTTGGTACCGCCGGTTTATCCGAAATTACTCCCTGATATCAGCTCCTATTACAGATCTCCTTAGGAAAAACTCTAAGATAGTTTGGGATGAGAAAGCGCAAACAGCTTTTGATGATCTTAAAGCGGCATTAACCTCTGCACCTTTACTGGTCAATCCAGATTTCTCCAAAGAATTTTTTATACAGTGTGATGCCTGTAAATCTGGCATAGGTAGCGTCCTCTATCAGGTTCATAATGGCCAAGAACATCCCATTTCCTATATGAGTAAAAAGACGTCGAAATCTCAACGTAATTATTCCACCACCCAACTCGAATGCCTCGCTGCAGTGGAGAGTGTCAAGAAGTTTAGACCCTATATTGAGGGCTATGTTTTTACAATCATAACCGACCACAATAGCTTGAAATGGCTTATGAGTCAAAAGGACTTGGAGGGACAGTTAGCACGATGGGCTCTTAAGCTTCAGAGTTATAATTTTAAAATCGTGTATCGAAAAGGTAGTGAAAATGTTGTACCTGATGCCCTTTCTCGTGTCAACGTAGATGCTATAGACCACGTACAAAGCGCGCCGCTCCAACTGAATTTAAATTCTTCCTCGTTTCATGATGAAGACTATGTGGAGAAAATGACAGCTCTCCGCCAGAACCAAGATGTTAAAACCAACTATAGGATTCAAGAAAATAAAATTTATGTATACCTGCCGGATCCGGTTGAAAATACCAGTGACATTTCTCCTTGGAAATTATTAGTACCAGCCAGCTTAACACACTCTCTGATAGAACAAGCTCATCAGCCTCCTTCAGCTGCTCACCCAGGTATTGCCAAAACTATTTCACTCATAAAAAGATATTTTTATTGGCCGACTATGGCTGCTGATATTACGAAATACGTTGGTAGTTGCACTATTTGTAAACAGAGCAAGCCGGCTAATTACCAAACAAGACCAGAAATGGGGAAGCAGGTGTATCCTTCGAGACCTTTTCAGCGTATATATTTAGATTTCTTAGGCCCTTACCCTCGAACTTTAAATGGGCATACTTGCATTTTTATTCTTTTAGATCAGTTCACCAGATTTCCAATTCTAGAGGCAATGCGATCTGCAACTGCAACTAAACTGGTTGAATTTCTTGAGAAAAAAATATTTCAAGTTTATGGCGTTCCTGAAACAATATTTACCGATAATGGCCCACAGTTCGAGTCGATATTATTGTCGAACCTATTGCAAAAATATGGAGTTAAACACGAGCGCACCGCAAAGTATTCGCCCCAGGCCAACGCATCCGAACGAGTCAATCGCTCTATTCTCGCTGCCATCAGATCTTATATAGCTGACGATCACCGGAAATGGGACCAACATATTGATGAAATAGCCGGAGCCTTGAGAAACGTAATACATAATTCTACTAAATTTTCGCCACATTACTTATTATTTGGTAGACATAAGATAACTCACGGGTCCTTTTATGAACTGTTAAGGAAAATCCAATCTATTGATGATTACAATACCAACGTCCTAACCCCAACTGATAATTTATCAATTGTTCAACAAATAGTACTCCGTAACTTAGAAGCTGCTCATAGATCATCTGCTTGTCGTTATAATCTGCGCGCCAAACCAAGAAGCTTTCTGCCAGGACAGAAAGTATTTGTTCGAAATTTTACCTAAAGCTGTGCAGTAAAACAGATTTCAGCAAAATTATCAAAGAAATTTTTACCCGCTGTAATCGAAAGAAGGATTGGTACTGTATTATATGAGGTTAAAGACGCCGCTGGAAAAAAACTGGGAATATACCATGCCAAGGATATACGATAATGTTTCAATATTTTTATAAGTAGATGTAAAAATAATATTGTGCCCGGCTCTGAGACTGTCTCATGGGTGTGAGTCTGCCCCACGAATGTGACAATTTTGGTTGTTCAAAATTGCTACATGGTTGAAGTTTGAAATTTCTGTTTTGCGGTATTTTACCACTGACCTAATACGCGTGAAAACGAGGTTTACGTGATTTTCTCTTATGCATATTATTTACATGTACCCTATTTATGTTGAATACATTTGATTTAGATATGAGAATTTTGTTGAATGGTAAGAACATTCAATGTTGAACATATTATTATTTGTTTTATTGTCACCATTAACTGGATGGCCATACAAATGTAAATTTTTTTTTGTTTTTTTTTTTTTCAAATGTTATGTACTTGCTGGTCATATATTTTGTTGACTATGTAATTGTTGTTTTATATTATGTACTTCCATAATATAGCGGGTAATCTTTATTACCAAATATTTGCAAGTGATCAAAATATGCTCCGACGTTCATTCTGTTTTCAAGTATCGAAGCATTTCAGTGTTCGTCGTAGTTATAAATCGGGAAAAATTAAAATAAAAATAATAAAATATTTATGTACGAGTACATCGAAATTAAATTTCTGTGAGTGAAATATATGTAAAAACAATTAAAAATTTCGTAAGTTTCATTAATTAATTAAAATTAACATTTGGTTAATTTTTTTTGTGTCACAGTGCGGGATTTTGTTTAATCAAGTTTTTTTATATATACAGTGATTCCTTAAATTTCAAGTCTTAAGAAAAGGAATAGACCGTGATCGTTTTAGCACGGTTTCTTCAACTTTTTCTAGAAAGTTAAACGGTAAAGATACTTTTATAGATGTAATTCTTTAATTCCACCGTTTTGGAATTCAAAGGTAGAACCTTATTCATAATTACATCGTTTTTTTTGTTGTTTTTACATTCACAGTACAACTGAGCTGTTTTTATCCTACTTAATATTTCTTGGAAACAGAGAGAACCGGCTAAGGAACAATTTAGATACGGAAGACTTAAGAGTACGGTTTCTGTTTCAGAAACTGAAGATTCTGGACTCTTCCTAGGAAATTTTGATTGCGGCATTATTTGGTTCCGCCTATTGAACAAAATTTGGACCAAATGAATTAGTCATGCTTAGGAGGGCCGTTAATCCGTTATGATCTTCTGTTGGTGTTACAGCTAAGTGCAAAACAAAATTTATTATTTAATTTTCTAGATTATATGGAAATAATATAAATTATTTCATAATGCTTATTTATTAACTTATATATTACTATTTGTTCAAATTTATTAATTATTCATATTATTGTCATGAAGAATGTATAAACTTTTATGAATCTTATAATTTGCTAAAAAAATGTTAAAGTACATTTTTTTCAGAAAATAATTCAAATTTCTAAATTAGTATATCAATAGAGATATTAGTATTAATATATAATATTATTATTATGGCGTTGAGGTTTTAGGGGGATCGATCCGTTATTGATGTATTAGTTTTCATTATTAAATTTTTTTTTATTATTATTAATTCTACGTTTATTATCAATAATTTTGGCATGCATGATTAATTCGTTTAATTAAATTATGATTATTATTAATTTATTTGGCAATAAATGTTCTTAAATTTTAGTAAAATTAATTCTTGAATTTTAGTACCTAATTTCTTTTCGTTGTTGATTTACTTTATTGGTTACGTTCATTAATATTAATATGCATAAGAGGAATGTTCGTATGTCTTCGTTTGTTCAGTGTTGAGAATCTTATTTATTTATTCATCTTTACTTAATTCAATAATGTTCTTTACATTTGTTTGTATTACATCTACTTAGTCAATGCCGTAATTATGTTATTTTAATATATCCTTAAAAATAATGCCGTGATTTAGTGTTCAATGTAAGGGAGGGAAGTGTCCAATCATATAACACTTCGTTCGGGAGGCGTAGACACTAAGGCCAATCCATCAACGGTCTTGTTTTATATGACAGTAAGCTAAAAGCTGGTATTATACAATAAAACCCTACATTTTGGTTTTTTTTTGGTTTGTATTGTTTTATATATCTACATAGGGTTTATCATACTTTTTGAACCTTAACATCCCATTGCAGCATCTACTAGTCTTTCGTACACTACTACATTTTTTTTAACCCCACCCCACGACTGTCACCTAGTCCAGGAAAAGTGCTGCAGTAGTAGTCCATGCGAAGGAATTTTTTCTTGTTGCGAATCACGCTACCCTTCATACACTATGGTGGGGAGGTGTGCTTCGTAACATTCTTTGTTCCACAACATATTCTAAAAATGATTTATTTTTCATTTATTCACACAATATTCTACTTTGCGATTGCTTGTTTTGGCCATACTGGAAAATCAAAGATAAAAAGGTTGCAAATTTTACAAAACAAAAGCTGCAAAGCTATCTATAGGCTTCCACACTTGTTTCCCTCCATCGAGCTGTATAAGAATGTAACTGAAGGAATCCTGCCAATAAACGCATTATTCCAATTTCATGTTTCACTATATATGTATAAATGTTTGCGGTTATCGTCAGCGCTATCAAACATTGAATTTCAGTAAGTAAATCATAGCCATACAACCCGTCGTTCTAATCTTTTAAAATATTATAAAATCAAAACAGAATTTGGTTGAAAATCCATATCGTACTTTGGTCCATATGTATATAACCATTTACCGACTGTTATTACTATATCTGTGAATGTTCACAATTTCAAGAAAACTTTAAAGGCGTATTTGGCTGAACGGGTCGAAGATTATCTTTAACGCGACATATTATCGTATCTTTTAATTTGTTTATTCATCTTATTTTATTTTATTATTTTATTTTCATTGTTTTATAATTTTTTTTTTTTATATTTTTTATTATTATATATTTAACTTTCAGTCTATTGCTGAATTATTGTTTTATATCTTGTTCATTATTTCTGTCTAATTTTTGGTTTAGAGGAGAGCTGATTAGCTTTTAAAGGACCATAAATCCATTAGCTATCCGCTCTCCTCAAAACTTTTAGTTTTAGTTTAGTCTTAAAATTAATAATTTTAATTTTAATTTTTTTAATTTTAAATATTTTATAATTTTTTTAATAATTTAAAAAAAACAAAAACAAAAAACAACTTGCATACTTTCCTCTTCTATACTAGGTTCTTCATAGTGTTTGAGATTCTTTTTCACTATTACTGTTGATCCTCCTCTGGGTTTTCCTCCTGGGTGAACAGCATGGTAACATTCATAATCACGTATTTTAATAAATGATGTTTTTGTTAAATGGCTTTCCGATATAAGGCATATATCTATTTTTTCTAAATTTAGAAAAATTTCTAGCTCTGGAACATGTTGCGCTAGTCCGTTCGCGTTCCAGCTGACAATTCTTAATGATCTGCTCATTTTAGTATATGAGGGCTGTTGCCTCGTTCAAGGTTTGATGCATATCTAGATGCTTATATAAAGCTTCTAGACCACGTTCTTGCTTTGCAACCTTATATTTATGGCTTCTATGCTTCGACAAATCCTTTCAAGGGAGTTATCATTCTTAGCATTAGATGATTGCTGTACAGTTTGTGAATAACTTTTCTGCTCTGTACCAATACCTGGTGGTTTTGGCTCCGCTTGGGTTTTAGTTGGTTTCTCTTCTCTGGTAACCCTAGGGTTTTGAGGAAACTGATGCGTTTTGTTTCTTAGTCTTTGAAGTTCTTTGGCTACTTCACAGCCTCTATAATTTGCAGGATGATGCCCTTTACAGTTTATACAATTTGCAGGGGTGCGTTTTTTTTGCGTGTGATTGAAACCTTGGCATTTTTTGCATTGAGGTATTAGCCTCGTGTTTTTCTTAAGCGGTTCTATTTTAACCCTCATATTGAGAATTGCTTTGATGTTGAAGATGTTTTCAACTTTCTCCTTTTTGTTAAACGTAAGCATGAAGAGTGGAAGCCTCCTTTTTTTGACTTGATTGTTCTCACCTCTCTCTCGTTTTAGGATGTTTATTGCATCTTCTATTTGCAGATCTCTTGCCTTTAGGTCCTCAATTATGTCCTCCTTCTTACTCGTTGGATGAAGGCCTCTGGCCATAACCTTAATTGCGCGTTCGTTTTTATCTTCGTATGTGAACCATTCTATACCTTCCGCATTGAGCTTTGTTGCTAGAGCTCTATATGTATCGGAATCTGGTGTATTGATTTTCCACACGTTATTGACTGACAGACCGACAAACTGTTAGACCGACAGACACCACTTAGAAATTAAAATTTACGGACTCCAAAACGGATGAATCCCCAAAAATCTCGAGGTGGAAAATTTTCATGATTACTAAATTTTATTTTATTAACTTAAAAGAAAGAAAAATAATTTTTACTATAAACGTAATTAAAACGTTAATTTCTAAGTTTGAAATATTCGTCAAAATAAGTCGTATTCAAAGTGAAATCTTTAAGCTTTTAGAATATGGTTACAAGCAAAAATGTATAATTAACAAAGCAAGCTTCTTTGGGATCACTTAGCTTTTTTTACAGTTAAGCTAAAGCTGCTAATTTTAACTATTAAAACAAATTTTATATTGAAGTTGTTGCAATAAATACTACACAAGTTTTGGTTTGGTTAACAACTGAAATACTATGTAGCCAAATAAAAATTAGGTCACCACAAAACTTAAATGATACCACAAAAAATTATTAATTCTCATACATATTAAACACAGTAATATTGTAATTTAAAATTCCAAATATTTTTATTTTTATTTCCATTTTTGTCCATCTCCCAGAAATTTTAATTATTTTCTAACATTTTTAAGATAACCAATTTAAAAATAAGAACACTACTCTTAAGAGAATTTTAATTTTTTTTTGTCTTAAGATTGTAATACTAAAGAAATAAATTGATTATTTTCACAACAATAAAAACTGTTGTTAATGGTGGTGGTCGTAGTTCCAGAAGAAACGTTCTTTTTAAATGAGCTCATTCGAAGTTTTTTTTTTTGTTTTTATTAAAACATTTAATGAACGATATTAATTAATTAATTGTGATGGTGTATTGTACGAGTATACATACATAAACATAAAAGCACAAAGCAAACCACAAAATGTTCATCAGTGCTTTCCTCTTCATCTCTTTCATAATTCAATTAATTTTAAAATCATTAATTTCTTCAAACAACAACAAAAACATGTTGTGGAAAATACTTTGGGTATTAATAGCCTAATTTGGACATTGATGAACATGGAAGATGAACTTTTACATAGTACATATCATAATTTGTACCTCACCGTAAGCTTTTTGCCATTTTTTTGCTGGATTATATTTTTCAATAGTAAACGAATAAAAAAAAAAATTGGAGCTTCTTGAAATATTTTATGAGATTTTTTGATAAAAAAGCAAATGTTGATAGCAGAAATGGAAAATATTAATAAGAAGATTATGTTTCAATATTTTGCTTTTGTTTTCGAATCCTTATAATAATGCTGCAGTACGATTATACCGGTTGAATAATATCAAGGCAAACCTTAATTTTACAAAGCCATAACGTAAAAAATTTTATAAAGACTAGAAATGAGCAAAAATTGAAACTTTTTTATATAAAACATATCGGAAATCATTTTTGTTTTCTAAGACAGATTTTTAACTGAAAACATTACCAATTCTTAGTTACAATCTCTGAGATATTTTCTTAATATTTGAATTATAACATATATTGAAATCGTTTAAAAATATTGTTTTTATTTTCTTACAATAATTGATTTATTTTAACCAAAATTTATAAACTGTTTTTAACCACAGCATTCTGGTCAAATTGAACGAAAAGCTGACTACAAATCGTGTAAATAATAGCACAAATTTGTGTTAAAATTCTGTGATTAAATAACTCCTATTTACGATCATGTGTAGACGAAAGTAACACTACTAAAAAAGTTTACAAAAAATTATGGTGTATGGTTACAACTCTATACTTAAGAAGGCTCTGATATTACACGATACAGATTTAGAATAATGATGCGTAAGGATAACCCAATAAATTGAGCATTATGCTAAACAACATTTAAGGTTTGAACTTTTAAGGTTTGTGAGGTATACACCATTACACATCAGTATATTTGGCAACATTTGTGGTTATTACAATTTTATAATTTATTCGAAAGCAAGTGACAAATATTTCGATATTTTATCGATTATATAACTAAAAACTGTTAACAAAACTAAGTAAATACAATAGTTTTCAAAAAACAAAATTTTAATAACATACATAGCCAATAAAACTTACGGTTTTCAACAGTACAAATTTTTTCGGTCCGTATCACATTAAAATCACTAATTTACTAATTTTTTGTACATTTGGAGGTAAAAATGACAACCAAACAACATTATATTATATTAAAGAAAGAGGCAATAGGATAAAAATATGTGAAAAAGCAAATGTAATAGCTTAAACAAACGAGAATAGACCTTGGCAACATATGTTGCCGCAAGGTCCCAAAGGGTTAAATGAAAAATTTGGGGATGGACATTCACTTTTATAAATAAACTAAAATTGTGATCAGCTCGTTCTTCAAAAGTTAGAGCTTCTTAGAGCTGTTGGCAATTTGCCAATAAGAAATTCTTCTAAACCTAAAAAACGGTCTGGTTGTGACCGGTCAAGATCGATTAAACGCGCGATTTATGTGGTGGATTTAGCTACTTCTCCGGTTCGTATTTTAATTTATGTCTTTTCTTCGCCTTGGTTCTTATCGTGGCACTCCAAAAAATTGATTTTCAGATTTTTTTAATGTGTGTCACCTAAGTGTAATTATTTCCTGGATATAAAGATATTTGATGGAGATACCTCAATAGAACTAACAACATAGTATAGAAATACATTGCTCTCAAGCTTTATTTAATTATTTAAGTAAAGAAATCGATTTTGTCATTAACATTTATGATTTCATCAAAAAAAAAAAAAAAAAAAAATAGTCACCAATTATTAAAATTTAAAAGTAATATAAAACAAACAGAAAATATTTAAAAAATTAAAATGGTATTCTTCAAAGTTGAAACTATCAGAAAAGTTATTCATAAATTTAAAAAATAAGTTTTCAAATTATGTTTGAAATTGTTTTTTGGATAGATTAAAATCGAATTGATCGTCTTCTTGTAAATCGCCATATTGTAGATTTTAATTTTAATTAAAATATATGTGGAGATTAATTATTTTAATTTACAATAAGTATCTCTAAATTGCTCCGATCAGACGTGCCGTTCTCTCGCTAAAGTGCTTTAAATTATTATAAATCATTATTTTGTAGTTTTAATCTTAATTAAAATTAAATTATCTACCATTGTTTCTTTACGCAAAAATTGACACTATAATTGCTACTATTGGATGAGTCATACGCCACCTGATGACGTCATTGCGTTAATATTATACGTGAGACATGAAGCCACAAACCTAAGAAATCGTACATTCAAATTAAAGGTAATTGAACACACGCAAAACAGCAGCATAAACTTCAGCTGCACCCTATATTGATAAAAATATATAAAAATATATTTTTATATATTTGACGGTTAAAATAACGTTTTAAATGTCAGTATAATTAAAGCCTAACAAATGTAATATAAAACCTAACAAATGTAAGAAAAATTAAATAGATTAATGCCTCAATTCCACTGTGAATCAAAGTTTGTCGGTAAAAATAACTTGAGATAAAAATATAAAATCGGTGGTTGTGTGAACGAGACACACAACGGAGTCAGCCAAGTTTTTACTTACAAAAAATGTGTATCTTATTGGAAATAAGCATTGAACGCATTCGAATCATTTCATATGTTTCACTGTATTTAAGTATTGTAGCTAACTTCACTTGAGTCAATAATATCTTCTTCAAGTGACACAACCTAAAAGAAGCAAAAGAAAAAGGTTTTTTTAAAATAAAAATTAATCTGGAACCATCCGTGTTTTATTTTCAAGTTTCCAGCTCTGCTTAGTTAAATTCCATTAGGTTATTGGCCCAGTGCATGAAGAATACGGATATTTCGAAAAATTAAGGCAGATTAATTGGATAAAGTGAAATTGATTTTTCGGTGTTGTGAAATTCACATACGGAAGAGGATGGCGTCAGCTGAATCAAGATACAGCATTTCAAAGCTAAACAGAGCAAATTATTTTGTATGGAAATACAAAATGGAAATGCTTCTTAAGGAAAAAGGTTTATGCGCAGTTATCAGTGAGGTACAACCATCACCAGTTACAGCAGCGTGAACAGCAAATGATGAAAAGGCACATTCAACAATTGCATTGAATGTAGAAGACGAACAAATTCATCACATCATCGGTGCAGATTCAGCAAGAAATACATGGAGAATTATTAAGGAAACGTATGAATCAAACACATCAAGCAATCGTGTGCACATTTTGAAGTTAATCATGCAACAGCGGCTTGATAAAGGCGGAGATGCGGAAAAACACGTGAATTTCATGAACGAGCTGTTTCGAAAATTATTGGCGCTTGGTACAGATTTTGGTCCGGAATTTTTTATGAACGGCGTTTGGTAACGGCGGTCGAAGGTAAAGAAGCGAGTGAATTGACACTTACGTTGGTTAAATCAAAGGTTCTCGCGGAATTCAAAAGAAAAATGGATCGGGGCGGAACAACGGATGACACTGCATTAAAAGGTGACACATCAAGAGCAACGAAAGGTCAAAAAGGTGAAAATAAAAAGTTTGATTGCTATTTTTGCAAAAGAAACGGTCACATAAAAAAGGATTGTCGAAAATAAAAAGCCTGGCTCAACAAAAAGGAAGGAAGTAATCAGAAGGCGAATCTAGCGAAAGATGAAACAGAAAATCTGTTTGTGACACATCAAGTAGGTGATGGCTGGATTGCCACATGTCACATTGAAGGTGCCACATGTCACATTGCCAGTTCTAAGGATATTTTCACCAATATCGACATGAATTGTAGTGATAAAGTAAGCGTTGCAAGTGGTTAACAATTAACAGCTGCGGGTAAAGGCACAATTAAAGTTGATTTTCTGAATGAGGAAAATCAAATTGTTCCAGTAAGAATCACAGATGTGTTGCTAATGCCAGATATCAAGAGAAATTTACTTTCAGTCAAAAAGCTAACGGAAAAAGGTTTCCAAGTAAATTTCAAGGGCAACAAGTGTGAAATAAGGGAAAACAGTCGGCAAATTGCAGTTGGCGAAATCAGCGGTAAACTTTACAGACTAAAGGAACCTCACAAAGTTTACTCGGTCGAAAAGGAATCCAACGGCTGCATACATTATTGGCATAAGGTTCTAGGCCATAGAGACATTAAAGTTGTGAAATCATTGGCGAAACGAAATTTGGTTAAAGGCATCAACTTTAGTGAGTGTACAGCGGATTGCGAAATCAACTCCAAGTGCAGAGTGTGTCTCGAAGGAAAAATTACTCGAATCAAGTTTCCGGTCAAGCCGAGTAATAAAGCAGTTGCAGTCATGGATCTGATTCATTCGAATGTTTGTGGTCCGATGCAAACGACCACACCATCAGGTAATCGTTACATTGTGACATTCATAGATGGATACTCAAAATTTACAGTTAACTGCCTAATCGCAAATAAATCATCAGTTTACAGCAAATTCAAGAAATATATTGCGATGGTAAAGGTTCAATTCGGAAAGGAACCTAAATGCATCCGTACAGATCGAGGAGGAGAGTACATCAGTAATGAATTCGTGAATTATTTAAAGTCGAGCATAATTCAAATCCACAGAACTACTCCGTATACATCTCAACAAAACGGAACAGCGGAACGCAAAAACAGAACGTTGGTAGAAATGGCTCACTGCATGCTAATCGACGCAGGTCTCGAGAAAAGTTTTGGGGCGAAGCTGTAATGGTGGCTAACTATGTCCAGAATCGTTTGCTAACAAAGGGTACAGAAACAACGCCATATGAAGGCTGGTTCCAGAAAAGTCCGAATGTGCAATACTTCAGAAAATTCGGATCAGAATGATGTATGCATGTACCAAAACAAACAAGGCGCGGCATATCGTTGTTACAGTCCGGAAACCGATCGAGTCACAGTTAGTCGAGATGTTCAGTTTGTCGAAAGGGGCCATTTGTTACCTATCAAGTCCAGCGAAGATTATCAACAGGAACAAATTATCGACAATTCAGAGTTGAACAACTTTGAAGATGCAGAAAACGATCAGGTGCAAAAGGAATTAGTCGATGAGGAAGTTCAGGAAGAGATCTAATACAAGATCACGTTCAGAATGAAGATGAAGAGCAAAATGTTAGACGATCACAACGTGCTAACAAAGGAATTCCACCAAAGAAACTTATTGAAGAAATGAACGTGGTTGGTTCAGTCATTCAAGAACCAAAGTGCTACGTAGAAGCTATCAAGGGTGATCAAAAGAGGCTGTGGATTCAAGCAATAACAGATGAGATGAAGTCATTGATGGAGAATCAAACATGGGAGCTTGTGAAAATTCCAGAAGTTGCAAATCTAGTTGGCTGCAAGTGGATTTACAAGCTAAAGTGCAATTCAGATGGAAAAGTAGTCAGACACAAGGTAAGGCTTGTTGCTCAAGGTTTTTCGCAAAAATACGGTACTGACTATGATTAGGTGTTTGCTCCAGTTGTTCGTCAAACTACGTTTCGAACATTGCTTACAGTGGCAGCAAACAAGGACATGAAGGTTTATCATCTAGATGCGAAAACGGCGTTTCTCAACAGTGAATTGTCTGAAATAATTTACATGAGACAACCTCCAGGATTCAAAGTTAAAGGCAGCGAAGATTTAGTGTGTCTACTAAAACGGAGTTTATATAGTCTAAAGCAATCAGCGCGTAATTGAAACAAAACAATTCATCAAATTCTCATCGATTTCGGTTTTGTTCAAAGCAAGAATGATCCATGCTTGTACACCTACAAACATGATGGAAAAATATGCTACGTATTAATCTACGTTGACGATGTGGTTACTGCTGGTGAGAACAACGAGATAATCTCCAAGTGCGAAACGTTTTTAAGTTCGAAATTCAAGATTAAGAACTTGGGAGGCTATAATTTCGATCAACGCATTGAAAAACCGACAACAATTAAGAAGGAGAAATTGTCGTCACGTACCAAACATATTGATGTTCGAGAGGCATTTGTCAAGGATTACATCGACAAATGCATTGTTACTTGCCAATATTGCCCTACGGGGCGGGACGTTGGCGGGACCTCGTGTCAATGTTCTTCGGGATGCATGTGGAGTTAACTGATGATTCAAATGAGGAGGAGTATTGGAAATAAGCATTGAACGCATTCGAATCATTACATATGTTTCACTGTATTTAACTATTGTAGCTAACTTCACTTGAGTCAATAATATCTTCTTCAAGTGACACAATCTAAATGAAGCAAAAGAAAAATGTTTTTTTTTAAATAAAAATTAATCTGGAATCATCCGTGTTTTATTTTCAAGTTTCCAGCTCTGGGGGTCAATTCTCGTTCCGTGAAAAGTAAAATGAAAAGTATTTTCTGTGAGAAATACACATTTCCGATTCATGTTCCTTGAGAAGGAAAAAAATGACATCAAAATCTTTTCATATGAATAAAACTTTCTCACCGACCAATTTGGCGGTGAGAACATCATAAATATGGAAATAAAATTCTAAAAAAACTAAATTTGTATTTTTACCATTAAATGTGCATTGAAACTATAATATGATTCACTTTAAACTTAACTAATAAGTAAATCTATTAAAAACTATTCCGTATATTTAAGAAAAGCCTCCAAATAATTAATTTAGTTAAGTTTTAAAAATAATTTGGTCAATTTTATAATTTACTTTATTTTTGACAGCCAATGACAAAAACTGATTAACTAAATCTACTTTATCATTTATTTAGCTAATATTTAAACCAATTGTTGTATCAGCTAGCGGAAATATACATGAAACTCGAAAAAATATGTGTTTACAGTGTAGCTTACTATGGAAATAACTTATTCAGCGTTTTTCTCACGATTCTTTTCCATTTGGACATCGAGAATCGCTTATTGTCGTTGTGTGAAATGTTATAAATGAAAAAGACTTGATGGAATCAAAATGAAAACTTTTTTTTCATTAGGTTTTTTCATAGAACGAGAATTGACCCCCTGCTTAGTTAAATTCCATTAATCTGTGTTAGTGCACTGAGGTCGAAATTAAAAAAAAGTATCAAATCGAGAACATTTTATGGCAGTCCAACTAATACATGTACATAAATATTGTGTATCGATGAAAAATATTTCTCGCACACGCTGATAATTTTAATTGTTTGGGCATGTTTATGGGAAAGATTTTTTTTAATTTTGTATTTTATGACGGAAATAATTTGAATAAAATAATTCTGATATGAGTATTAATAATAATTAAATTTTTAGATTATTTTGAAACGTGAAAATAATCGAATTAACAGTAATACTTCATTTTTCTAATAATTCTTGGTTATGTTTTTGTTTGCTGTCAAGATGTATCCATAAAATTTGCTATAAAAAAAACAGTAACAAAATACTTTGTCTTTGTCTCTCTAATGGATTATTTTTCTTTTGTCTTCTTCCAACTTCAAGTCAGCTCAGTCAATTTTTCACAGTGGAATTGGGACTTAATTAATAAAGGCCCATATTTATAGTGAAATTATAATTGGCCACCTAGATTAGAATCTTATAACAATAACTTAGACTTAAGTCATAAAAAAAATTAATTCTTTCTCTTTTCTGTGCATCCGTCAACCACGAAACATCATAAAAAATAAATAACAAATTAATAATTGTACACCAATCACCATTTTGAAAACATACAAAATTGGTTTGTGACTTTATTTTATTTTTGGATAAAAAATTCTACATACTTCAGCGGTCGAGGCAAAAACGCTTGCCCTCGAATTATTCAGTAATGCTTACAGTTGATGAGTAATTGCCTACGACCAAGGGCTGTTCTTTATGCACAAATTAGCATTCGAATTGCTCCGAATAGAAGAGGCGTTCTATTCGCCATATTGTAGATTTTAAATTTAATTAAAAGTTATGTGGAGATTAATTATTTTAATTTAAAATAAATTATCTGCCACAGCTTCTTTACGCATAAATTTAAACTAGAATGGTTCCGATCAGATGAGGCATTCTCCCGCTACAGTGCTCTCTTGCTTTGTGTATCGCCATTTTATAGATTTTAATTTTAATTAAAATTTATGTGGAAATTATTTTAATTTAAAATAAATTATCTGCCACAGTTTTGTATGCACAAATTAGCACCAGAATTGCTCCGACCAGATGAGGCGTTGTCTCGCCACATTGCGCTCAAGCTCTGTAAATCGCTATTTTGTAGTTTTAATTTTAATTAAAATTTATGTGGAAACTATTAATTTTAATTATCCATCACTGCTTCTTTACGCAAAAATTGACACCATAATTGCTCCAATTGGAAGAGCCATACTCTCGCTATGGTTCAAGTATTTAAATCGCGCGAAATCAGAGGATCGCAGCACGGCTTGCCTTGCCGCCTGATGACGTCATTGCGATAATATTATACCTGAAGCATGAAGCCACAAACCTAAGAAGTCATACATTTAAATTAAAGGTAATGCTTACAATTGATGAGTAATTGCCCACGACCAAGAGCAACATTTCATGTCAATTTTCTGAACATGCGGTGTAAGGCGTTGTCACGTCCAAAGTTATTTACTGATTAAATTCGCCTGTATGTATACTAATTCGGATCAAGACCTACTTTAATTCTCGATTGGCAGCGTTTAGAAGTTTATTTTTAATTATATTTTTTCGATATTCATGTAGCCAAAATGACTTAAATGTTGAGGTATGTGCGTTCTGTTACGTGCTCGCCTGAATACCAAAAAACAAAAACAAAAAAAAAACAAAATAAATCGTAAATTGAAGTAAATGTCTAATTTCATTGGTATACTATAGTTTAAGTCACTTCATATTTAAACATAATTTCTAATTTCGATTTATCAAAAGCTATGACCAAATCATTTTACATACGATATACCACGAAAATTTTTTGTAGATATTTAAATCCTGCCGTTATTGGTATTCATTATTTGTCGTATAATTTGAGAATATTTGAGATAAAATACAAATTTATGCAAATGATAAAATATGGTTGGTACGGACTAATAAATATTTTTCCCATTTTGATTTTCATTTTACCAACCTCACCACCACCCATATGAAAGCAGAGCATCTAAAAAATAAACGAAAATTCATATACATATGTACTACATGATGTGGTATGACTCTATGTATAATTTGTTTTTGTAGACCTTTTTATGTATTTTTTTTTTGTTTTTTTTTTGTATGCTACTCGTATCTAACTGAAAGTGTATTTGTTATATTTATATTTTTTCAAAATAAATTTAAAATAAATAAGTCATAATAAATATATTTTTTTTATTTATTTATTTCTAGGTAAGAAAATGGCACAAATTTATAAAACGATATACAAATTTTACGAGCGTGTTCAATCTTTTTATACGTGCTTGTATAAACATACACGAATCTGATTCGAGGCGAGGGTAATAAATTATTTAAATGTTCAAAATTTATTTAGTGGTGAAAACCAATAAATTGCTTATCTGCATCACATATGAGTAAGTATATGAAAATTATTGTTAATAATGAAATATGTAGTATGATTTTGGAGGGCTTCGCCAACTATTCAGATCCAGTCTGATTCATTAGGGTGGATCGAAAAATGAAAAATAAAAAAATTATCTTGACCTTGGAAAACGTCGTTTTTCGGCAATAGGTCAACATTTTTTTTTTTAAATTCGTTAATACCTCCCGGATTTGAAATTTTTCTTTTCTCTTATTTTTTGGTGAGTTTGAATAGTCTATAAAATAGTTTGGTTTTTAACAAAAGGCGCGAAAAGACAATAAATGTAACTTAGCAAAAACTAAACTACCTAAAATTACCATATGTGTGAAAATAACGAAATAGTAAAACGCAACCAATCTTTGTTTATTGTTAATTGAAAATGTATGCGCGACAATATTTTTTAAGAAATCGTTTCAAACCCAATAATTATTTTGTAGAGTGAGTATAACTGTGGAAACCCACATGGATGTGGGATGCCTTTGCGAATAATCGCAATCTATTTTAAATTTTTTCACAAGGATAGCATACGTTCAAAAAAAAATACATATCGGTATATAAATTTTTCTACGTAACCATAGACAAATAATTTACAATACGATTCGCAATCAAAATTAGTCATGCTTACATCTTTTCCATTGCGAATTTTGCATACCCAAAAAAATTAAAATTTCCCTTTTTTTGTTTAGGAAAATTTTTAATCCCGCGATAAACAAAGCAAGCTGCCATATTTTTCCTATGTGAATGCTTCATTGTTCTCATTATGATTTTTTATTGACGTCTAGAAACGTCTAAATTGACAAAATTATTTGGTAATACAAATACAAAATGTCTATAACACAGTGACATGAAACAAAAATTTCCGCAACCATCTATGGTTTCCGCTTGGATGGTTTGCGAAAATTCGCAAAGAGAAATTTTCTTTTCATGTCACTGTGCTATAGACATTTTGTATTTGTATTATCAAATTATTTTGTCAATTTACACATTTCTAGACGTCAATAAAAAATCATAATAAGAACAATGAAGGAAGTATTCACATAGGAAAAATTAGGCAGCTTGATTTGTTTATCGCGAGATGGAAAATGTTCCTAAACAAAATAAGGGAAAGTTTTATTTTTTTGTGTATGCAAAATTCGCAATGGAAAAAGATCAAAGCATGACTAATTTTGATTGCGAATCGTATTGTAAATTTGTCTGTGGTTGCGTAGGCAAATTTTTATAACGGGATGTATTTTTTTTTTTTTTTTTGATTGTATACACCCAGAAAAATTTAACTTAAATTTAAAGAAAATATAGTTTCGTTTAAAGAAATTTTGCCTAAAGATTTTGCGCAAAACTAATTTTTCTTTTTTCCAAAAAATTAATTTCCTTTATTTTTTAAACTTCAATAATAAAAGGTTCTTTCTTTAAAACAACTATTTATTTATTTTAATTTAAATGGCAAATATAGATATTAATGTAATTAAACAAAATTTTTGATTCAAAGAAAAATTTATTTGAATGTTTTTATCAAACCATTATTTATTCTTTCCCGTTAAGTTACCTCTACTTTAATACTAATGCTGTGTGCCTCGGAAGACTTTTCAAACTAACCTTTTGTAAGACCCAGTAATTCATGCAATATTTAAATAGATGTCACTAGGTTAAAAGTATTTTTTATTATTATTATTATTGGGGGGGCCATGCGGGCGATCAGCCACTTCGCACTGCGACCTAAAAGATCTATTGTGCTGGCCCCTGCTTAATTATCCGTCCAGTCAATATTCAGGTTCTTAATGAACCTGACAATACTGCCTCCCGGTACGTGATACATACTATCTGGGCATATTGCTCTCCCTCCTAGATGTTTACTACAGCATGTAGTTCCGCTAGAAAGACGGTAGCATTGGAGCTCAAGGACTTCGAGAGGGTTGTGCCACTCCCGTATATTCCTACTCCTGCCCCGTATTCCGTTTGATTTTACTCTTACGAGTTGCTGGGAATTGCAAATCACCTGTAGGTCACCCAGCTTTACTACAGGAAGGCTAAAAATAAAACTGGAGGGTGCCTGGTATCCAGAGTCCGCATATTTTGGGCTGATTAACCTATCAGCCATTCATCTTTCGGCATATGCTGTTCCACCTTAGATTAGGGTTTTTTGTCAAGGTTTTCTCCTTTAGCGCCGTACTTTGGCCTGTGCCAAATGGCCTAAAATGTGCCAAGTGGCCTTAGTTACCAGTGGTTGCCACGAGGAGGCAGTACGTACACTTGCGAATTGTGCACAGGTTACCCCTTACACAATTGTACCCATCACGCAGCTGCCTAATGACAAGACCAGAACAGCTCACGTGATGCGCACCCTACTGGAAGGTTAAAAGTATTCAATTGTGCCTTATAGCCAACTAAACTTTTCAATGTCTCGTTTAAATAAATGACGTATAATAAAAAATAAACCGAATCGTATAAGAAGTTCAATATCGCCCAATTCACTTCTGTTCTTCGAGAAATTATTCGATTATTAAACTTCTCTTTCAAAAGATCGATTGATTGCATTGGTGTGTGGCATGTTGCACCATCCTGTGTACAGGACACAAGTGTACAATTGTTTGATAGTGTAATTCAAGAAAAAATTATTATATGAGAAACAAGATCCTACCATAAGCCAAATAACCAAATCATTAGAAAATCATGATTCTACACTTTGCTAAATAACACAAATCTCAGAGAAAGAAATTGAAAAGGCGCATAATATTGTAGAAAATTTGAATACGTACGATATGATAAGGTGACCACGATTTGTCAGATAGCTGCAGAGTTCCATTACTTACTACGTATTTTAAACTGTATGTCATACAAATTGAAAAGTCGTCGAAAAGTAACCTCACAAAGTGCCTTTTCACCAAGCATCTATGAGGAAATAGCGAAAGCTTCAAAATTTGAAAAGTTTAGTTTGAAAAGTCTTCTGAGGCACACATCATAAGAATAATAAATATTAAATTTAAGAATTCTTTATTATTAAGAATTGAAATATTTATACGAAAGAACCCATACTTTCTTTAAAAATAACAGATTGGCTTTATTTACTAATAAAGAAAATATTCTTTAGAATCTTTTAGAACATTCTAATTTAGTACTGGTTTTTAATTTTAGTACTGATGGTAGGCGTCAGGCGAAAATAAAAAAAATTATATGTTTTATGTTTTAAACAACATCAAGTTTTTAGAATAATAAATAATACAATAAACATTATAAAATACAAGTTTAAATTAAAATTAAAAGGAAATTAAAAATTTCATGGATATACGAGGGCGAATCAAAATGTCTTGCAATATCATATGAAAAAAAGAGTGAGTGAGACAGCAATATTTTTATTTTCGACGTCATTTCCTTTAAGGTTTATGCATTTGTTACATCGATCAATTAACTTGTCTAAGCCCTCTAAAAAAAAAGTTTTCTTTTGCTCCATAAAATATTCATTTACAACAAACTGTACTTCAAAATCACTGGAAAATTTCCGGCCCCTTAATTATTTTTCAAAAAAGAGTGAATGAGACAACTATATATTTTTTTTATAAAATATATAGTTGTCTCATTCACTCTTTTTTTCATATGATATTGCAAGACATTTTGATTCACCCTCGTAGATTAATGTAGCGTGCTTATTTTATACGTTATAAACTTCATATTATTTAAAATAAAATATTTGTTGTTATAGGGCTCTTTATTTTTGCAGATTTAAGCTTGAGCTTTCAATCCTGTTATGTTGTTGTCTGGTGCAATATATATGGTCTGCAAAAGGCAAAATATTCTTTATTTCTACAAAAAAAGTCGTGAATTTAATATACGTCTGAATTTAAATGATTATTTCTTTGGCTAAAGTAGCAACCTATTTTAAGTTTGGTGCCGTGAAAAGTTAACTGACTGGTGTACTTTTGCTCTTGTTTCCAAGTTTTAAATAATGATTTATATTTACTGTCTCGATCTTTACAAGAGAAGAAGCATTTCGTTGGCATTACATCGTTCTTAAAGAAATCTTGTGCAAATACTAACTTAGAGAACCTCAAAGATGTTTTTATGGTCAAAGAAAGTGGAAAATGAGAATGGATGTGAATTTCTTCCTAAACTTTCCAAAAATAACAAAAACTACAAATTTTGCGACTGTATGAGTAAAACTACGCATTAACGAATAAATTACAGATTATCCATTAGGTAAGGGAACATAAAAACTTTTGTATTGAACCGTCTAAATATTAACATGCACTACCTTTTTCAATATTCTATTATTACTTTTATTATGATAATTTTGTTGGATTGCCGCCCGAATTAAAAAAAATATATCTTTCAAAACCAAGATTTTGAAAACCAGGATTAATAAAATACTAATTCGTTTTCAAAGGGTTATACCACGAAATCCTAGTTTTCAAACAATTTTTTAAAGCAATAAAATGTTTATTAATAAATGGACGGAATTTTCTATGCTGTTTTCGTACAGACAGTTTTTTGAATGAAAATTTAATAGTTTTTTAATGAAAAGATGCTATTTCTATTGTTTTTTATAAATAAAACTTGGCAAAAATATTTTTATAATAGTTCAAAAGGATACTCCCTTTTACTTTATTTAATTACAACAATTTTGGAAAATACGAGTAATAACAATAAATCAATTATTTTCATGTACCCTTTCCTACGTCTCTCTTTTACTACATTTTGTTATATAAATTTTTCACATAAATAGGAGTGATAACAATAAATGAGTTGTATATTCTTCTGTGACGCTGCCGAGTTTATAGTAAATACTTTTTGTGATTTTATGAATTCAGTTTTTGTATGTTTTGTGATATCTGTGTACAAATTTAAGGTTCTGGGGCTTCTGTGAATTTAAATATTAAACTATTTTAAAAATAACCTATTTATAACAAATAATTTAATTTAAACTGCAGTGTATTTTACTTGTGCTGTGTTTGTTCAATTTAGATTAATTATTTTACATGATGAATCTAAGTATAGTAAAAACCAATATGGGGAAAGAAAAACTTATTATTAATGGGTATGCTTACCATTTGGAAAGAAAAAGTGAAACTTTTCATTGGTGCTGTTCTGAAAGGAAATCCCTCTTATGTAAAGGAAGAGTGGTCACTATATTTCCTAACGGACAACATATCATTAAAAAAGGACCGTCCAATCATTGTCATGATCCATTACCGTTTGAAAAATCGGTGTTTGAAGCAAATTCAAATGTAAAGGACTAGGCCAAGAATTCGGCACTGCGACCTTGTCAAATAATAAGAAATAGTGTTACTGATTGCAATTCGGAGAGTCGAGTGTATTTACCTAACACGCAGGCTCAAAAACAAAAAATAACGCGAGCAAGACGTAGTGCTGTAAAGGAGCCAGATAGCATCTTGAATATAAATATTCCTGAGTCACTAAAATTTGTTGAAGGCGAACAATTTGTTTTGTCGAAAAAACTTTTTAATGATCAAGCAATTATTTTACTTGGATCACACACCAGCTTGAAACACCTTGCTGAGGCTGAATGCTGGTTGATGGATGGTACTTTTGAAGTAGTCCCATCATGTAAGTAGTCCCATCATGTGTCAGCCCTTAAAGTTTTTTTCCCGGAAGCAGTGTATAAAGGTTGTTTGTTCCATTTCGGACAAATAATCTGGCGGCAGGTACAGGCACATGGCTTATCAACTAAATATGGCAACTCAGAAAGTTTTAGCTTGCAAATTCGAATGCTTAAAAGCTTAGCTTTTTTGCCAGCAGAGGAAGTGATTCTGTATTATGCTGAGCTACATAAAACTTTCGATGCCGATGCTAGAAAAATCGGGACATGGTTTAAAAAAAACTATTTGACAGGGGCTATCCACAAAAATAAAAAAGGAATTCCCACACCGCAATATGTACCCAATTTTTGGACAGTTTCTGATGTTCCCAATGAGCACTTTCCAAGAACCCAAAACTCAGTTGAAGGTTGGCACCGGCGGTTGAAATCTTTAGTTGGCAAACCCCATATTGGTGTTTATCAATTAATATCCGAGTTAGGGAAAAAAAGTATAATCGTCAAAACAAGAATTGAAAAAATTAAAGCTGGAGCATCGTCTCAAATAATAAAAAAACAGCATGAACGAAATAAAAAGATTTTTAATATAATAAAAAAAAAGGCATGATTATGATAAAATTGCTTATCTTAAAAATATTGCTCATAATCTTGCGTTATATAAATAAATTTAATACATAATTATATTCTTTTTGTATACCTATTTAAATTACTATCTTTTCCAATTACATTAAAGTTAATTTAATTTTGTTTAATAAATTTTTATTTTATTTTTAATTTTATAATTTTATAAATAAAAAATAAAAAAAATTAAATTTTTGTTTCATTATTATGCCGTTCATCATTGGTTCTGATTTCTGAACGATGCCAGTCGGAAATCAAACATAAAGTAAAATAAAAATAAAAACCGGGATTTTCTAAAAACCGGGATATTTATTTATGCAGAACCGGGATTTTGAAAACCGAGATTTTGAAAACCGGGATTTTGAAAATCAAGATTAACAAAAAAAACAGGATTTTGACAAACCGGGATTTTGAAAACCGGGCTTTCGTTACACACCCAAATATTTTACTTTAAAGTGATTTTTTCCTAATAGCAAATAAATTGACCGTTCAAATGGTAAATCCAGTTCGAATATCGGTTAATCCGAACAAAATATAAAATGGTCACAAATACATTTAAATATATTAAGAGTTAGGAAAAACTTCACGATATTGCGCAAAAACGTGAAGTTTTTCCTAAACTATCCTATTTTTTTTTTTTTCTTAGGGAAAGTTTAGGATAAACTTCACGTGAATAAAATGAGAAATGTTTCTCGCGTACTGTTTGTGAGATTGATGCTCGCTTTCAAGTCGGAAACACCACATATATTTTACAGGACCACATCTTCTAATAATTCGCGGATAGTGCACTAAAAATGATATTTCGGTTTTAGACCTTCAAATAATGAAACAAATAGCGTATTATGCAATTTAATTAAATTTTCAAGCTTCATTAAATTCACATCATCAAAATTACTACTTAGCAATAAATCGATTAATTCTAAACAAATCAGCAAAAATCTGTAAACTTCATCATCGTCAGGAATATCATCAGCAATTATTAGAGGAAGAAAATGAAATAGGGTCCAAGATTCTTTAGCAGTTATTTTGAAAGTCGCATTTTTTATTTGATTTTTATCAACAGGTTCCTCCAAAGAACCAATTTCAATTTCACCATAATTGAAAATTTCCTTTTTTTAATTAAAACTTTCTAAAGACATGATAGTGACCGAGCAAATGGCGCATTGGTTAAAGCTGCGGCGGTTGGATCGGGAGGTACCGGGTTCGAATACCTATAGGGACGGGATGCAAAAGGGATTTTTCATCATCTGATTACGATCGGTGATGAAGATGAACACATCTATGACCCCCTGTTGAGAGTGCAGAATCAGATGTGGTTTTCAAAGACGGATCTGTAGCCGCCCGTCCTCGATTTGGCTACTCCAGGTGTAAAGTAGGACGGTAAAAAATAAATCAAAGAAACAAACAAACAAACAAACATGATATAGTGAAGTTTTTACTATATTTTACTAAAATGATTTTAGTTCTTGTTTAGTAAAAACTTCACTGTCCTATATAGCAATGTGAAAATTTTACTAATCTAAAACTAATCAGAAATATGCAGCTACTCAAACAATGACATTTTGGGGGATTAAGAGTTTCAATATTTTTCAAATTTCTATGACTCTGTGTAGATGTTTACACAAAAATTCGCTAAAATAATTTTATACTAATTTTAACAAAATATTTAGCCAATAGAACTTCATGGTGAGAAACATCACAAATCATAATGCTATATTTTAAATGACAACAGGCACGAAAAACGGAATAATATATTTCAATAAGATATTTTGCGATATTTGCCGATTGTGATAAAATTCGACACGTACAATAGAAGTGTGATTCTAAAATATTTTGGAACACAATTCTGGAATATGAAAAACGAATGAAACTCTGCCATTTCCATCCAATTAAGATAAAATTCCAGATGGTTTCGAGAAGTTACGGAATATAGAAAACTGTATTAAAAGTAGGCTATTTCTTAAGTAAATATTTTTATTTATCGCTCTCGATGTTAGAGTAAGTAGAATGCTTTCTTAATCATCCGATGATCACTGGTTCAATTTAATTCTTTTATAATCTTAAGTCTATCTTTAATTAACCTAATTCCTTTTATAATCTGATAAGTGAAAGTTGTATATTACATACTTTCTTTAAAATACTTCATTGACGTTTCGAAGAGGGACACATCAATATTGCACATTTATAAAAAGGCGTACTGATTTATTATTATTATTATAATTAATTGGCCAATATTTAATTTTTGGTTTTCGATATCGGTTACAACAACTAGTTGCAATAAGCGAAAGAAAAATCAGTTTTTTTTTCAATATCTTTGCATTTCACAATTTTCGTAAAGACCTGGGTAGCGATTTTAGTCGCAATTTGAGGATTGAGTTGAGAATTACCGGAAGACAATAGTATTGATAAATTGTATTAGTGTCCAAAGAATAGAGAAAAACAGAGAATAAACATTTGAAAAATAAAAAGAACAATTCAGTGTTATCTCATGCGTACGAAAGGAATGTTGTACATATTTTTATTTCCAGTAATTTTCTGTAAAATTTAAAACTAATAAAATGGTAAATTGAATAATGATTTAACGATAAATTAAAATTACTTAAAAATGGAAAATAAGTTAGAAAAATATTTATAAACTATAATTTTATTAATAATTTGAAATGATGAAAAGACACATGACGTGCATCCTTATTCCCCATCCCAAAATCACTAATTTACTTACATTTTTTACATTATCGCTCTTATTCGATATTAAACAAAAAACAAAAAAAAAATAATGAGCGTTTTGTTTTAGTTTATTGTTTAACATGATTACATGATGCAAATAAGTGAGATAAAATGATACGAAAAAGAGGGATATAAAATATAATGTGGAAAATATAAGAAGTAAATTAGTTATTTTGACTTAGTGTTAATTCAAATGCAGGAGAGCAAGTGTTGTAGACACAACCCAATGTTGCATACGATGATTACTAAAAGAAAATAAACCAAGAAAAAGCTATAACGTAATTCATATTAATTCATAATTTTAAAAAAAAAACTTACGGTAACTTGTTGATACTTTTCCAATTGTAAATCTAACCTAAAATTAAATTAATTTATGTATTAATATTTATAATCATTTATTGTTAATATTGTATCAAATCAAATACTTATCTTTAATGGTAAAGGTGGCCATAATTTATATTCGTCTTTATATATTCCAATTTAGGAATAATTTGTAATCTAAAACAATTTTACATGTAAACAAAAATAATTTATTTATTTACCAAAAATTTTGACGTTTCGTATAGTGTTATACATAATTTCTATTTTGTATTACAGTTCGATAACAGTAGAACACTTTAGACATCTAGCGTCAAATTAATATTTAATTGTATCTTTATAGCAACCTAGTTTTAAGAATTTGAACCAATAATTGTAAATTTAAAAAGACGTCAAATTATAATCTTTCTCTTTTTCATCGACCGTCAAACCAAGAAGACTTCAAATATATCAAAAATAAAATATAAAAATTATTAACAAAAAAAATAATAAATATTCGAATGGTTTTTCTTTCAATCAATTGTGGAACTAATATATAATCCTATCGAAAAGAAATAATCATTCATCACCACACCATTCAACAACTTCTGTACCACATCTATCTGGTACATTTATGGTCCTTCGAGCCGGATTTCCGAAAAGCTACGCCATTACTCACAAAAATAAATTACAAAACCGAGAGACCGCATGGAAATAACCTCAACCTGGAGTCATCAAAACGAAACCTTAAGTATCACACATTTTTATATATCTTATATATTAATTTTAAACTATAATTATCTGTGCATAAGAGTGATTACAAATTTATCAAATTATAATTTGTTTAATAATCATTAAATCAAAACTAATATTTGTACGATACCTACTGTAATATCATACGCACCTAAAATTCAATCGTGCAAAATTAGACTTGATTTTTTCCATAATCGTGAATTAACAAAAATCGCGTAAATTAAAAGTGTTTAAAGTTCGTTAGTGTATACTTAAGGAAATTGAAGATAAATAAAATGGCAGCGCTTGCAGCATTGAAGAAGAGACGTTCTACCATGAAAGGCAACGTAACCAAGTTGCTGAAATACATCAACAGTATAACCGATCAAACTGACCCAGAACTAATCAAGGCCCGATTATTACTCATTCATAAACTTCGGGACGAATTCATTGTAATTGAAGACAAAATATTAGTATTAGACGATACTGAAGAGCCAGATGAGGATTTCGAAGAAAACTATTATACCATCGTGGCAGGACTAAACCACGCGTTAAGATTAAATCCGGAACTATCAACTTCAACAAGTGAAACGATGGGAAATGCCAGTATGTCCGGTAATCATACCGAAGTGAAATTACCGAAAATCGCAATTCCAGTATTCAGCGGTGATTATACTGATTGGCAGTCGTTCTACGACCTTTTCTGCTCTACCATACATGACAATCCGAAGCTCACGGCATCACAAAAGCTCCAGTACCTCAAGGGATCACTCAAGGGTGAAGCATTTGGGTTACTGAAACATTTCAACATCACCGATATGAACTATATCGAAGCTTTGAAAAAATTGAAGGAACGATATGATAGACGAAAGCATACCATATATGCGTTTATCCGCAATTTCATGTCACAACCAGCAGTAACAACAGCAAATAATTTTAACGTAAGACGCCTTTTAGACACATCAGATGAGATCATACGAGGTCTAAAAGCATTAGGAGAAGATGCGGAGTCTAGAGATCATTGGCTGATATACATCATGACAAATAAACTCGATGATGAAACCAACAGCTTATGGGCGCAAGAGTCTTCTGTTGATGCTCGACCAACACTAAAAGAGTTTTTTGACTTCTTAAATAAAAGAATCGATGCACTCGAATCAATGAGAGTACCAAACCGACGTGTACCACAGCCACCAAACCAGCTCAAACCAAACGTCAGAAGTCACGCAGCAATTACGACATTAGAAACACCATGCACAATATGTCCTCAAGAAAGCCACAAATTATACGAGTGCAACAAATTCAAGGAAATGCCGATAGCTAAAAGAGTGGAGATGCTCAAAAGTGAAAATCGATGTGTTAATTGTTTAAACAACAATCACACAGTAAAGACCTGTAGGTCCAGATATCGATGCAGACAGTGCAATCTAAAACACCATAGTTTAGTACACGAAACCTCACCATTACCAAAACCAGAATCAGATTTTACCGTATTAAGCACTCAATGCATCACTTCAGACCCAGCAAATGACATTACCAGTTACAAGTCAGGAACATCTTTCCTACCTACTGCTCTAGTACGAGTACGCGACTCAACAAACCGAAAACAGTACTGTAGAGCACTGTTAGACTCGGGATCTCAAGGGTCTTTTATGTCAGAAAGCTGTGCACAAAGACTGAATCTGCATAGGAGAAACGCCAAGTTTGCAATCACAGGCATCGGAGCATCAAAGAATGGTTATACAAGAGGGTCAATATCATTAACAATTTCACCATGGTACAAAGAGCAACCAAATATTCAAATTGATGCCCTAATATTACCAAAGTTGACGGCAAACCAATCGGAAGTATCACAACCAATAGAAATGAAGTTCCTACAGCAGTATGAATTAGCAGATCCATACTTCTACAAACGAGAGGAAGTCGATTTGATACTTGGAGCAGACACCTTTTTAGAAGTGCTAACCGAGGGTAAAATAATAACCGATCAATTAATCATGCAGAACACGCTACTAGGATGGGTAGTTGTCACCAAATCAAATGAAGACCAACCAAGGCAATCAACCACAGCTATTTTGAGCAATCCAAATGAAAACCTCGACAGCTTATTAAAACAGTTTTGGGAAGTAGAGACAGCAGAAGTTCCATGTAAAGCTTTGTCGCAAGAAGAGGAGTTCTGTGAAAACCACTTTCGGGAGACCAAACGGGTCGACAGTACTGGCCGATTTGAAGTGCGCTTACCATTCAAGCTATCACCGTCGCTATTAGGAGACTCTTATCAAGCCGCAATTCAGAGAATGCACGCAATTGAAAGGAAATTCACCAAAAATCAAGAATTTGCAACACTTTACAAGGACTTCATGAGTGAGTATGAATCGCTAGGACACATGAGAAGAACATCTGATCTTGAAATATTACAAAAGGGATACTATCTACCGCACCATGGCGTTATAAAGAGCTCCAGCAGCACCACGAAGCTGAGAGTTGTATTCGACGGCTCCGCCAAAACAAGTTCAGATGTGTCATTGAATGATTGCCTAGCAGTAGGACCAACCCTTCAATCAACATTATATGACATACTAATGCGATTCCGAAAATCCAAGGTTGCATTTACAAGTGATATAGAGAAAATGTTCAGACAAATCCGGGTAGCAGCAGACGATACCAGATACCAGAGGATAATATGGCGCAACACACCTAGTAAACCGTTCAGCACCTACGAACTAAGTACTGTCACGTACGGCACAGCCAGTGCAACATATCTAGCGACCCGAGCGCTTAATGAGGCAACCGAAAACTATAAGGAGATATACCCGGAAGCAGTAAACCAAATAAAGACAAGTATTTACGTAGACGACTTGATGTCGGGAGCCGACACTACCCAAGAAGCAATGAAGCTAGTACAAGATATCGATATGATACTGTCAAAGTTCGGTTTTAAGCTGAGAAAATGGCTGACAAACGACGAGAGCATTCTAAAAACCTTACCGTCATTATTCACCGAACAAAATAGCACTCTCCAAATAAAAGGTTCTGACTCAGTGAAAATGTTGGGTTTATATTGGGACCCAAAAGCTGATTATTTTAAATTCAAGGTGAACTTAAATAATAAATCTCCCAACACCAAGAGAGGAATACTTTCAGAAGCCAGCCGGTTATTTGACCCGATTGGATGGCTTGCTCCAGTTACCGTAAGAGCTAAGATATTTTTTCAAACCTTGTGGATCCATAATTTAGCTTGGGATGATGATTTACCAGATGACCTAATGGCAGAATGGACTAGAATTCGATATAATCTAGTTAGCCTTGAAAACATTAAAATTGGCAGATACATAGGCACAACGTTGAACTGCGAGGCAATTTTACATGGATTCTCAGATGCTTCCAGAAATGCATATGCAGCTGTTGTGTACATTGAAACTATAATGCCAAATGGAAGTTCCTGTATAAGATTGCTGACTGCCAAAACCAAAGTTGCTCCAGTTAAACAAATCTCAATCCCACGCCTTGAACTTTGCGGAGCGTTACTTCTGAGCAAACTCATCATAAAAATTAAACAAGCTATGCGGATTAACATCAGCCAAATCAATGCCTGGACCGACTCCACCATAGTTTTAAGTTGGCTTGCAGCACACCCTACAAAATGGACCACATTCGTTGGGAATAGGACTGGTGAGATCTTATCACACATGAGTCGTTCGCAATGGAGACACGTGTGTTCGCAGGAAAATCCTGCCGACTATGCATCGAGAGGTCTCGATCCGGACAAACTGACAAACGCTAGCTTATGGTGGAATGGACCTCAATGGCTTAAGGATCCATTAGCTTGGCCAAAGAGCATAGCGAATCAACCTACCACAACAGATGAGTTGCGAAATCAATCATTTCACGCACAGATTCCATCACCGAACATATTAGACGACCTAATTACAAAATCATCTAACTTTACCAAAGTAGTGCGAATTTTAGCCTACATAATGCGATACATAAACCTAAAATTAAAACGAATACCTAAAAATTCCTTAACACCACACCTCCTCTGCTCTGAACTCCAAAAATCTAGATTTATCATTATCCGACATATACAGTATAAATGTTTCCAATCTGAAATCAATATTCTTAAATCCAAAAGGGAACTACCAAAAACAAGCAACCTAAGATGCCTTCAACCCTTTTACGACGAATCATTCACTCTACGAGTTGGTGGGCGAATCAAAAATGCGGCAATTACATATGATGTCAAACATCCGCCAATACTACCTTCAAAGGAAAGACTGGTAGAGCTTATTGTAAGAGAACACCATGAAAAATACTTACATGCTGGTCCTACATTGATGATGGCAACTCTACGCCAAAGATATTGGATCGTTGGAAGCAGAAACCTAATCAGAAAGGTCATCCACAGTTGTATAAAATGCACAAAATACTCTGCACGGGATTCAAATCAAGTCATGGGGGATCTTCCTAACCCCAGGGTCGAATTGGTTAGACCATTCCATAAGGTTGGAGTCGATTATGCGGGTCCGATTTTAACACACACATGCAGAGGGAGAGGGCAAAAAACATACAAGAGCTACATTTGTATTTTCGTATGTTTAGCTACAAAAGCAGTTCACATTGAACTAGTCTCCGATTTGACGACAGATGCGTATATGGGAGCATTGCGAAGATTTACAGCCCGCAGGGGTATATGTACAGAAGTTCATAGCGACAATGCAACAAACTTCATTGGAGCGCGAAACCATCTATACGAGTTCTATTCATTCCTAAGAAAAAACGCTAATTATTTTTCTAATCTTTTATTGGCAGATCAAATTCAGTTTAAATTCATTCCGCCGAGCTCACCACATTTTGGAGGATTGTGGGAAGCGGCCGTCAAGAGTATGAAGTTTCACCTCCGACGAGTTACTGACGGCCACATACTAACAATCGAAGAAATGACGACCTTGCTGACCGAGATCGAGGCCATGTTAAATTCTAGACCGATCTGTGTGTTATCCTGCGACGACTTGGACTACCTCACTCCAGGTCATTTTCTGATTGGCCGGCCAACAACACAACTTCCGAGCGAAAATATGACAGATGTCAAGCTTTCCAAATTATCCAGGTGGCAGGTGATACAAAAGATGAACCAAGACATTTGGAAGAGGTGGAACCTCGAATATTTGACGAATCTGCAACAGAAAAGTAAATGGCACGTTAAGCAAACCAATATAAAGATAGACGACGTAGTGCTTATCAAGGAAATCAACTTACCCCCCTCAAAATGGTCAATGGGTAAAGTTGTCACATTACACCCAGGCACCGACGACAACGTACGAGTTGTCACTATAAAGACACAAAGTGGTAACATAAAACGTCCAATACACAAACTCTGTCGTTTACCAATAAGTTGAATCAACCGATTCAAGGCGGCCGGTATGTTGTAGACACAACCCAATGTTGCATACGATGATTACTAAAAGAAAATAAACCAAGAAAAAGCTATAACGTAATTCATATTAATTCATAATTTTTAAAAAAAAACTTACGGTAACTTGTTGATACTTTTCCAATTGTAAATCTAACCTAAAATTAAATTAATTTATGTATTAATATTTATAATCATTTATTGTTAATATTGTATCAAATCAAATACTTATCTTTAATGGTAAAGGTGGCCATAATTTATATTCGTCTTTATATATTCCAATTTAGGAATAATTTGTAATCTAAAACAATTTTACATGTAAACAAAAATAATTTATTTATTTACCAAAAATTTTGACGTTTCGTATAGTGTTATACATAATTTCTATTTTGTATTACAGTTCGATAACAGTAGAACACTTTAGACATCTAGCGTCAAATTAATATTTAATTGTATCTTTATAGCAACCTAGTTTTAAGAATTTGAACCAATAATTGTAAATTTAAAAAGACGTCAAATTATAATCTTTCTCTTTTTCATCGACCGTCAAACCAAGAAGACTTCAAATATATCAAAAATAAAATATAAAAATTATTAACAAAAAAAATAATAAATATTCGAATGGTTTTTCTTTCAATCAATTGTGGAACTAATATATAATCCTATCGAAAAGAAATAATCATTCATCACCACACCATTCAACAACTTCTGTACCACATCTATCTGGTACAGCAAGGTTGTACATCGTCTGTCTTTTCAGCATTTAAAATTATTAATAAAATTATAGTTTATAAATATTTATAACTCAAAAAAAAAAAAAAAAAAAAAAAAAAGGTTAAAAATATTATGAATGTGGCCGACGAAGAATGTATAAATTAAAAACCATTTATTTATGCTGCTTTTTGTTTTGTATATTGAAGATCACGAGCAATTTTTTTGGTTGCGTATCCGTATATTGTTTTGGATTTTTGTTAACGAAGTAAAATGAATCGGTTACAACAACAATAGATAGAAAAACATAAATTCCTCATGTTAAAAGAAAGGGAAAAATAACTCAAGGCGAGCGGAAGCAACAAAAAGTTGAACCGATTTCACCCGCTTAGCTTATTTTTGATACTTACCATCGTGAGAAAACACACTAATACAATAAAAATGTTTGACGGCACACAATAGAAAAATTTATATTATACGCCGTGTATATACACAAAATTCTCAATCCTCAATCCTCATTTTGCGACCAAAATCGACGTACTGGAAATGACGATTAATATTTTGTTTCCTAATTAATTTTGTAGGCTTTAATTTTACTATAATTCAATAATACTTGCTAATCTCGCTTTTTCATTGGATACGGTTAATATATGTCGCCGCAGACATGCCTGTTACAAAAATATCAATCTGATAATGATATACCGTTAGTCAATGGTTCAACATTATTTGTGGACATTTTTAGAAAATTCGCTTGCCTTTTACAACCCCTAGGATACTTGAAGTGAAAATTACTAACTTTAACTGAATATCATTTAACTTCAAGAAAACATTAAATTAAATTTTGTCAGTTAGGCATCAATCTGATTATGATTTACCGTTAGTCAATGGGTTCAACATTATTTGTGGAAATTTTTAGAAAATTCGTTGGATTTTACAATCTCTAGGATACTTGAAGTGAAAATTACTAACTTTAGCTGAATATCTAATACATATAACTAGTATATATAACTTCAAGAAAACATTAAATTAAATTTTGCCAATTAGGCATCAATCTCATTATGATTCACCGTTAGTTACCAAACTGTGGTGAACCATTTCCAAAATCTCTTTGAATTTATTCGTTTCAGTAAATCCAAACGATGATTTCATGTTAGCAAATTGTGTCGAACCATTATCGAAAATCTCTTTGAATTTATTTGTTTTGATAAATTCTAATAATGAGAATTTTGACTAACGGTAAATCATAATGAGATTGATGCATAACCGGCAAAATTTAATTTAATGTTTTTTTGAAGTTATATGATATTTAACTAAAGTTAGTAATTTTCACTTCAAGTATCCTAGGGGTTGTAAAATCCAAGCGAATTTTCTAAAAATTTCCACAAATAATGTTGAACGCATTGACTAACGGTAAATCATAATGAGATTTAACTGAATCTAAACTTCTAATTTTATAATGGGGATGTAGTTTAATAAATAAATATATACTATATTTCAGTTTATACTAAATAGTCGATCTAATTATATTGAAACAAATAAATGGTATATTCTATGATGTAATTATTTAGAAAAAAGTAAAATAGATGTTTTAAAAAATTATTAATATTAAAGTTAAAATTTACAAAATTAAGTTTGATAATTCTATTTCTTGATAAAAATACCCCTGAATGTATGCATTGGAATAGCTACTGCCGCCATTTTTATTTAGTAAAAATTAGTAAAAACTTCATTCGCGTCTAAAGACAGATACCGCCTTGATCAAAAAGTTCCCGGAATTTATTCAGAAAATTAAAAATACAAGTTTATTAATCTAAATCTATATTGTCCCCTTCAAAGTAATCCCCATCGACTACAACACACTTATGCCAGCGCTTGATCCAATCCTCGAAACATTTTTTATATTCGGTTTTCGGTATGTCCATCAGTGCTTCCTGCAATTTTTCCATTATTTCCTCTCGGCTGCTGAAACGCGTTCCCCGTAATGGTTTTTAACTCGATTGAACAGAAAGAAGTCACACGGAGCCAAATCAGGTGAATTCGGTGGCTGTTGGGTGGTATTTGTTGAACAGATGTACCAACTTAACAAAAAAAAAACAGAACTCAAATCGGAACGATGGGAGCGCCACACGGTGGTTATTCCGGGAACTTTTTGATCAAGGTACTTTGTGAGCCAACAAATTTCATTACGACTTATTTTGTATAGAAAACGGACCACAGAAATCGATGCCTGTAGTATGAAATGCTTGTGTACTGGCCTAAAACGTTGTGTGGGCAAGCCTCCTATTAACTGTGTACTTATGCGTGGCTTTGCTCTAAAATACACAAATTATATTCTTCCAGCGAGTGGCCAACATTCAGTATCTGTGCACCAGAGTGTAGCTTGTGTTCATGGTATAGAATCAAAAAATTCATTTTGTAAGATTGAACTTTGATGGCAACATTATTGGTGTTTTTGGTCATAATCAAGATAAGACTTAGATAATCGTCCTCCTACTCTAAGCAAACCTCTTATGTTGAAAAAAGGGTTCAATGATTGTATTAAACATTTCCGAGGAAGTTAACGTGGCCTTATGCAGCGTCGATATTACATCATAAAACGATTTTTCTGCACTACTCGAACTAACGCATATAGTGCGGTTTGTACTTTCTGTGTGGACAGTGGTCCATTAATTCGAATACTTTTTGACCTAGAATTTCGAAATAATTAGTAATTAACAGCTATATCGATTTATCAGTTCGTGTATTCTCTTTTTAATTCGAGGGAATCATTTATGAGGTAAAATTCCTCTAGTTATCATATCTGCCGGATTATCTTTGATTGGAATGTGATTCCATAAACGCTTCTTTGTATGATCCTGAATCTCGATGATCCTATTGATTATAAACACTTTGAGTTTATAAGGTTCGGTTTTGGAGACTTGGTCAAATATGACCTCGAGTGCAACTGTAATATTATGTATAAGAAGAGATAGCAAGAGCGCAATACACAATTGGAGGCGCTTTATTTTGATGCCGTTAAAATAATTTAGATTTGATCTATGTAAATCCTTCCCAAAATTTGAATGTTTCGCCTGGCATAATTTCATCCAATTATTTGCCTTCGATGATTGTTGGGTGAGTATTTTGGCTGAAATTATTACTGGAACGAGAACACCAAGAGGATCGTACAATTTTGTATTTCGGAGAAAAATATTATGTTGGTCATGAAAGAGGTTAGCTCCATAGTGGGAAATACCTCCCTATCTGGAGCAGGGGAATTGTCTAAGATATGTTCATCGTTTGAGGACCATTTATTTAATGCAAATCCTCCCTTTGCTAACATTTCAATCAGGTGTTGTTGTAATTTGATTCCAGTAAGAATGGACAGCTACTGTTCCGAATGTAACCGTTTGAAGTTCGTAGATGCCTATGGGTTCGGTTTTGTTTGCTCTCCACATTATACATTTAAATCATGTACATTGTACATTTATACTAGTGAAAACATATTCTAAATCGAAGGGTTGTATCAAAACAGGTTTGTTGAATCGGCTTCACCATCATCACTTCATGAAGTGGCAAATTTGATGATGTTTTTGCGGAAACGTCGAATACCATACGCATTTTTGTGGTTAGTCCAATCTGCTTCATGTGGCCTAATCGAAATTATTGGTTTATGACCTCTTTATATTGACGTGTAAATTCTAAGTTAGCACCGAATTTGCTTTGGGATTTTGAAACTATATATCTGTTGTCTTTATTAAGATAGTGTGTTTCCGTAAAATTTTGTTTACAGGCCACATCTTCGTTAGAAAGATGTTTCTTGTCGATAGTGGCTTCGACTTCGAATAAACTTCTATGTGGTGCATGCAAATTCAATTTATGCTCCATTTGCAGGAAAAAACTTGTAAGAAGCGTCCCAATCAAATTTTGTTATAACCTTTTGTTAGAATCCATCCGAACACTGTTTCGACTAACAAGGGCATTCCTTCCCTGACTCGATATTTTGCCGTGGAAATTGTCTCGAAAAATATATCTCTTCCAATCAAAATGTCCATAGGGCGTGAGAGACTGAAATCTGTTTCTGCTGGTTTGACATTTTGAACCAGATTCCACTACATTTGCTGCGGGTTCTCTTTGATGAATCAACGGACTCTTAGATTCGACAATTCCTCTTTAAAAACTCAATTACTTGCTGCCATTTATGAAAATCCTTGGTTGCCGATTCCCATTCTTTCTTAAGTGAGAAATCAATGTTCTTGAGGACTATGTTAATTAACATCTGCTCCCCTAAATTTCCATTTTTTTGTTGACATTCTTCCAATGCCGAAGTGTTGGAAATGCATGTATTGATCAAATGTCGTAAGACCTTACTCACAAATACCATGACGCGTTGTTGTTTATATTAAACGAGTGTACCGTTACTCCACCGTTACTTCTATTTTGTTCTGGAACGTTTATAAACCACTGTTACTGCTGCTCTGGCTCGCTCTGGAACGTTGTTATTCCACGTTCTGGAACGATCATAACCCACTGATGCCACTGATCTGACTCGTTCTGGAACGTTTATAAACCACTGTTGCCTGAAGCAATGAATAGACAGAACTCTAACTATTGCCGTAAGTATTATCAACCTACATCCGATTTAGCTATCTTAAGCATACAACATTATTATGGCGAAAGTAACTGCTCGAAAAAATTACCGAAGGTTTCTTCTCAAACAAGATTCTATATCCCAAATTTTTCTAAAGCATGTGCTGGGTTTAAGATTTCTGATATATCCCTTGCTTGTAAAAAATTTTTCAGCTTCTTATTTTCTATCTTAAGAGTATTTACTGTTTTAATTAATTCGGATATAATTTTTTTAATGGTACTCAGTTGTCTACGGAGTTATTCATTTTTTATCTCAACACTTCTAGCTGAGGATGTTGGTGATCTTTGTAATATGGAACTCCTTCCATATTCACGTTTTCAGAGTTCATTACTTCTGAAGTATTGCGGTCATTGGATATCGTCGATTGATAGCCCGCTTGCTCACCTATCAAAATCGCCGGCACTGAGTATCCGTTTCCCAGCGTCGTACTGTTTACTCCTTTCGGATCCGCCATATTGGTCATTATGTCAGGGAATCACTCCTAGCTAGGCCAGGATTTACCCCTCTTCTCTACCTAGGAACGTGTCCGATGGAAGGCTAGCAACTCTAGATACACGAGAGCAGATAGTAATGGTAAAACTACAATAATACGATATTTATGTAGATAGTGTTTGATCCCTAATGACGATGTTGTTAGTTTGCTTATTGCGATATTTTAGTTGTAGTATTCTTCAAAATTTAGCAAGCGAGGATCTTCCTTTTCTCTTAAATTTCCGCCATTCGAAATTCCTAAGTTTAATGACTATTAGTTTGCCTTTCTCGATATTCTTGCCCGATCGTACACAAAGTATGGTTTAAACTAGACATGGACGCCGCAAGTGATTGCTCCTCGATAAATGAAAAAATTACATCCAATGAAGGAAATCACAATTAAACAACCGGAACGTAGCCAAAAGAATTGCTTTTGCTAAAGAGCATCTAAACCTAGGGCATTTTGTAATTTACTAATTTGTAGTGGATGATAAATTATGCATGTCCTTAAATATATCGAAATACTCGATCAGAATTTTGATAATTATACGGTCTTCCACTACGGTGTCGTTATCAGCGTAACTTTCAAATATGGTATAATCTAAAAGTATGAACGGCAAAAAGAACTGAGAATCTTTGGAGAATAAATGAGAAGTCTCCTTAGAAAATCGACAAATAGACAAAATTTATGGGTCCACAATTAGAGATCTTTTTGACATCAAGGAAATATGGTGGTGAAACCACTCTTGTTCATCACCATAATGTACCGTCTGACACAGTATTGGTTGTATGTGACTATTTGGTCAAAAATTCGACCGAAATCGTTCGGCAACCACCCTTTTCGCCGGATTTAGCTTCGTCTGCTTCTGGCTATTCTCGAAAATCAGAAAACCTCTGCGGAGATCATTTTGACTCGATTAAAGAGAAAAAAGCCGAATCGATGATGTTTAAAGGCATTCCAAAGACTTGAAAAACCATTCGCATAAGTGTTACTCTTTCCAAAAGGGAATACTTTGAAGAGGATGAAATAAATTTGGAAGCAAATATCAAGGCGGTTTATTGATTGCTTGATCAAAATGTACGACCAAGTAAGCTAATAGGACTGGCTCCCCGGATGACGCCGGGCTCTCCGTACGTGTACACCCTTTACACATAACAAGACCGAAAGGAAACGAAAGGTAAGTATTAAAAACTTGACCTGGTTCCAATACCTAAGTAGTCGATAATTAGTATATTTTGTCTTAGTCTAATTTTAATTTTTTTTTACTATTGTTAATCACAAGACAACACATTCTCCTAATCAGCTTTCTCCATTGGTGCCGCAAGTTTTCTGAAAAGCTGTAAGGAATATTTTTTTTTTTTTGTGATTGCAATATTTTTTCCATCGGTAGTTGGGGTGGGGAGGGCGAGATTTCCTTCCATCATCATGCTCCCATGCGGTCCCCCAAGTTTGTACTAACTATGGCATATGTTGGTTGACGTTGTTGTTGAAGTTCTTGCGTCTCTTGTTTCTTGTCTACTCGCCCTCTCCCCCTTCCCCCATTTAGTTTATTCACTAACATTTGGCAATATAATTGAATTCGATTCTCAAAATTTAACAAAATTGTTTTGAAAGAAAATTATAGTTTGGCTAACCTTATGGCCATTGTAGGTCCATCAGCTCATAAAAAATTTGCACCACATAATAGTATGTAACTCAATCAATTTACACTCATCTAACTAAATTAAAAAGCAATCAAAACAAAACACATTCCATTCAATTTTTTTCCCCCCTTATCATCTTATATAGCAACAACATGTTTGATCCACATGATAAATGAAAATTGTGTGAAAAAGTCTCCATAACAAACTTATACACCAAATTTATACAACAAAACTACAGAAAATTATCGTATTTATTTATGTCACGACGACTAAGACGTCGATAAAGAAGAAAGCTGAATAGAAGAATATAAACAAGTATACAAGGCAAAATTAATGGTCTTTGTGAGTACTCACTCGTTTATAGAACGACGATACAATGATTGAACGATGATTGAATCTATCTATCCTAACAAGACGACGTATGTACATATGTATAAAAGATGAATACAATACAAACCATCTAGAATCTCATACCAAAGTAATTCTCTAAAGTAATTTTTTTTTATGTATTGTGCTTGCTTGTTTGTCTGTATGTGAGTTGCGCTATCTTTAATGTTTTATAACCATTATCATTGTGGTAATGGATTATTATCATTAAAAAGAAGGAAAACTCTTACGCCTCGTTTATATAAAAAAAATTGATTTTCAATTTGTTGTCTATTAAATAAAATAAAAAATTGATCGATTAAATTATGATCGATCAAATTGATTAGATATTGTTAAAATTATTTCATGTTATAATGATTAATAACTAATCATGAAATTTTCTTAATGCCTCCGGTGTTATTAGCTAACCATATTTGATGATGTTAAAATCATTTCTCCCTTACCATATAAATCGATGTTCAATTTGCTTCCGATTCTTAAAAATTAGGCTGTTATCAAAAATTGTAAATATTTCCCAGTCGATTTTCACTCCTTACGTATAGAGTCAATTACAAATAATGATCAAATTACATCCTTTAATGTTGTTCGGCTGTAAATCATTTAAAACATTGTTGTTGTTGTATAATAAAGCAAATAAGAAGAGTTTCCGCTTCTATTCAATGAAATTTGGTACATAATTTTATGTACGACAAGGCCGATCATATTTTATTATAAAACAAAAGGAAGTTTGCTTATATTGTATAATAGACGAGTAGACAAACATGCAGAAAAAAACAAACAACAAAGCATCTTTAGTGTTTATCTCTCAACTTATTTCTTTCTTCTGCTATATGTGGTTCACGTTTGTCTATTTTGGCATAAATATGAATGATTATATGAATTATGGAGGTGAACAGAAGAAGGAGGTTTTAATTTTTTGCTACATGCAGAATCTTCATTAATCTTTACAATAGTTTTTTTTTCACACAATTAACTCAAGTTCTTTTTACCACAGCACATTTATATATTAATTATAGTCTTTCGAGGAAAAAAAAACTAAATGAGAATTTCTGCAAAAGACGGAAACTAATTCTCACATGAATGTACAAGATGATTTATTGTGAACATGATGATATTTGCATGCGCTAACGCGATTTTTGTTGTAAATATGTACATATAATAAATAAGAACTAGGTTGGGGCGGATATAAAATTAAACGTTTAAGATTTATTCTATATAAAGTGTCTACCCAGTCCAATGCCATTCTATTAGAGTTGCGCGTCGATAGGGCTGGTTGTGATTTCAGTAAAAAATAGGCAGCAGCAAAAAAATGATGACATAATTGGTAAAGGTGTTTTCAAAATAAAACAAATGAAATTATAAAGGAGATTTATTTGTTATTTATTGATTTATTCGTTATTCCGCCGTGTTTCCAAATCCTGCAAATAATCTTGTTTGTTAGCATACTAAAATTGGTCACTCTGCACAAACAGAATAAAAAACGAGATTGCTCGAAGCGACGAAAATATCAAATTATAATTTAGAGATATTTATCGTAAACACCATTGGCCTTATTAAAATTACATTGATTTTAAATTAAAGACAAGGTAAATTCCACAAGCAAAGGTGCGAAATTGAGTAGACGGGAAAGAAGAGGCGCAACAACTACCACAAACGTATGGTAACACAAAGAAGTAAAAGTCATTATGATGATGATGGATTGAGAATTTCCCTCACCACGGTTGATGATGAGATACAAAATTATACAAATAAAAGTGAAATGATACATAAATACATACACAACCTTATTCAAGTTTTGTTTTTGCCTTTATTATTTGTTTGATATGATTTGGCATCCCGTTATCGAAAACAATAAGAGGTCCTTTGTTTATTTTTTGATTTGATTTTAAAGTTTCGCAAAGCTAACTAGACCAAATTCAAAAATTATTTATGAACGTCTCTCTTTTAAACACATTACAAAGTGTAAAGATTTCCCTTTCCTTTTCAAATTGTACTGATTTTTATTGATCAAAACAAAGAGGTGGGTACAAACATTTTTGTATTTTTGTTTTGTTTCATTGATTCCATACAAAATTGTTTTTCTATCTCTTCTAAATCATATTTTAAATATTTGTTCACAAACTTAGGATTAAAGCGCAATAGAAGATATTGTTCTGTTTATATATGTATATTCTGTGCTAATACTAATGTATGAAGTTAGAATTTTATTTTTGTAGTTTGTTCGTAGCTACCTGATGAGTAGACCGAACTTTTTATTTGTAAGAACTTATATTCTTTACTTTGTATTGACCTCCGCTTAACCCGGGGTCTACACTATGCAAAATTGCTGATATTTTCTCTCATGAAATTTTATGTATGTGTGTGTTTTTTTCAATGTATGTATTGATAAATATTTGTTAAAAAATTGTCATAACTGGGCATTTTACTCTCATGATAATTTCTTCAATTGTCAAATAAAATTCGCTGAATATTGTCAGAAAATTAGTAGGTTTTTAAAATCGTGCAGCAAAGACATAATGGATAGACGGCGTAAAGCGATTAATAAGCCTAAAAAAAACTTGAGGATTTTGAAAAAAAAAAAGAAAAATCCGAACATCCAAAACGAGCCTTTTGGGTTAACCCATTTTTAGCCAAGCGATGTTCGGAATCTTATGAAGAAAAGCTATTGCATAGCTTGTTGTGGGGAGAAAATGAATCTTTTAAAAATTTCACAAGATTGTCTTATGAACAATTTAACGAAATATTGATACTTGTAAGTATAATATTAGCACATTACAAAAGTTGTATAACGTTTAAGGTTATATTTAAAAAACTATATTTTAGGTACAACATGAAATTGAAAAAAAAAACACCACATTTCGGCAAGCAGTGAGCGCTCAAATTCGATTGGCTGTAACTCTTAGATATATAGCAACGGGAGATTCGTACCATTCATTAGAGTTTCTAGCTAGGGTTTCACGAAAAACCATATCTGAATTTGTTCCAGAGGTTCTAACCGCATTATACATAAAACTACAACCAAAATATCTAAAAGTAAGTATAATGTTTTATTTCAGTTCGCGTACAAAATAAGTATAATTTTTAAAAATAATAATAATAACAGTAACATACAAATAAACAAAAAACTATAATCACTGTAGTTCATAATTTAAATTAAAATCATCGCCTTTGCAATAAACGATTCCGGCCGCAGCTAAAGCATCATTCAATAAAGAGGATTTATCCCGTTCAATTATAATGTCTTCTAATATTTTGATCCTTTTACCTTCTGGTAAATTAAAAGTGGTTGATGTATTTTTTTCCGGATTAAAAACAATCGATTTTGAAGATAATGTTGATGAATTTGAAGTCAGCGGTGTAGTATTTTTTTTATTGGTTGTTACGCTCTGTTTAAAATTTGAAATTTGTGGTGGTGACATACTGGAAAATCCGGTTAAACTGAAATCTGGCAAATATTCTTGTCTGTTTTTTGTTGTATTGATTGGAGTGGAAGTCGATGATCTTGTCACATTGGTTGAATTAGAAGAGGAAGTCTTAATATTTTTAAAACATGAATTTGAAGTCGATGATGGTGAATATTGGTAATTATAAATCGCCGGCTCATCGGAATCAAATGCGCTAAAATGTGGTGTATTGCTGTGGTGGTCTTCAGAGTTAGTTGAATTAAATTGATTCTGGGAACATGTGTTGCAATAAGTTTTCTTTGCGGTAGCCTGAGCTTTTTATAGTGTGGTAATTTTATTGCCAATTATGTTTTGGATTTCCTGCATACAGCTGAATGCTTCTGCAACGTCTAGCTGATGAATTTTTTCTAATTGGAGTGCAACCGTTTGTGCAAATGTTTCGAATATATTCGATGGGGCTATTTGTTTTAATTCGGCAATTGCTGCTTCGTATTTGTCAATTTTTTTGCCTTTTCCTGTTGATTGTTTTTTGTTTGAATCTAATTCTTGATCACCATACAAATCAACGGCTTCTGCTGCCACTTCAATTCCAATCTAAACAAAACAAATATAAATAATTATTAACTGTATCAATTGAAACATTTGAAATAATCAAAGATATATTATTTTAGATTAACAACACTGAAGCTGGATGGCATGAAATTATGCAAGATTTTTGGAAGATTTGGAATTTCCCGCACACCCTGGGTGCTATTGACGGGAAACATATCAGGATTATCCAACCACCTAATTTTGGATCCGATTATTTTAATTTTAAGGGATACCATAGCATAGTCTTATTGGCTATCGTAGATGCACATTCTAGATTTTTATTAATTGATGTTGGATCTAACGGGAGAGGTTCAGATAATACAATTTATGAAAATACAAATTTTTTTAAAAAACTTGATCAAATAAACATCCCACCACAAAATTATTTAGAAGGTGAAACGATGCCTGTGCATAACTTTTTTATCGGCGACGATGCATTTAAGTTGGATCGGCATATGATGAAACCGTACACCAGATGCCAAACATTAAATACTAAACAAAAAGTATTCAATTATCGGTTATCCCGAGCGAGATTAACCGTGGAATGTGCATTTGGTAGAATAGCGTCGCGATTTAGAATCTTCCACAGGCCAATGGATGTAAAACTAGAGACAATTGACAAGATTGTCAAAGTTTGTTGTGTACTTCACAATTATTTGACGAAACCGATTAAGCCAAGAGAAAATTTCGATGATTTACAACCAACCAGTTTACCGCCAACTTTTTCTACCAGGGTACTTGAAAATCAACCAAATACAAGCTCTACCACGGTAGTGCGTACAATGCGGAACACTATTGCAAATTTTTGTGTCGGGAAGGGAGACGTACCTTTTCAGTGGCAAAAAATTGTGTGAATAAAATTATTTTTCATTTTAAAATTTATATTTCATTTGAATTTGAATTTAAAATAAAATTGCTTACATCACTGTAATCCATTTCTATTATTTCGTTTTCCTCTTCATCAAAATTTCCTGTTGATTTTCGTAAAACAATCACCTCGTCCAAAAATTTGAACTCTTCAAATGAATACCATATGGTTTTGTCTCCATCAACACCATTTCCGGATTTTTTTTATTTATTTAATTTTTTTTTTCAGCCACATATGTGCTTCGTAAATTTCTAATTTTTTTTTTTACTAGTTCGACATCTATGTTTAATTCTTTTCCAATTTTTTGGAACGCATCATTTTTTAAATCTGTCCTTTTAAATTGATTACTGTTTATTTTCCATAAACATTCGTTATTCCTAAACACATGAATTAATTTTATAGTATTTTCAGTATTAAATACCATTGCGAAAGATTTTTTTTTATGCAGATACGAACCTCCCAACACTCGGAAAAAAATGAAAAAACGTCTGAAAATTGCATTTTAATTTGACATTTCGTACAAATTTCATGATAATTTTTTCGTGAAATAGCCTGCTGATAATTTGCTGAGAATTTCAAAATTTGTATAATATACTTACACATACATTGATAAATTTAATTTCATGAGAGAAAATATCAGCAATTTTGCATAGTGTAGACCCCGGGTTAAGTACGGGTGGGATTTTGATATTTCTACTTTTTCTGGTAGATATATTTATAAATGATTGGCCTCTTCATTTTTTCTGATTAACAAGTCGAAATTGTTGTGAATGCCATTATTTTTAATATATTTTGTCTATAAAAAGCCGAAAGAATCTTATTGATTTAATACAGACAAACTTTCTCTTTCTAAAAAATTGTTAAAAACTCCGAAACAATCATATTTTAGTTTGCTGAATCAGACTTCTGGGCACTTTCGAAAATAATAATCATAATTAATTTAAATTTAACTTAAACCTCGTAAACAGTAACTCAGAGGTGACCAGCCTAATAAATATAATTAGTATCAGCTACTTATTCAGATGATTTCCGCCATACCGGTGACTGCCGCAACTCAGAATTACAATTTGGGTCAAACTACTATTATTTATAAATGTAGAATTTCCGCAAGATTATACCTTCCCTCTGTGACGGACGCTGTCCTGTAATGCGTTACCATTAATGTTACCAACATTAAAATGATAGTTCCCAGTTCGAGCTGAAGTGCTTGTTCATTAAGAAAACAAAAAATTAAGACCACACAATTTCTAAACTTCATTTATCCGTCAGTGATGCTGCACAAGTAGCAATTTTTATTCATGGAATTGATGAACATTTTTTAATAATTGAAGAATTTTTTAATTTAAAAAGTCTTAGAAATACCACAAAAGGTAAGGACTAATGTTATGTAGGCATGTATGACAGAAAATGTTGTGTAGGCATGTATGACAGAAAATCAGTTGCCTTTAGATAAGTTGACAGGAGTAGCTACTGACGGCAAGCCTGCAATGTTGGGGAGAAATGAAGGGTTTTTGGGAAAGCTTGAAAGTAAGCTAGCCGAAAATGAGTTGGACATAGACAATTTATGTATATTTCACGGTGTTTTACATCAAGAAAATTTATGTACCCAAACATTAAAGATGAACAATGTTATTATATAGTTATGTTAAACTAAAATTGTAAATGAAAATAATCGTTTTACCTTATTTTAAGCTTAGTAAAAAATACAGTCGATACTGGAGGCTCTTAATTATACAGCAGTCTCTGATAAAAGCAAGTAACATGAATAAACAATAACTCCTAAGACTGTGTCCGAAACCTGCGATAAATATTTTTTAGTACACATTTATGACATTTATTTGACAAAACCGCATACACCCAAATTATCACGGTATTTGTATTTTGCTATGATAATTTTTGACACAAGCAGAATAAATTAATTGTTCGGTCGACAGTTAACATGGTCGCCTTTGCATTTTATATCATCAAAATAAAATGACAACTAGTCAATGATTATGTTATCGTTTGCAGCAAGTTAATAATAACAACATGATAATTTTCTAATTGCAACTGCAGCACCTTGCCGACAGTTATTTTTTTCTATAGTGAGATGATTTGTTCGTGTATGTCAACTAAAGGTTCATCTTATTTATATGTCATATTGATCTAGTGAATAAATAGAGAGCTACCACTATCGGCTGACAGATTATTGAATCTATTATAGATGGATATAAAAGAATTGCTTGCCATTAAAATCAAACAACAAAATTACAGAAGGGAAATAGTTGAAAAAATTATTACACAATTCGGGCAGCGTAATAAAAATTTGTGAATGTAGGGGAATATTTTTCAAATAAATGTCAAAAATTTGTACTAAAAAATATTTATCACAGGTTTCGGTCACAATCTTAGATGTGAATTATAGAAAATATCCAATCCACTTTACATTTATGCATCAAAAATTAAACTTTCAAAAAGCAGACATGTGATACTCTTTACCGGTACTAATTTCTCATATGCTAAACAAAACTGCATTATCGCCAAAACCATCCATATCTTTCTTTGACCATAAGAGCGATGAACTGCGAAACTATGAAAGCAACACAACAATATTCTGTCGTTTTGACATTAAAAAAATAAACACAAATACTCCGAATACACCACACAGACCGAACACAAGTAAACATCAAGCGAGGGAAATTTGCTGATAGAAATTAAAGTTAATTTTGCACCAATGTCATGACATTTCCAAATTAGCTCTTCATTTTTGATAAACCTCCATTTTTACTTAATTATAACTTGCATTAATTATAGAAACAACTGACTTGTTAGCGTCCCCACGATTGAAGAAGACCAACCCTATATTCCCTTATACGTCCCTCTGCAACTGTCTGATCTAAAACAGTCTGGCAAAAAGATGAGATTAGTCTGGAATGAAAAACTCAACCCCAAATTGTCGTCTCTATGAAATTTTTGAAATTTGTAAGGAATCTGGGGTTTTGTAAGCCTTCGAGGATAGTTGATCACAATTTTTCCCCAAATAAATTAATTAATCATCTTAAATTCATTAATCATCCTAGTAGTAAACGACAGTTATGGCAGTTATGGTGGTGCAATTTTTTTTTTTTAGAAATATTGATTATTTTGGATTGTATCAGCATTTGATGTAGTTAAATTTGCTGCTTTTGGGCTTGATCAAAAATCTTTTACTTTCTTCAAATTATTTTTGCCGATTACTGAATCATTTATTTTACATTTTCATATTGAATTACTATTTGAAAACAGGTATTTCTCCTAAAAATCATTCCAATTTTCAAGGTTATCAATCCAAAATTTGTGAATGGTTTTCGCTTAATGAGTATTCTTCCGACGCTATCTAAAATAATAGAGCAAATTAGGAGAATGCAAATTTTATTTTATTTTATTTTATTTTTATTCATCCAACCATTAATTACATAACATTAAATTACAAAAAAATCAGTACACGATTTATAAAAACTAAAATATATTATACAATAGTAAATTAATAATTAATTTAATATATAAAAGTCAAAAATTATTGACAAAATAACTTAAAAAGTACTAATAATGTTAAATTAAAATGGATGGAGTTAGGTAGCTTCCGTGATCATAAACTATCAGTATTGGAAACCCCCTATCATAAGCTTAGATAATAGTTAATGTTTGTTGTTGGGTACAACAAATTAAAGAAGGGAAAAAATAAATTTACAAAATAGCTGTTAAATGTTCAATTTATCGTCATTCATCAAACTAAAACTGTAAACAAAGATTCAATGTCAGTAATATTAAACAACCAATTCTTCATTTCATTTAAAAATTTGGACGTAACGGTAATTTCTTTGATGTTTAGAGGCAACTTATTAAAAATTACTGGTGCTGCAGATTTATACAATTTTCTGAATTCTTTCTTGAGAATGGGATATTCACAATTATTCAAAGTCCTTAAGTTATATGTGTAATTTTTACTCTCCGATTACCACTACGAAGAAAGAACATTTTTAATACCTTAAAAACATATAAATATCTTAACGGTAAAATCTTTAGTGATTTAAATTAAGGCAAAGCAGATGTTAAACGCGGTTTCTTTAAAATTATACGAATGGATGCGTTTTGCACAACTAGCAGCGGTTAAAGAGATGTCAAATAAACACCACCCCAAATAATTATAGCATATTGTAGCTTGGACTGAATTAGGCTGTAGTAAAATTGTAGTAGAACTGACACGAAACAAAGCATGCGAAGAATATATAAATTTTCTATTACAAGCGTAAATGTAATGTTGAAGATTTTCAATGTGTTTTTTAAAACCAAGTCTTGTATCTAACGTAACTCCTAAATATTTAAAGTTTTCGACAATTTCAATGTTGCTACATTCATTAGAGCAACTGGATAATTCAGCTGAGACATTGTTAGTTTTATAGTTCATACATTTAGTAGAATGGTAAATAATTTCAAAATTTATCTTATAGGACCATATAATTTAAAAAACATTACTTTTGATTTTGTGCTTAGAACCATAAAATGCAAATCCAACCATTTTCTTAAAATTAAAAGGTCGTAATTGATTTGATGGGCAATTAACTGGTTTGATGCTCCTCTATAAGTAGGTGCAATGTCATCGGCAAAACCAATCATATATCCTTTCAAGTCTAAAAAAAATAAGGAACTAATATACACTAAAAATAATATGGGGCCAAGAACTGAACCCTGAGGAACGCCGCAGTGGATCATTCTAAAACTGCTATATTTTCCGCCAATTTTTACAGTTTGCTTTCTGTTCATAAGACAAGATCGGAACCAATCATTAGCTATGCCTCGAATACCAGCACAATTTAACTTATACAATAAAAGCTCATGATCAATTGTGTCGAAAGCTTTTTCAAATCAATGAAGTTAGCCGCCGAACTAAGGTTATCATTTAGTGAATCAATTTTAGTACTCAGAAAATCATTTAAGGCGGTTTCAGTGCTACGTCCTTCTCTAAATCAATATAGGTAATTTGAGAAAAATGATCTCTCGTTTAGAAAAAGTAGTAGTCTTGTTTTAATACATTTTTCAAATATTTTTGAAAAAACTGAGAGTAATTATATGTATGGGCCTACAACTGATTAACTCTGATTTGTTACCACTTTTGAACAACGGTGCCACTGAAGCAATTTTTAAGCAATCTGGAAAAATGCTACGATCAAGGCTGAGATTGAAGATATGGGCCAACATATAAGCAATAGATGGTGCAATTTGTTTGATTAAAGAATTACTTAAATTATCAATGCCAGATGATTTGGAATTATCCAAACTATTGATATAATTCAACATTTCAGACGGGGATATTGGTGAAAAGAAAAATGTCTTAGGCTCTTTCCGAAAGTCATACTTATTTATTTAGACATACTTATTTGCCGCCATCTTAAATAAGTAGGTAAACTAATCCGAATTGATTTCACATACTTATTTTTTATTTTGAGTTTTTTGTAACTATAAAATAATTTTTTTAATTAAATTTTTTATAAAACTTAATTACTACATAATATCACAATATGTATGCAATGAAATTAACAGAATTTTGGTTTTCGTTTAAGATTTTTTTTTTTTGTAAGAACATACTTATTTTAAGTTACCTCGCCAACATACTTATTTAAATAAGTATGTCTAAATAAATAAGTATAACTTTCGGAAAGGGCCTTATACTCAAAATTATGTTTTAGCAAGTTGCCATCTCTGTGGGGTACATATGATGTACTAGAGATTTTTGAGTTGAGGTTGATAGAAACATCAACAAAATATTCATTAAAAGCGTTTGCAATGTCAAGTGACTCAGTTAGTACAACACCATTGGTATCTAATATTTCAGAAATTGGTTGAAATGATTTCTGCTTACCAACAATTTCATCCAATAAACGCCATTGACCTTTTAAATCTTTTTTAGAATGCTGAAATTTATTTTGATAGTATTGTTCTTTTGTGGTTGCTATATCTAACTTAATTTTCCTCTGAAGGAATTTTACTCTATTCTGAAGTTTATTAATATTTTTATGTTTATTAGCAATTACAAGCAATCTATTTTTGACTTTTATACTTTTCAGAAGGCTATTAGACATCCAGCACTTAATTTTCCTAACTTTCAAAAGCATTTTGACAGAATAAGATGATTGTTCAATTTTAGCAGTGATATTATTTATAAATTTGTTTTAAATCTCATTAGGATCGTCTAGCAACATTAATAAATGTTGGTCCTGCACTAACAAGGAATTTAATTTAATAAAATTAATATTTTTAATTGTACGCGTCCCATTGGAATTTTTGATATTATTCGAAAACATATCAATTTTTAATGAAATTAAATTATGGTCGGATAAGTGTAAGTCACAAACCTCAGCTTTAAGATATAATTTTGATAGAGGTTTCATTCTAACAAAAATATGGTCAATACAAGTAGCTGTCAGTTTACTTATTCGAGTAGCCTCATTTATTAGAGAATTTAAACCAAAGCTGGACATCATTGATAAATATTGATTAACATCATTAAATTCCGAAATAGACTTTAAAATGTTTATTTAAAGTCGCCCAGTATAAATACATTTTTTGAGTTAATAACACTTAAATAGTTTGAGAACGCCATAATAAAATCACTGATTGAGTGAAAATTAAATCGGTATACGCAAACCACACAGATTACTTCAGAATTTAAACTAAAGTTTAATTGCAAAATATCAGCTGTAACCAAATTGTTAACTATAGACTTAAAAGGAACACCTTTTTTCACATAAGCAACTATACCACCAGCTGAATAATTGTTGTTACAACCATCAACTATTTCAAAATTATTAAGTTTATAAGAATTTACCTCATCACTTGTTATCCAAATTTCGGAGAAGAATAAAATATCAGGTAAAATTTTGTATGACGCAAAATGAGCAAAAATTGAATCATTGTTTTTGATGTATGATCCAAAAGGAATTTTTATTATCAGAGCTAGATGATGATGCTGGATTTACAAATGAACATGCTTGACCTTCTGCTAAATTAGTTGCATTGATCATTAAAATTAAGCATTAAACTAAAATTATTTTAACTAATCAAGGTCATTCATGTCACTTATAACAATCACATCACCTCCATCCATTTTCCTTAGTAATATTCTTGAGTTTCGGATCCAAAGATATTTATATCCCTTTTCTTCTTTAACCGTTCTAGCACGTAGGAATAGTTGTTTTCTGTAAAAACTGAAGCTTTCATTTACATAAATCAAGCCTTTAGAATTTAAACCACAACTTGCAGCCGCTAAGCGTTTGTTCTTCCTCTTTGCTTCAAGAATTTTATGTTTCACCTGACGGCGGCAAAATTTTACACAAATAACATTCGATGGCTTTCCATTTGACGTCTTCCTTCTATAAGCATAGTCGATTTCGAGTTCACTAATCGCTAGATTCAGTCCGTTGTTGGTAATGTTCAAAATGTTTTCATTTTAATTCTCATTTACAGATGAAGAAACTCCAACTATTTCAATTGAATTCTCGTATTGTTGTTGCTCTAAAAATTCTATCCTTTTTTCCATTTTTTTGCATTCAGTTTTCAGGAAACTATTTTCAGCAGCTAGAGTTTCTATTCGCTCCAAAGTCTTTTCCCAAGTCTGGAATCTATCTTCTTCCAACTTCTTGTGATTATCTACTGAGCATTGTTTCAGTTGAATAATCTCCTGCGACACCTTGATAAGAGTGGCATTTTCATACTCATAAATAGCATTAGATGCGCTTACACGGTTAAAAAAAATGGGATGAAAACTATCCTTTTCGTATCCTTTTGCGGAATAACTATACGTCCATTCTTTTTTTAGATGTAAAATTATACTTTATCAAAGTACGCAATTCATTTTTGTAATTAACTAAACATCTTATCCAATTTTTCTTAATTATTACACTTATTCAAAAGGGCGAAAATTGCGTAGAACTAACATAATTATTATATTAAGCCAGAGTATAAAAATGTTTATATGAAAATACCTAAAGGTATCCTATCGCAGGTAAATTATCTGTTTTTTTAAAGAATAAAATCTATGCTTTTTAAACAAAATATATTTTTACGAAACATATGTAATTCGTTTTAAATCGCTGCTGTATTTTAATTTTATTTGGATTGAATTTGATCCACTTATAAGACAAATCTCGATATATCTGAAGAATAGTAACAAACAATTCTGGAGTAAAATTTTGAGAAAAATTAAGAAAAATAAAAATTTTAAATAAAATTTTAACGTTTTTTATTATTATTTAGAATAGATTTCATTACTTTTAGTGTAAAAATTTTTAAGAAAAAAATCTTAATCAATCTATATGAGATAAGATAACTTCATTTCAGAAGAATAAATATTTTTTAAAGGTTAAAATGTATATTTATAAAGGGTGAATTAATCTTTTAGAAGGACGCAAATCGATAGGCTGTAGTAATATTAACCATTCATTTTGTAACGAAATTTAGTGGAAAAAGAAAAATAACCATACAAATTTAGATGTTGTTAAACATATTTTTATTATTATTTCGCACATAATTCATTATTTTGTTTTGTAAAATTTGTACAAAAATAGATGAAATGTATTGTATTAGAATAAAAAATACAAAAAAAATATCTATATATATATATATATATATATATATATATATATATATATATATATATATATATATATATATATATATATATATATATATATATATATATATATATATATATATATATATATATATGTATATATGTATATAATGTATATATATATATATATATATATATATATATATATATATATATATATATATATATATATATATATATATATATATTATAGATTACAAAATTGCTTGTACATTATAAGATATATAAAATAATCACAATATATATTCAAAAATATCCTGATTATTCCAATCAGATATTTGGACAATAAATAATAATTAAATAATTAAAAATTAAGTAAAAATAATTCAAATTGTACATTTCAATTTAAAACAAAATCTAGAAAAATTTAATTCTTATATAATAATATTAAATATATACATAAAATATCACAATGTGTTCATAACATTAACTTAAAATAAACCCTGTAGGCAACAGTTTTATCTCAATCTGGCTACAATACGTAATACTAATTACACGTTAATTAGTACTTTAAGACTTTTCATCCCATGAGTGACATGTGTACCTGGTATTTCATAAAAATAGTCTTGAATAAAATTCAGCAATTGTGCATGAGCTGGATCGTGATGAATTTGCATTACAAAATGAAGTTTTAAAAAAAATTCGATTGCATCATCAATGTTCGTTATTGTTTTTGGGAACAATAAAAGCGTATCATCAACTTTTGACCCGAAATATGAAATGGCCTTTTTATTTGGTCCAAACGCAATTAATTGTAGTTGACACAAACAAATATCTACTATTTCAGCTTCGGGGGTCGTAAGGGTACAAAAAACAATAAAAGTTTCTACCGAAGTTAAAGTTGTACATCTTTTTTGTCTTCCTCCTTTTGAGTTAACTGGTGGAAGCAAGCTTCAAGTGTAACTGTATGTCATCACTCCATTCTATTAGTAAAACAATAAAACAGTAATATATTTAATACATAATTCAACATTTAAAATTATTGGGATATTAAGATATTATAATATTTATGTATGTAAGAAGTTTACCTAATATTTTAGCGATGACTGCTTCGTTTGATTGTTTAAAGTTTTTTTTAAAGATGGCATCTATCTTGTAGGCATGTTGTCTCCATTTCTCTTTGAAATTCTGAATCATCTTGAAATTGTTGTGTTCCGCAATTACTTGAAAATCAGTAAGTATCTGCAAAATAAAAAGATTTTTAGTTTTCCGATTTAATTTAAAAAAAAAAATTAATAATACCAATTCTGGCAGCGCCATTATTGGAAAATCCTTCAATATTGTTTTTATATTCAAACTTCTAAATTTAAAAGTATTTTTGAATTTTTCAAAAATCGATGGTTTTTGCGTCAATGCACAGGCACTCTTTAAAAAGGAAATATCCGCCAAATTATTAAAATCATCCGGCTCTTCTTCTGATTCCGGGCCATCTGGAATGCTCAACAAATCCGTCTGGTTGCGCACGTCTTTGCCGTTTTTAAGTTTGTTGTTAAATTTCCTTTTTAGGGATTGACAGTATTTCATTCTATCATGCAACCAACCAGAATGTGATTCAGGGTCAAAAAATAAATCCTGTTCAGATGGAAAATAATAAAAAGAAATATTAAATATTAGAAACATAATAAACATACGAATAAATAAAAAAACACTATATGTGTATATGTGACTAAAATAATACATACATATACGTATAAGCATAATATTTTCTTAATCTTACTCATTCGTTCTCAGATTTTAAATTTTCGTACGATGGTAATAATTGAATGCATAGTCTTGCGTAGTATATGAATTCTGCCGACGTAGGGTAATACCCACATGTCAATATCATATGCTGGCACACCAGCCGTTTAAATGCATTTCTCTCTTTGGTAGAAAGAAGGTTGTTTTCTTTATAGGAATTTAAAATGTATTCCTCTTGGTCTTGTCCCCTAATATATGATTCCAATTTCTAAAATGGAAAATTACAGTGTTAATCATTATTTTAAAAAAACGGACAATCAAAGAATTTTTATTGTTTATTTACCTCTGCTGTAAGTCGACGAAGAGGTTCTCTCGATGTGTTGTGGCCTACGTGTATAACCGCAAACTCTGATTTGTCCGAATTAGTACATGATAATAGTATAGATGGTGCGGCCGAGCTTCCTGCAATATTACAAAAGGAATATGTTAATAAATTTAATTTATTTACTAAACGATTATTAAATTATTATTGAACAAACCTTCGCTAAAATTTTGCGAAACACTCTCTGTTGGAATTACTTCACTTAATGGAGAGCACCGAAACTCATTAAATGTTGATGGTATGTTTGAACCTGCAAAAAATTTGTTTAAAATAATTTTATTTAGTCGGTAAGCTATTTATAAAATATTGTAGAACAAACCTCCTATATCGGCCATATTCTGAGTTATGTAATGGCTACTTTGAATGTGTAGCTCAAAGCTCGTCTCGCTTTTGTATTGTGTTACATACTCCAATAAAATTTCGGGTCCAATGCACGTGTTATTTTTATCGTAAAAAGATATTGGTGCATTTAGGGAAAATCCAGTTTGAGCTAATATAAAAATTCGAAATAAATTTATTTGAAAAATTTTATTTTTGTGATTTTACATTTACAAGAAAATACATTTCTGGAAAAATACAAGAGAAATACATTTCTGGAACCGTCGAATAATAACGAATAAAAATTATATTAAAAATAATATAAATAAACGCGATACGAGAGCGGTTCTAGAATCAATTTCTCTCAATTAAAGTTAAAAATCAAGACAAGTCAAATCAAAATAATTAAACTATTCAGATTACACGTGATGCTTTTGGTTTTAAGGTTATATTTCAAATTTATAAAAATTATGTGATAACTGTCGCAAAATCAATCAAGGTTAAATGCCAAATTTATGAATGTTAAAAAAGAAGCAAATGTAATCCTTTGATTGAATAAATTAAACACTTTACAACTTAAATACCGTTATATTATCGAAAACGCGTTGATGGGAATAGTAATCGGCATACATTTTGTATAATTATCACCATTAATTTGATAAAAATAAGTTTCACTTTAAACATTTTAATAAAATAATAATAAATATATTGTGCAAAGCAAAACCTTTGTACTGTAAATTGGGTTTTACTATCACTTAATATTATTCTTATGATCGAGAACGTTTAAAACCAAAAACACTAGTAATATTTAATTAATTATCAATTTATTTGAAAACTTACCGCACAACACAAAATCATCGTAAGTAAAAATATCTCCTACAAAACTATTCCCTTTTAACAATTTTGCACGATTAAGGTACACGAACTTTAATATCATTTTAAATAACACATTAAAAACCTGTATCCACGGATGAACGCCACTTGCCTACTGAAGTTATAATTCAATTTCAAACGTAATTTCAAAAAACGATTATAACTATCTCTTTTTTTTCCCACACATGAAGTACAAACGAGAAAGACAGAAAATGCAGTAAATAAAAAACACCTTAATCTTAAAAGAATAAAAATTATCCTTTTTCGTTCAACATCATGTTCATTAGCTTTTTATGCAAAAAAGAATACAAATTGAAATAATGCACTTTTATTCTAAAAAGTATGAAATATAAATTAGATTTTTGCAGTGTTCTATAGAAGTTAGGAATTTGAGAAAGAGAAATTGGCCGATCGTTTTTTAGTTTATTTTTAAAATATATCTATTGCAAATAAATGAGTATGTTCTACACTTCATTTCGGTTATAATATAAAATATATTTGTAAGTATCAAAATAAAGGCTCACTACTGACTACATAAATTAAACAGTTCATCGAAGTGGAAAAAATAATGTCGTATCGAAATTTGGAACCAGTTGTACACCTATATACTAATGCCTAAATCTTTCATGTATATGACCAACTTGTCTCTCGGTGCGTTGGCTTAACAGACTAATTTACATATTTTAGAAATAAAATTTAACCCTTAACGGTCGCAACTCACCTCTGACATGACAACAGTAGTTGGTCGTTGCGGTCGTTTGACACGTGTGAGGTGACAAGACGGATCATGTCGAAATTCGTTGTCTGTGGAATGTGTGCACAATCTTCTTGTCAATTGAAAATTAAAAACTAAGCAATTAACATCTCCAGTGATATAGCAGTGTCTTTTTTAATCGAGTTTCAATATTTTGGCTCAAAAAAATGAATAAAGAAAATTTTATGAATTTGAATTGGAGAAATTCATAAATAATAAAACATGTGTCTTTAGCTAGTAAAACTATTCCTTATATACCATTAAAATAGACACAAACTACCTGGCCCATGTGCTAAAATACAAAAAAAACCTAATTAAGAAATACCTATGTAGGTATGTAAAACCATTTTTTTTTATATATGTACTGCAATAAAAATGAGATAAACAATATGTTTTTTAAGAATTCCTAATGAGTGGAAATTTTCCAATATTATTTTGTATTTAAATTTTTTTTTATAATATTTTTAATTTTTTTAGAATAAGATTCATAGGAAATTGTTTTTTGTCAAGAACAGTGAGAATCATGTATGAAAAGCTAGCGACCGTCATGAGTTAAAATTAAATTATTCTTTCTAAAATAAATGCAGAAAATTCAAGATTTCTACTTGAAATATCCTGTTTTGAATGTTTAAGTCACAATTATGTTACTCATTTCCCATTCTGAAGTATTTCGTAATAATTTGAATTGCTTAGTTTCAAGTTCACCAAGCTGTGCTGCTTGGTATTAGGCAAATAAACTTTATTTAAGAAACAAGCACAACCAATTAAAATAAATGGATTTCTGTTACGATGGAATCTTGTGTTTACGATGTTATGTACAAACGTCTACTTCCGGATTCTTCAGCTGTACATGATATATTCAATTATCCATGCACGTTTCATGATCACGACTGACAGGTTGTCGTTAGGAAACATTATACACAAGTTGATTTCCTTGTTTGGGTGGACGATTGATTGGGCGGGCTGATCTAACCTAATCTTATGCAAAGGTGATAAAGAACAATAAATTATTTTCCGTTTGGTTGCAAATTTAGAATTGATCAGTTCTGTGAAGTTCACAAAAATAAAATAAAATAACATGTTAATGTTTTCGTTGCCTAACTTTTAACCCATGGCTTCCTAGCTACTGTTTATTTGGGTAGCCTACAGTTTACAGCTGGATGCTTTGCGAATATTCGCATAGCAAGTATTCACATAGGAAAAATATTTCAGCTTGGTTGGTTTTTCGCTGGATTGAAAAATTTCCTAAACAAAATAAGGGAAATTTTTATTTATTTTCTAAATGCAAAATTCACAATGGAGAAAGGTGTAGGCATGACTACTTTTGATTGTGAATCTAATTGTAAATTTGCCTATGGTTGCGTAGACAAATTTATTACCGATATGTATTTTTTATATGTATACTATACATGTGAAAAAATTTAAAACAAGTTGCGATCATTCGCAAAGGCATCTCAAGTGGAAACCCACAGTTAGACTGCAATTCCTTGAACCGGAAATTAAAAATTTTTCAAGAACATATTCTTGCGATTGGTTTTGTCGATTAATCGATTTTCACGTTTTTCGCGTTCAATTATTATATTTTACGTCAAAGAACACTACGGATTGATACCGCATGCGATGCGATTATTTCACATTTCATTTACTTCTTGTAAGTATACATGGCTCCTTATGCGTATGTTCAACCAAAAGCAGTAATATGAGTATTGCAGTCGCGATTATGCAACGTTTTTCTGTCCGTGAATTTTATTTCGTATTAAACGAGCAGGGTATTATAAAAGAAATTAGAAATACTTCATCACAAGAGATTAGTAAGGGCCGTAAACAGCAGTGACGCAATGCAGGAATGAAATTCCTGAATTTTCTTATCTCTGTTTACCAATCAAATTTTCGAATGTGTACATATACTTTTGTAATTTCTTTTAAAACGTCAATCAATGATAAATTTATCAATTTATATCATATTTATATTATTAAAAACTGCTCGCAAAGTCATCAACAAACTTTTATAAAATACAAAGACACAGTTTTTTGAACTAGTAGCTAGCGGTTCTTAATTGTTTATTACATATCTACACACTTTTATTTGGTAAACGTTAAAGCTCTTTAAAAAATGTACTCAACTCAACGATAACCATCCTAATTTATACTTTTTTGAATAAATCTGGGTTATTAGAGCAATGTTTTACTCTTTTTAGATTAAAATAGTCATGATCCATATTATTGTCCTTTATTGCATAAAATGTGAATAACATTTCACATCTTTTGCAATAAAGGACAATAATATTGATCATGATGATTTTAATCTAAAAAGAGTAAAATATGGATCTAATAACGCAGATTTATTTCCTTGCGTAATTTCCTAGCGTAGACATACAACAAAAAGGAACTTTAACTATTTTAAATAAAATAATCTGGTTAAACTACGGCTTCTATGATGATGATATAGTTATGATTAAGTACACGGAATATAATTCTTATAAATTATATTCAAGGAAATAAATATATTACAGTGATGCGGTTACTTCATTTTGAAAGTTATACATTTATTTAGCAATCTTAATTTACACAAATTTGCTTATTTAACAAACTACAACAATTTATATTTGACAATTATATAATAAAGTGAATTTTCGGTATAATCAATATGTTTTTCATGAGGAATTTTGATTTTCAAAGATTTGAAATCGATAACATTACACTCTTCAGTAATCATAATTCTGTAAGAATGGCGACTACTACTAAATGAATCAGTAGATCATATTTTTGTGAGAAAATATGTCTTATTTCTTATATTAAAAATTTCAATAATTTCTGGGAAAACAGGATAGTTATTCTTGTTAAATGAATTGCACACGAACATCCCTCTTTTATAAAAGTAATTGCATTTCATCCAAGAGGCTACTTGTATTTCAGTATTTATTGAAATTTTTAAATATTTTGCGATTTTTCCGCCTGAATCTATAAAGAAATTCAACTTTTTGGGTTTTAAAATACCATATTCATGTTCGATACCCAATATGATTTGTTGATCTGCCATAAATTATTGATGTCTAATGGTAAGTGTTTTACAAATATTTATAAAATTATTTATTTTGGATGATAATTTTATAAAAAAATAGTGTTTGGATTCGGATCTCAAACACGAAAAATGTGCTGACGGTCCCAATTTGGTTATAATTGTCGGATAATGAATAAGCATGTGCTGCTTTTGTGTTAATTTTAGACCATATTGTCCAGTTGAGAGAGTATTTATCTCATCAGGTACATATGACACAACACTATCATTCGGCATAAGTGAATTATCACGTTCGACATTTCGATCCTCTGAATTTTTAATAGTTTCAAAGCAGACAATTAATGTAAAAATAACCGCAACGCTCAACGATACTAACGTTTCTCTAGTTGCGCAGTCGCAACAAAAATGTGATTTCTCTGTCTATTTGTATAATTGTTCCATCATTCGCCAAACATTATTAACATTACTAAAGTAAACAAAACATTTTACGTCTAATAAGTACAGAAACTCATAACAAATGGATACATTTTGCTGCATTCAAAGATTAATTAAAAGAATAAAATAAATTTTAACGAAAATAATAAATTTTATCCAAATTAATAATGAAAAACAACCTTTTAGTCGAAACAAATTTTAGGTTTCGGGAAAGAATAAATTTAATATTACAAATTTACCAAAGTTTATCCAAAATGATTTTATCCTTAGGGTAAAAATGGTTTTTATCCTATCATTTTTAACCGTGTACGGCCCGTGGAGACGCTAACCTGTTATCACTATTTTTGGATGATTTAGCCGTCTGTAATCAGCTTAAACAGTTCCAAGATTTTTTCTCTATCCGAATAAATTCAACATCTGCTTCGTTTAATGAAACACAAAACGGATGAAAGATATTTCTGCAGATAGCGCAATCAATCTTTTGGGATCTTATTTATTAATGTTATCATATTTAAATTCTCATTTGTTCGGTGAGTTCACTATTAAAGACCAAATTGATATTAAAATTTTTAGTTTAGTTCAGATGCCTACTAATTAGTTTCTATCTCAATGATATTGAATGATATAATCATATAAGTGAAAGAAGATCTAATAATAATATAAACCTATGCTCGAGAGTACCACAGCGTTCAATATTGGGACCACTGCTCTTTTCTATGTATGATCTTTTTTATAACTGTCAGTTGTGGGATAAATCCGATTGTGGCAGTTAGCAAAGACGTAAAATATATTAATTCGTCCTCCAAGATGTTAACAGTACGGTAATATCGTAATCTAACGCTGTTATAATTAGTATTGATTTGTCATGGGACAAACATATAGAACAACTTGGTAAATCTGTTAACTTATAGTTGTTGACTAAACATTCTAACAGCGATATTGTAAACAAATTGGTCTTTTACTACGTCATACCGCACCTAACTTATTTTAAAGCTACGTGCTGAATGGAATGAAAGATTATAATGTGTCATTCTTTTCGTAGGTATATTCAATTTTAAAGACTTGGTTTGTTTTATTCAATCTTTACCATGTTTTATCGAGCTCATGGCGCTCCACTCTTTCGCAGTTCGTTTTTAAAGTACTACTTTAGCAAGGTCAGGAAAATGGTTCTGATCATTTTATCATATGCCCGAAGTTGATGTTGATTTTGTCGAATATAGCTCAGATTATTGGCCTCAATTTCGAGTCGCTGTTTGGGCTACCTTGAATTGTAGCACGCTAACGTTGTTTCGGTCCCTATTTAATTGTGCTCCCTCGTAATCCTCATACTGCTAATTCAGTTGCTAACCTAGCTCGCCATACAGGAACAAAATTTCGTCTATGTTAAGATTTAAAATATGAAGGTTGATGAATTGGTGGTTTGGATGTTGTAGATTTTTTGGATAAATACGAATGTCGCGTTGGACCAGTGATTTTCTATTCTCGTCCACGAAAACCATTGCCACTTCGTTGGATGTCAGCGCGTTGCATCATCAGATCACGCCTCAACACCATGTTTGCCCACCGAATGTGTTATTTTGCTTGCGCTGCAAGTTGAGCTTCTCATACTTTAACCTCTCGGTCGTATTGGAGAGTAACTTTCGCAGAAACTCTGGTTATTCAAGCTGAACACCATGAAGGTCCCGAGGACAATGAAGTTCTTTGATATGTGACCAATAATTATGAACTGTTAATTATACACTTATACGAATGCAATTACACTAAGCCGTTTTTTTATAAATTAACGTAGTAACTGTAGCGAAATTATTAAAGTAAAATGTTTCATCACTTCATGAATAAAAAATAACACAACTAAAATGAATTGGGCAGAATCTAACTGAGGCCTTAGGCTGTTTAGTCAATTAGGTTTCCAACGAGCCACAAATCATACTATAAAATGTATTTTGATTATCATTGTTCATATTCATTGTATTCTATGTAGTTTATCACAGAAAAAAAAAACATTTTACCAACCAATTCTCATGACATATACTACTCATAACATCTATTATCTTTCTCATGATCTCATAACTCATCTTTGCTCGACAACTGTTTGCTGCTAAATTTTTGTCACAGCAAATATCTTCGCTGTCTCTTTTCCGCGGCTTGGAGTAAACAACTTTATACCTCCGCATGTATGACCGAGCAAAGTTCTTTGACAAATAGGTGAAACGGAGCGAATATTTCCTAAACAAGTTTGGGCAAATATTTGCTATATGTGTTCTTACCTTTAATAAAAATAAAAATAAACAATTAACATTTTTCAAAATCAATTTATTTTCCACATTCACTTCGAAAAATTTTAAACCTTTTTTTTTTAATAATATTTGTTGAAAGCTTAACAAACGTTAAGGTAATTTGTGTGCTAAAAATTATGGTTTTAGCTTCAAGATGTCTTCTACACATCTTTAACAGTAATTGGAGGATTATATTGGATATTAATTGGAGAAATAGTAAAATTAAATTATGTCTAAAATATATTTTTCGAACTATCATTTAAAAAAATATATGAAAGTAGTATCTGATGATGTAGTTAGCAGATTTTCATTAGTTGTCTTTCTTTCTATTCTTAAATAATTGATGGTAATAGAATAAATACTAATCATGTTGTTTTGATCTTAAGATTGGGTGACAACGAGTTACTGCCAACAAATTGTTCGTAATGAACTATCTGTGTATTTTTATCTGTGGTTCAGTTTCAAAGTTAAAAACTATTTAGTAAACAATTTTTAAATTAATTTAACATTCAATAATATTTAATAAATAATAAATTATAAACTGTTTAATAAATTAATTAAAGGGTATTTGCTCACATATTGGTGAACATTTTTAATATAACAAATAGTACAACCAAGTTACTGAATTAGTAACTGAAACTCAACCAAAATTATTTTTTTAACACTAGAACTACCGACCCGTCAAAATGACGGATTTACATTTATTGAGTTTATTTTGCTTTATTATTATGTAAGAATTATTTTAGAAATTTATGATGACTTTTTTATGGCAATAAAGTAATTATATTAAAAATCATCAAAAATTTCCAAAACAATTCTAACATAATAATTAAAAAAATGAATTCAATAAATGTAAATCGGTCATTTTGACCGGTCGGTAGTTCTAGTGTTAAAAATGAACGGTGTTCACAATGAACGGTGTAATTGGCTAATGATCGTCGACGAGATTTTTATGCATCCGAAATCTTCGTTCAAGATACTCTATATTCTTGCGTAGGTTGGGCAAAGATAAATTTGTGCATAAAATACATAAATATATTTCGTATGAATAAAATGTTCTAGAAATCTAATATTGACCTTTGGGAAAACACAACTATGTATGTTAATGTTAACACAAAAACTCCCAAAACTAAACATAATAAAACTATAATTAAAAATGATTTACTAGATTATATAATTATAAAATAAATATTATTATGTATTTGTATGATTCTATAATATAATGGGCGATAATTTATTACCAATTAAATTGTTTTTTTATTTGTTTGTTAAATATCCGCATTTTACTGCATTAAATTTTATGCTGCAAGATTAAAAATATGAATGGGAATCGGCCTGCAATAATTTAAATGCCGAAACATTATGTTGTGGAGCAAAATATCGAACAATTTATTTTTTATCACGCATTAATACGATTAAATATTAATTGTACATTAAACATTTTTTTGTATGTTCAAAAACGTATACTTACGTATATAAACATTAATCAAAATATTTTCCAATTTGATACGTGGCTCATATAAATACATCCATGTACATGTTAATGTAACTCATGTATGCTGCTTTATGTATGATTCATGTTTTGTTATTTATTGTAGAAACAAATTTAGGTTCGCCCGTCAGCCGATTTTATTTTACGAAGTGGCCTGGATATGTCATCGGCCGTTTTTAAAGATCAAAAAATACACCCAGCGCCAATATGATCGAATTGATTTATTTTCACTTTGTCTCTTTTATTTATTCTATTAAATCTAGTTGCCATTTGTTGTTTTTGTTTTTTTGAACTCATTTCTCATTTATTTTTTTTTTTTTTTTTTGCAAAAAATGTGTGACTTTTATTCATGAAGCAAATAATAATAGATTTTCAAATAAGTTCCTTCAAATATCAAATCGAAAATTTTTATGACGCTGGATGTATGTTGCTAGTACAAATAAAAATGATTCTTTCCTATACAAGAGAAAGGTTCACACGAAATTACGAGTACCAAAGATAGTAGAAGTTGCTCGTACACACATAAATGAATATCTTACCTGAATTCGTGTTCTAATTTTTGGCTCGAGTGTCTTCGAAGTTTTTACGATTACCACACACTGGCACACAATGCCCAATTTATAAGAGGGATGTAAGTACCATTTACTGGATTTTGCCGTTAATAACGTTTCTGGAGCTCATTCAAGTATTGAACGTGCAGTCTTTTCCAGAAGCCTGAAAGCATCAACTAACAGATTTGCTATGATTTGATATATAACCAAAAAATGACCAGGAGACAACGCAATAAAATTAGACGCATCACTCTAAAATCTCGAAAGTGCTGTCAATGGCCGTGAATTGAGACAAACTTCAATTTGACAAATTAATGTTTTATACTCTTCGTAAGGTTCACAAGCCATCAAACTGATGTGATCTTGGGAGGAGTTATATGCCATTCTATGTAATGGCTTGCACAAAATAGTTTTGCTTCATTGTGAAATGTCTGTGATTCAAATAAATTTCTTAACTCTTGTAATTCAGAACAAGCACGCCAGAAATGTAGTCCAACTATCGAAAATGGCTTTGATTTCGTAACATGATCAGCGGGCAAATTACTAATTATTTGGTTTGATAGTGGGCTTATTTTTGAAGCCCTTCAAAGTGGAGATATCGATTTGTCATCCGTTAATAATGAAAAGATCGAAACCAACGTCTAATGAATACCCAAAAATACTATACCAATTATCAAATAATAATTCCGTCAATGCAAAATACGTCACTCTTAATATGGACATATCCGATAACGCTATTTTATACTGTCTTATTGACACAGGAGCGGATGTCAGTCTTATAATCAAAACTTCAATTAAACCTAGAGCAGTTTGTCATCCCGAGTTTAAGTGTCAAATAAAGAGCATTACGTCAGAAAAAATTGAAACGTTAGCACTTTGTCACAGTAAATTATTAGTAGGTGATTCAAAAATAGACCAGAAAACTCTTTTAGTTCTGGACTCATTCCCAATTCAGTCAGATGATATTTTACGAAAAAACTTCCTGCAAGACAATAAATGTATTATCGATTACAATAATCTTTACTCTTAAATTTTTGTTTCAAGGTTTAGAACATCAGTTACCGCTTTGTGGGTTGCCGAAATCAGTTGTGGAGCTAGAAATTTCCAACGAAACTGTCCCTCGCATGAAATTACAAATGGTGTGTAAATTGCCAGTTCAGTTGTCAATTTCGCTCTTAACAAAGTTCCAATATGTTTAGTTAATACAAACGATTACGCGACTAACGTCGGACAGATTAAAATAAGTTTTGAATCGGTTAATTCCTATGAACTTTTCAACATTGGAAGTTGGAATCCGAACGTAGAAGACAGATTAAACAAACTCGGCCAGAAGCTAAATTTCAGCCATCTAAACGGAAAAGAAAAATCATGTATATTGGAAATTTGTCGCGATTTCAATGATGTATTTTATTTAGAGGGCGATACTCTGACAACTACTGATACTTGCTGTCATAAAATTCCTACTGTACAAAATTCCCAACCGATTCACATTAAACCTTACCGCTTACCTGAGGCAACGCTGGACGAAATTGATAAACAGGTTGATGAAATGCTAAAAAACAAAATTATCGAAAACAGTACCAATCCCTGGAATTCTCACTTGTTAATCGTTCCAAAAAAAGTTGCCGGTGATCGAAAATGGCGATTGGTGGTAGATTTTCGTAAGTTAAACAACATCACTGTTGACCAATTTTATTCTATGCCAAACTTAACCGAGATTTTGGACCAGTTAGGCAAAGCAAACTATTTTACGACATTGGATTTGGCAAACGGTTATCATCAGGTTAGGTTACACGCTGACGATATGGAAAAGACAGCGTTTACCACTTGAACTGGTCATTTCAATTTTCTGCGAATGCCGTTTGGTCTAAAAGGGGCACCTATAACATTTCAGCGTATGATGAATACGATATTATTAGGTTTAAACGGTCTCAGATGTTTTGTGTATCTTGACGACGTGGTAATTTATTTATTTATTTTATTTTTTTTTATTTGTTTATTTATTTATTTTATTTATCTATTTACATAAATTTTGGTTAGGAACCAACCCCTTACTTACACAATCTATTTTGAGCAAGAGCTCATTCATAACAGATTGTGTAAGATGAGGTGGTTTAACATGTTAAAAATAAAAAAATAAGCTAATCTGCATATAATTTGCTATTTGCAGCTTCACCGTTCATGATCACAGTTTCACACAAACTCCAGCCAGTGGTAACAATTTGTATTGTAAGGCTTCGCGGTCCTCCGTCGCAGCTTGTATGCAAGCGCAAACCAGATCATTATTCCCATTATCTTACAAGAAGCATTTTCTTGCCTTTCCAAACCGCCATCGGCACCAAGCAAATTCAGTGACAATTTACTCAACGCATTTTCTCAACGCAACTCATTTTCCGATATTTGCCTAAAATTACTTCTCGGAATCGCTTCCGATTGCATCACATGTCCCCGCAGTTAAGAGATTTCACCATAAAGCACAGTTTGCACAATATCAATTCAACAAAAGAAAAAAAACCAATAATTATTTTTCAATAAAGTAAAAATATAAAATAAAAATTGTCTGCCTGACTCGAAAGTCAAAGCCTGCTTTTGATGATAGCATGAACGACCTTCAAGACCATAACTCAAAGTTAATTGATGTTTTGAAACGTTTACGTTTATATAATCTAAAATTACAGCCTAGCAAGTGTCAGTTTCTAAAAACCGAAATTTGTTAATTTCCCAATTATTCAATGAACAAGACTTACCAATTTCTTTCGCCAGTAGATTTCTTGATGATGGGAAGAAAAATTACCCTACAGTCGAGAAAGAGCTGTTAGTCATTGTTTGGGCTACTCAAAGGTTCCATCTTTATCTATACGGCAGAAAGTTTGTCGTTAGGACCGATCATCGTCCCTTAATTTGGCTCAGTAAAAATCCAAAACCTACTTCTCGTCTAATCCGTTGGCGACTGGAACTGCATGAGTAATATTACGACATAGAATACAAACCTGGAAAGATGAATCAAAACGCGGACGCGCTTAGCCGTATAAAAATTTCTGAAGATTCTGAAACACATAAATCAGATAAAATTATTGCAGCCGTTACCAGAGTACAAGCGAAACAAGCAACACAAGATTCAACCCCTGATAAAACTCACGATACTTCTTCCGGTAATTCCATTCAAGATAGTGTGATAACTCACCCTTATAAATCTGTTCCAACTAATTCGACAATCATTATCAGCTGAAGAAGATATAATTGAAGTTATAAAGGAACTCCACATTACACCTCTTGGTGGTCATCAAGGATTTTCTACGAACTGTAAACACAATTTTTACTTACCAGATTGCTAATAATTGTAAATAATTCATATTTTGGATTATAAAAACAATTTTTAACTGCCGGATTGCAAAATTTCCTTGCGTCACATTTATGAGAAATGCCATTTTAGCAGTTGCCTCATTTGAACTTTTTTCCTCGAGAGGCGCTTTCTCTACTTTTACAGTCGTCAATACTACGAGTTTCCTCGTATGAATAAGCGAATAAAATCATTTATTAAGAAATGCTCGTTTTGTCAAAAAAACAAAGTCTCTCGCGTAAACACATGTGCAATGCAGATCACATCTACTTCCTAAGATTTGTATGGACATAGTAGGCCCAGTGATTGTTTCTCATAATGGTAACAAGTATATGTTAACGATACAGGATCACCAGGTACTCTCGCGCGATTCCAATAGCTTTACCAGATACTGACATGGTGGCTAGAGCATTTTGTGAAAATTTTATATGTAGTTTCGGTGCACCTAATTCCATTGTCACAGATCAAGGATCTAATTTCATGTCTGAAATATTTAGTAAACTCTGCAAAATTCTGAAAATTAAAAAAATTAATACCACGGCGTATCATCCTGAATCAAATGGTGCGTTGGAACGATCACACCGTACATTAACAGAGTACTTAAGAAAAGACGATCCGTTAGCATGGGTTCAATGGATTCCTTATGCAATTTTTAATTTAAATTCAACAACACATACTTCGACTTCTTGTATGCCCATTGAACTTCTTTTAGGATATAAGCCGAATCTTCCTAGCTCTATCCAAAAAGATACAAATCCAGGATATACTTACGATGACTATTTATCAGAACTCAAAGTAAGACTTCAACATTCATGGCAGGTTGCAAGAAATTCATTGATACGACATAAATCTAAATCCAAAGAATACTATGACCAAAAATCAAATACACCAACTTTTCGAATTGGGGATAAGGTTCTTTTAAAAAGCGAAGCCAGATCCAATAAGCTGGATCCGTTATGGACGGGGCCATATGAGGTTATTCAGATTTGTTCACCACTCAAGTCCTTCATTCGTTTAAATCGTAGAGTCAGAAAGGTTCACAACAATAGACTAAAAATATTCAGAGATTAATCCAATCAGTATCACAGACTTATCGGAATAATCATTGTGAATTCGGAATATTGCATCTCTTGACGAATTGTTGTTGTTCAGATTGAATTATGTTATAATTGAGCACCGAGAAAAATTAAAGTGAATTGCTATTGTTATTAAAGTCAAAATTATTAATTAAGAATTTGCATTATATAAATTTAAATTGTATATACTATATAGTTAATGAAAATAAAAATTATTATTACCTATTTAAAAAAGGAAAAAAAAATCTTACAACTAATTGGGACAAGATGAATCATCCTACGTATAATTCATCTTCTCCTAGGGGATAGGAATGTTATAATCCATCCCTGACTTTGAATTATATATTTATTATATATTAGTATTATAAACCATTAGTATTAGTGTTAAGTCTTATAATGTATAGTATATATTCTGTTTAATACTTTTTGTGTCTTATATACTTTGAGACTCATGTATAAGTGTTACATGTAGAGTTGCTGAATACAAAATATTAGATACAAATACTTGCGTAGATTATTATATATTAGATTATTATATATTTTTGAGATCGATAAAAAAACTGGATGATAGTCGATTCGGTCGCCTTAAGCTTTGCATTAAATAGTTTAACCAAAATACCTTTTTTTTTTGTTTAATCATAAATACCATTGAAATATCACAAAAATTATCAGTTTCAATTAAAATATCTAAAAGTGAGTGTAAAGATCACTAATTCCACATTTGGTACACATTCCATATCTGTATCACACAGCAGACACTTATAACACTAGGAATTCTTCCGATTCGTCTTTTAACAGCACACTACACTTTTGTGTATCAATAGTATCGTTTAATTGCCGTAGTTTCCGCCGATTTGTTTACTTCACTGACCGTAACTAACTTCACAAAAAAAAAAAAAACTTTCGTAAATTTAACTGTATAATTCTCACTTCAAAATTTTCACTATTTCACCGTTTAAATCACGACTGTGTTAATTTAATACTCGCACGTATTAAAATTTGACTCACTGTTTTATAAGATTGGGCTTATACAGGCAGATTTATTAAATAAGCGCCAATCCTTTAATTCTTACTCACTATTTTATTGAATTGGGTATTTTAATCACAGATTTATTAAAAAAGGCGCCAATCCGGCTCGAAGGCCCGGTCTGAGAATTCTGTTTTATGTCCACTTGTAAGATACAATTCGCTGTTTACGAAATCCCGGTACCAAAACTCATGTTTTTGTGTAGAAGTTGTAAATTTCGCGTTTCCACTGTAAAGCGCTGGTTAAAATAGTAATGTCTGTTTCGGTTCTTCGTGTTCAATATAAAACCATAGGCCAAAATAATCGTTTATGAAGTTCTCGTATCCAATAGAAAGGTGAAGGACAATAAAACGTAATGCGGCTTACGGTGTTCCAAATTGTTCCGGCATATCAAATAAAAATCACTGTTTGTTGGTTTTTAAAAACTGTTTTATTAACTGTATGTTTATTCGCTGTATTTTGATCACGCTGTATTTTATTTTCAATATTTTGTTTACAATTCACAATGTTTTTTTTCATTTATTTCAATAGATCCCACTTCAAACGTTCTCACTTCAAAGTTTAAACCAATATTATGTTAATTTAATACTTGCTGCTGTATTACATTTTTACTCACAATTTTCAAAGACATAGTTCTGACTATCACTATTAACCAATCTTCATTAATTCGATACTCGGAGATGTACTAAATGTCACTCACCACCCTATTACATTGGGGTTTTACTCACCAGTCCTTAAATTTTTACTCAATTGGATTGGACGTTTTATTCACGGATTCATTAAAAAAGGCACCTATCCGGCTCGAAGGACCTTGAACAAATTCTTTGTATTGAAAAATACTCCAAACTTTATGAACAACCAAATATTAAAGTTCTTCACAATTAGACAAGGTTGATCCAGAATTTTCTGCCCTTGATGGCGCATCGCGCGTTCAAACTACAAACTGGTTTAACTAGGTATTAATTTAAATCTGAAACTATATCCGAATCACATAATAAAATAAATAAACCGTACATACTTAACATAAACATCATAAACAACATAAAAATATATAGCACAATTTTATGTTTAGCTATAAGTATGTATGATTTAATGTTCGGTATCATCATAAAAACAACAAACACCAATTTATCATTTCGTTTTATTGTTTGTCGGAAATTGAAAATGACGTGAGTATTTTCTATTCATCTCACCAGTGAGAAAGTGCTATTGTTAATAAAAGATAACGTAATTTGTTGTTGTTCTCATATCTAGCTAATTAAAGTAAAAACTATTTTCCTCTCAGGAACAGATAACTTGGTCAATATATGCGTAGCAATTTCAACCTTTATCTTTATGTAATTATGAGCTATAAATTATGAAAATTTTAAGACAAACCGCAGATATATTTGTCGCTCAGGATATTATGTAATATGTAACCCAACCCAAGGCAAGTAAAAAGTTTATTATGTATTATATGTACATTAAATGGATTTTCGATGTTTCTCTTTTGGCTTCAGGTTTGGCATGGAAAAGAAGAAATTATTAATTTGTTTTATTGGAAAAACAAAAAAATTCGTTAAGTACTATGCTTAATCAGGTGGATTGATATTAAAGTTTAATAAATGTGTCCTCCCTAAAAGTTTGAAGAGTTATGTGATATGTTTATACGACCAGATTCCATATAGATTTGCGTTCTTTATTTAATGTGTGATGGTAAATCCCCCTTCCTGGAAAATATTTTACAAATGCTTTGTTTGTACAACGTAAATCATAAAAAATAAATAAAATTTGTTTATTTAAATATATAAATTTTGACAAATATTCCAACTGTACCATTTTCTATTTATTTATTTGTTTTAACCATTTATGGCTTTTGTTTTTATAAATATTTAAAACTATTGTCAAAATGAAATAAACGTTGTATCAGGCCTAAACTATATTTTAATCAGAATTTGTTCATACATATATTGAATGAAAAACATTTAATTACCCCTATCACAACTCTGACAGAACTTAATTACATACAGTAAACTTATTTATACATAACGGAGAAATTTGTGAAGCACTCAATTAAAATTCAATGAACATTTTATGATTTTATTAAAAATCCAATTATTTATAAACGACACTCCGTAAAATTATAATCGGATATTGACAAAAAAATAAAAACATTTCTTGTATATTTTCCATGTGTGGATTTAGGGCCAATAATTTTTGGAAAATAAATAAAATTTGGGTTTAAATTTAATATTTTGGGGAATGAGTTGAATATTGAACGTGTGTACATATAAATATGTAGGTTGAAAACTTTTAGGTTTCTATAAATTTAATATGTTAGAACCATGTAGCAGTTGTTAAGATTTAAGTCTTGAAGAATTATATAAACCTTTAGCAACTCAAGAAGTATAAGGTTTATTGGAAGTTTCTTGTCTATCAACAACACTAAGAATTTTTAATATTAAAATAGTTTCCTAACACTGATTTTAATCCGACGAATTCCTTAATCAAAGTTTGGGTTTCGGTAGGAACGATTCATTTCAAACAAAATATAAGTAACAGAATATATGAATGAACATTAAACCAAATAATTAAATGGTCCATTTCAACAAAAATGCTACCTACTTAAACCTAAAATAGTGAAACATTATTTTATTTTGCCGAGTTGGAGTGTAGGTTATGTTTGTAGTAGTAATAAGAATACAATCGATTCACAAAATTGAGGCGCAAACCGTAAAATATTTTTGTTTAATTTCTGCATCAGCTTTCTGAATGAACCATCAACCAATCAGCTATGAGTATTGTGTTATTCTTCCACGCTCATAATTCTTCTTTCTATTCAACATTTAGGCAACATACATTTTTCGTTTTATTTTCATACATCACCATGCAACTGAGAATATAACACGAGTATTAAAAGAAATGGTCTGTTGGTTTAAATGGACAAGCGTTGAGAAATCATTTTGGTTTTATTATTATTCCGACGACTTTTTTTTTTTTATTAATGAACATCACTTTAAAAGTCGGTTAGGAAGCTAAATAAATTCTAAATTAGCTAAATTTTTTTGAACATTCAGGTAAGTGAAACTTCTTTAATCGTATACGTTATTTGTTTATTTGATTTATTTTATGCAAATTTCAAATTTATAAAACAATTACCTACCTATTCAACTAGTAATATATTTTTTCAAGAAAGGAAATGCGCCAAGCAAAAAAAAAATGCAAAAATTGATAGTTTTCCATATCCCAGAACTTCATCTAAAAATAATTTTAGAATCCAATTTTCATCGTATATGCTGAATTTCACTAAAATCGGATATAAGAAATGGCCAAGTTCCTTTCTAACTGGCCATATTCCAGAATTTTATCTGAAAACTATTTTAATATCCCATTTCTATCGTGCAAGCTAACTTTCATCAAAATCGGTTAAGATACATAGAAATAATGTTTTGCTCGATACGTTGCCTCTTCATTTCTCACACCTAAGGCAGATTCATCTTTCACTTCCCCTTTCGTGTAACTGTTTCCCCATAAGTATAACCAAAAATTTGAAACAGATACGTCGCCAAAGAAGTTTCACTTCAAAAAAAGTATGTACAAATTTTTAGTAATTTTTCATATTATTTTTTCTACAAGTGTAATCAGCGGCTTATGATAACTAAAATGAGATATAAATATTTTTGTATTAACTATATCGAAATAGCTCGTAAAAACTGCATCTATAGTTATTCCATGTTTTGTGGTTGCTTCTGTAGGGTTATTGGACATAATCAAATCGAATTTTTCTTTGAGAAATTCAATTGATGGAGCGGATGATTCTTACTGAATTTAAATTGAAATCCCCACCAATAATTATCGGGACTTTTTCTAGATTTTGATTTAGTGTCAACGCAGCTACAACTGAGTATGGTAAGATTGATCTATGAATAAATCTAATAATTTCATCGATTTTTTGATTTTATGATATAGGTAAAGAAATCAAAATTCTTGAATTCTTGATTAAGTGCATGATTTTAACTTTTGTGTGGTTGTACATGGAATTTAATTACTAAAATCTAATAATTGGATCGTATTAAATTGATTTTAGCTTAATTTGATGTATGTCGTAATTAATTTAATATCTGATTTTATTTTTACGCTTACTTGAATGGGTTCTTGTGTTTTATTTTATGTACAATCGACACAATATATTCTTGAAAGGATAACGGAGTTGAAGGTTTATGGGAGTATATAAGTAATAAATGTCGATGATATTGATTTTGTTTATCTTAATTATGTCAACAGGATTAGTAAAATTACTGCATTAATAATAATAATAATTTTTGATGTCCTAATTTAGATTTAAAGAATCCTGAGTTGTGGCATTGGATTAAAGAGGAACGAGCATCTGATCTTGTAGTTAAAATGTGCTGTCTTGTGCCTGTTTATCATTTATCATTTATTGTACTAATAATTTACTAACTATTAATCGCTTAGGAGTCTGCAAACGGGTTGAATCTGTCCCAACTAATAATCATATCCTATCCATTGATTTTGGTAAGTGTAAATGGGTGTACGGTGTGTGCCCGGGAATACTGAAGATCCTGATATAATAATTATTCATTTAAGTAATAAAATTTGGTATTATGGTGATTTATTAATTAAATTTAGTTTTCATAGTTGCCTGGGAATTTTTATATTAATTTTATTTGTTGATTCTAGATATACCTCTAGTACCTAATTGAATTATTGAGGAGTCTAGAGTGTTGTGGTGCTGTAACATTATCATTTATAAATCATTTTATATAAATTTTATAAAATTATAGAATTTATAATTATTTATTTTCTTTTCTGGATCGGTAGGAAATTGATGATTAGTTTTAAGTTAAATTTTATGTTTAAATGGTTTTTAACGTTTATTTTAATTCTTGTTGCAGTACGTAATAATTAATTAATTGGATATAAAAGGACCATGAATAATGAAATAAGCTCTGTTTAATTAATAATTTGTTAAGTCCTGTTTTAGATTTAGGGAGTCCTGAGTATGCGGCCATGGATTCCAGAGAAATGATCATTTAATAATGTAGTTAGATTGTGCTGTCTTGTGCTAACCTATTTATTATATATTGTACTAATAATTTACTAACTATCGATCGCATTGGTGTCTGTAATCGGGTCGAGCCTGTCCCAACTAATAATCCTATCATATCCTTCGGTTTTGTTATGTGTAAACGGCTGTACGGTGTGTGCCCGGGAGTCCAGGAGATCCTGTTATAATGCTTGGCCGTACATTCAAAATCAAATCAATCAATATAAATAGATACTAGTAAAATTATCTGCATATTTTCTGTACTATATTTAGTTGCACAAATTTCTCCTACAAAATTGGCTTGCACTCCTATTGTTATTATTTTGGTAAATAGCTACACCGCCAGCTCTTACATTTGAATTTAGAACGTTTAAATTTAACTATACAATTGAAATTAGGTACAGGTATGTCTTCATCAGAGAGTATATAAGTGACTTATATTACTCCTTGTTAGAATTATGAGCCACCTAATCAATGATATCATTTTTATGGGCTCGTAAACTTTGTATATAAAATGTATATATTGATAAACTTGGCCTGCTCTTGGTAAATTTCTTGATAATGGATTTATTGCCAGTCTTTCAAACTCTAATTTTAACGGAAGAAGCGACGCTGGTTCATTCACACTTAAAAACAAATTGCTTAAAATTTATCAAAGACTGTATTAATAAAATATTTTAGAAGTATTAAATTTTAAAGCAAGTTGCATTAAAAGTTGCGTAAGTTCAGCCCTTTTTTCTTGGGGTTTGGTCATTTGTTCTTTGTTTTTGGTGCCTTGAGGGAGGGTCGAAATCTCAGAGAGCATTTTACTTTAAAAAACTAAACATTCATCTTTCCATTGGCGGGCTACTTCACTTTATAGTCGCCTAAGGTAATAAATTATAAAATAAGAACGTTTAGCTTTACATAATAGACATAAGTATCCGAATTCAGAAAACCCAATTATTTTATTTGTCATTTAGTCGGTTTGATTTAGCGAATTTTATATCAGTAAAGCAAGACACGTGCATGAATTTATTATTCATATGCACATCTAAGTCCGCTTATCTTAGCAAACTTTATGTTGGTAAATTTTTTCTATTCGAGCAGTTTTATTAAAAATATTTTTTAATGCAAATACTGCTTCAGAAATCTTCATAGTTGCGTTAAAATTCATTTTAATGCAATCATTACTTTATAATTTAATAATAACTTGTATTACCTGAGTCATAATGCAAGGCTTGCATTTGGTTTTACTCTAGTAAAATAAAGTATAGTAATCATGCAAATTTTGGAAGTTGAGATTTTTAGAGATTTATCTGTTTTGAGGTCCCCTGAGTCCGAAAAAGTGAGTTTTGAAATGATGTCAGATGGTTTAACCAATCGCACTGAAACTTCAGATTTAAATTTTTTTGATAAATTTGTAGGTCCCAGTGAATTTTGTGAACCGGAAGTGGCCCCTCCCTTGGTCCAGAAAATTTATTTTACAAATATCTTAAAAATTATAAGGCTTACAAAAAACTACTTAATACAAAGTATTTCAAAAATTAAAAACAAATAAAATAAAATTTCTCAAAATTCTCTGTTCGTAAAAGAAAGTCGTGTGTTGGCCACACCTCCATTGTTTCTATTGTAGTCACTCTGGACAAAGCAACATATAACCATTGTTAAGGATTATTTTTCTCGTACTCGTAAATAATTTCTCCAAACGTTCCTCCTTGTGGCTTATGTACAGTCATGGCGCAGAGATATGAGAGGAAAATGGTTCCGTTTTTCATACATAGTTTGAATATTATTTAAATATATTGTTGATTTACGCCGATTTATTGGTACTGCATTTGCATTAATGTTTTGTCGTTGAATATATCCAGCAGCTTTCGTCCTTAATTTACCACCGGTTTTATTTTTTGGAAAATTTAACCAAACACGTGTTACTTTATGATTCATGCTGTTCTAAATAAACTAATTTGCACACTGAACCATTTGCAACCCCATCAGATACATCAATATTTGTAGTTAGGATGTAGTATTTATCAATTACAAAAATGATTTCATATAATAGTCCGCCTGTGTCTAACGTACTTTTTGTATGATATACTATATTTGCCTAAGTGAGGCTAATTGTTCTGCATTATTACATCCCATATTGTCATCATTTGCAATCGAAGTAGTTTTCTGTTCCGCTTCACTCAGCACTTTGTTGTTGTAAACATTTACAGATTGATTTGAACAGAAGAACCTAATACCATGAGGGCACAAATCTTTTACTTCTTCAACAGAAAAGAATCATGACTGAATCAGATACAATTCATCCTCAGTCAGTACACTACCATTTCCTATTTTCAGTAATATATGGTATATTAGAAAACTGAATATTAGACTGCCGCTTTACTTTGTTCAATTCTTAGAATTGTAAAGTCCGCCATAAAATTGGTCCGCACATTCTTTGTTATGATACAGACACAAGACACATTGTTTTTTTATTTAATTAAAATCGGATAACAAATGACCAAGTTCCTTCCCAAGGGGTAAATGAATCTAAAAAATATTGTACACCTTAAATAAATCACTGCACTGAAAGTTAATACTGTTTTAACTTTAGTTCCCTTTTTCGGATTTCTTTTAACTTTTCCCTAAAATAACAGTCATTGTTTAAAAAATCACGACTGTTTAATAAAATTATGACTTTTCTTGACTGTTTAAATTAACATTAAGGATTGTAGTGACTGTCTGCTTTTTTACCACAGACTGTTTGATTTTTTTGTGGATCAATAATGCCATTTTTTAAATTTTTCCTATTTCAAGTTTTGAAAAACGACATACTATATTTTAAAAAGCTAACAATTCTATATTATCCCAAAGTTGCCAACTGGAAGACTTTCTACTATGGTTCCCGGTTAGGAATGTCTTCCTTAAGTGTCTTTATGTGAAAACATGGCAACACACTACGTACAGCATTACGAAAGGACTAGGAGTTAGCCCTAGGTTTGGGAGTTTTGAATAATTATTCTATTTTTGGTATTGAGTCCGAAAGGAAAAAGAGTTTTTGTACTTATTGATTTTTGCAAATTAGAGTTCAAGGTTGTTCCTTCGAACTGTAAGTCTTAATGTACGTGTTGGTCTGAACAGGCCAAGCGTAAGTTCATAAAGCTCCGCCGGACACATGCCATGGAAATAAAAGTGAAACACTTATTATAAAGCTCCCACATTCCATTTATGGGGGAAGAATCAAGGATAGAGGAAACGTTGAAATTCGAAAATTTGACCGATCCAAGAATATTTAGTTTTTATCGTTAAACCAAATAAGTCAACAGATTTAAATTTGCCTATACTGGAACCACAAATCTCAAAAGATGGTGTGTCTTTGTTACCGGTGAAGATACAAAACTTGCTTGGATTGTATGAACCTTGTTTGCCTCAATCCATAACAGAATTGCAATCAAATCATGGTAGACTGGGCTTTCATAGCAAATCTTACTGCAAGAATGTGGTTTTGTGATGAAGAAGTAGGAAGAGAAAAAGAAGAGGAGCGTGGGCCGTAATTAGCATCAGAATGAATTGGATTGAGAGTAGCGGTTATGTAATTACAAATGAATTTAGAAAAATTTTAGGTGATGACGGGTTGGAAATCGTTTATCTATGTTCAATGATATGCCTAGCTTGAGACTAAATTATCTGAAAATTTTTCGACCGAGATTGACTTCGAATAAAATATTGGTTATCTGTATTTAGATATGATTGAGTGCTGTACTCCATTAAGATACTCTATGGTGCCTTCACTCCCCTTTACTTTTTCTGCTAATACCTGCCGTACAACTGGATTCATGAGGGATTGGGCAGCCTTAAAATTCATTTTGTCCGTTAAATTTATATCAGTAGAATTTAAACGGTGACTATCCTTAGAGACGGAGCTGATCAGATCACGTAAATGTTTCGGTGTTACGAAATATTTTCCCATGATTAATCTTTTTTTCTCATTTAACAATCGCGTTCGTAATTTCGTTCAAATAAGCCGCACTTACCAGATGCGTGTGCTTTTTACAACAGAAAAGGTTTTTTTTCTAAAAATGTGCAAGCAGTAAGTTTGTTGCTCAAATACCAGAAAAGAGGAAAATTAATTATGTTTACCTTAAAGGTGTGCAACGCTGAATATTTTTTCAGTGATATTGTCGTCCGTTGGCTAGGATCCACACACGATTCCCATATATTCAAAAACAGCTCCCTCTATGAGTTTCTGTTATCAACAGACTGCCGGAGAATTCCTATATTCTGGGTGATAATGAATATCCATTGTTGCACTGCCTAATGACTCCCATTATTCATCCAACGACGTTCGGTGAAATTAGGTACAAAAACCAACATAAGGGAACTCGGAAAACTATAGAACAGGCATTCGGTATATTGAAAAGCCGATTTCGTATTATTTGTACAACTGGCGGATTTATGTGCTACGGATTGGACAAATGTGTGCAAATAATTACAGCTTGTTTTATTTTGCATAACATAGCAAAATTAAAAAATGTCCCTAATGTAGAGTTTGACATTGAAGACGAATCATTAGACTCCGAAATGGAAAACTTAATTAAATTTGACGAGAGTTTGTCTTTTCAAATCTGAGGTAATATAACAAGGGAAACATTGATTAATTACAATTTTAGAAATATTTGTAATTAACTAAATTAAACTGAATTTTAATTTCTGCGTTTTAATTTTATTTTCCAAAATTAATTTTTTACAGAAAATCACATTTCACTTACTACAAAATAATGTAAAACTAAATATGTAAATTCAATAAATATACTTAAATTAATTAATTATCTCTAAGATAAAGCGGTATTCTTTCGGCAATGTCGCGAAGTATCTCGTTTTTCGCTTTTAATTCTACCAGCGGTATTTTTTTTTTAATTGTTTGCTAACTTTACTTCCTCTAAACTCTGTTTATGCAAAGCGTTCGTAATTTTCGCCTCCTGCAATTGCTGATCCTGTATAATAATATTCTTTTTGGTTATTGCTAACATTTACCCTTCAAAATCTTTTTCAATTTCTCGACTGCGCCTCTTACTTCTTGGGCGAAACTTTATTGGAAGATTGTGTAGGCTGGTCCGAATTAGACATAACTTCAGATCGTTGCTGTGCTGGAGATGCTGGATTCTGATCGACGTTAACAATTGGATTCTAAAAAGAAATATATCTAAAATTCCATATAATGAAATTTTTAACTTTTAACTTACGTCCCTAAATGCATCAACATAGCAATTAAAACCATACATCGAATTATTTCCAGCTAATTGTACAATAATCTCTTCATAAGGCTTTAATTGTTGTGGCACGCCTCCACCTGTTTCTCCTTGGTGATTTTTTATTTCAGTCAATCGCTTTTTAGTGCGGCTTTTAAGGTCCGTAAATTTGTTGCAAAGTTCCTCCTCACTTCTCGATAATGCTGCAGTTGCGGAAAATTAATCCGAAACCTCGTTCTAAGCGCTCACCAATGCCTCTCCAAATAAATTTGATTCTCCTGAAAAATTATTTTTTTTAAAAGAAAAATTATTTACAAAAACAATTAACAACCATACCATTTACTAAGGTTCTGCGAGTTTCTAATATTTTTAAAAAGTTTAATAAATCATTCTCACTGAAATTTGGTTTCCTTTTTTTGGGCACTCATCTTTATAAAAATTATTCACTCGTTTTATTTAAAATTTCTTCAAACTGTTGAACATATTTTGTGGTTAAGTTGTTTTGTATTTAGGTGAAATGTCAAAAATTATATTCCGCATTTCGCTGAATATTAACAAATATGGCGGTCTTGCTAGAAGTATTGAGAATGCACTTTCTAGCAAATAAAAGATTGGGTCGCAAATCCGCCATATTTCACAGTCGCAATTTGTTAACATGCGAGATGTGCGAGTATATTCCCCATTAACAGGTTTTATATTTATTTAACAAAAGTAAACCCGTGTATTATAAATGGCACTTTACGGTAAGTTGAAATTTAATTTAGAACACAGCTAATTTAGAATTGTTTGTAAAGCTTCCGAATTATAACAAAGATTTTATCGAAATTGATAAAGAAAAACACATTCGAACTTATTATCATCAATATAACGAATTAAAAAAAATTAATTTACCTGAGAGCTTGTCAATTTCCACCATTTCCATTTCTTCTGGTGAGCTAAATTCTGAGGTATTTCCTCTTGCCTCTTCTAAATGTTGCATTTTATGCATAGTAAACTTAGATACGCTTGAAACTTGGTTGCAATGATTTTTCCGTTTGAAACACTTTTTACGTATGCTCGGCAAAACTTCTGGAAAAAATTTTGATTGTGCCTCTTTAAGTTTCTCATTGAAATAGTTTATGCCCTTTTCATTGATCAAAATTTTAAAATGCTGCAAATATTTTTTATATCCGTTATTGATTTTAAAGGGGGTTTCGCTTTCGGAAGCAGCTTTCTGAATATCGATGAAATCGTCTTCATCGAAATGCATCAGTACGATAAAGCTAGCGTACCCCTGCTGCTCTAAAATTATTTTTAGATTGGTGGGTAAAATACCAGCCGCTGATTCTTCCACTACTCTCCAAAACAAATTCATTTGTTTATTAATTTTAATTTTAGTTTTATTAATTAATATTACAACGATGTGTAAAGTAGTACTGTTTAACGCGTTTCAAATTATACAAATGAGACTAACCTCATGTATTCAAACGTGAAAAAAATAACGGGAAAATAAAAAAAAAATTAATGGGACTGTGTATACTTTTTGGTTTTTCTTTGTGTGACTGTTTCACGTTTTTCTTACTTTTTTAATAAATGTTGGGACTGTTTTTTGACTGCTTTAACTTTTGATTGATTTTCGTGACTTCTTATAGGTTTTGATGACTTTTAAGATTGCTAAGGATTGTCTTACAAATGTACATGACTTTTTTATTTAATAAGTGACTTTAACAGGAAAGTGTAAACCGATTGTTTAGATTTGAGCACGCCTTGTTCCTTCCCCAATTTACCATATTCCAGAACTTTATCTAAAAATCATTTTAGAATCCGATTTTCATCGTGCATGAGAATGAACTATATTTACTATATTCCAGAACTTTATCTAAAATCTATTTTACAATCCCATTTCCAAAATCGGATAAGAAATGGCCAAGTTTCTTTGTAATTCGCCATATTCCAAAACCTTATCTACAAATCATTTTAGAATCCCATTTCCAAAATCCGATATGAAAGGGCCAAGTTCCTTCCTAATTTACCATATTCCAGAACTTTTACGATATTCCAGAACTTTATCTAAAAATCATCCCATTTCCATCGCGCATGTCGAATGTCATCAAAATCGGATAAGAAATGGTCAAGTTCCTTCCTAATTGGCCATATTCCAGAACTTTATCTAAAAACCATTTTACAATCCCATTTCTAAATCGAATAGGAAATGGCCAAGTTCCTTTGTAATTCGCCATATTCCAAAACCTTATCTAAAAATCATTTTAGAATCCCATTTCCAAAATCGGATATGAAACGGCCAAGCTTCTTCCTAATTTATCATATTCCAGAACTTTTACGATATTCCAGAACTTTATCTAAAAATAATTTTCGAATCCCATTTCTATCGTGCATGCTGAATTTTATCAAAATCGGATAAGATACATAGAAATAAAGTTTTGCTCGATACGTTGCGCATTGATTCCTCGCACTTAAGCCATGTCTCTTATTTCCCCTTTCGTGTAACAGTTTCCCCTTAAGTGTAACTAAAAATTTCAAACAGTAGGCGAATTACAATACAAACTAAAGACGCAGTATGTGTGTATTTTATTATACATTTTAGTGTTTTACTTGTTTTCTATATTAAAATTGCTTGCAGTAAATGTACTAAATGCTATTTTGATTTTCGTTACACTTTTCATTTCAAAAATTTCAAACAGATAAGTGGCTAAAGAAGGTTCACTTCAAAAAGCATGAATCATCTTCAACAATTTTCAGTAATCTATAATATCATATGAGCAACATCAACGAGCGCACCTAATTTCAAAAATCTCGAATAATCCTCAAATAAATTCGCAATATCTGGATAGAGTCCAAAATTATTTCGGGACCCCCCCCACCCCCCTCCCCAAGCAAATCACGAATAGCTCAAAACCCAAAGTCTCGATAAATCACAAATTGTTTAACAAAAACGCAACTCGAACCATTGAAATTCATTTCGGGGAATATGAAAATACCAACTAATCCTCAAGTACTCGAAGAAACGTAGAATCTTAGAACAATCTTGAAAATCATCTTGAAAAACCAAAACCGATAATTTCGAATAAATAACTTCGATACTAAGCAACCACTGCAACTTGTTATTTAATTCCAGAAAACTACATAAGTTCAAAATAATTATAGTCCCAAGATAAATCTAGAAAAATCTAGAAAATGTCAAATAATATCTATTACTTAACGATCAGTATCAAACAAAACTCGATAAACTTAAAATACCTCGAAAATATTAACAGCAAATATCGAAAATCTCAATATACCGTACTTGTCTGTAACATCACGTAATTTAAAAGAAAACTATAGAATTATCATACTGTTAAAGTTAGCCGAAAGTTGCCAGCCGAAAGTGAAAAGTCTATAATGCAGATTGTGTTAGTCCAGCCGAAAATCAAAAAATTGGTAATGCAGATTGTCTAATCCCAACCGAAAGTTTCCAGCCGAAAGTAAAAAGTCGATAATGCAGATTATGATATTAACATTCCAGCGTAAAATAAAAAATTTTGTACTTATCAGCCGAAAGTAAATAGGATACATGGATTTAAATAAAAAATTTTGTAAATAGTTTTACGTGTAAAACTTTGCTTCGAAGAAAATATCGGAAAATCAGAAGAATATACAAAATTGGAATAAAATCAGCCTCTAGAGTAGATATCTGAAGTTAAATCGTTTTTATTTGATTTGTCAAAGCTATCGAATGAAACAATTCTGTTCAAGTTTCCCGTAGGAAATCTCGGAAAATTCGATTTTCCAAAAATTATTAGACACAGAGGCTGATTTTATACAAATTTTCTAATAATTTTTGAAAAATCGAATTTTCCGAGATTTCCTACGGGAAACTTGAACTGAATTTTTTTCCTGCGATAGCTATTGACAAGTCACATCAATGCAATCCATCTCCATACATAACACTCTAGAGGCTGATTTATTTTCGGCTGGAATGTGAATAACATAATCTGCATTATCGACTTTTCACTTTCGGCTGGAAACTTTCGGCTAACTTTAACAGGGTAGAATTCTCTGTGTCATTACACGATTTTCACCTAAACACGATTATTTCGTTTTCAGAGCACAAATTTTGACAGTCGGGATAAATGAAAATCGCAATAAATTTTGTGTTTGTCTATGGAATTACTCAAAGTCAAAAACCGAATAATCTCGCTTAATACCTCTACCTCTTCTAAGACAATTCCAATGTATAAAATTAAACTTTATTTAAAACAGAAATATAAAACCTCCAACTCGTAACTCGAAATACGAGAGGTACTCGATCGACATCCACAGTTTCTGCGCAGGTACAATTTGAAGGGAATTTTTTTCGCAAAATTTAATAAAATGGGTTAGGTCAATAATCAACTTAAAAACCTTGAATGTTCTCAAAAAATGTTGAAAATCAAATATACCGCAATATACCATATAACTACAATTACATATATTCCCCTCTACGTTTGGCATCGCTGAAAAATACTTCTTTCTTGCATAAACTGGTAGGAATTTATTTTCAGGATTTTAATTCGCCAGAATGTACTGTTTTGGCTGCAATTTTTGCAATTCATGTATATAGCTTAGTCATTGCTGTCATTTACAAACTGTCGTTCAGTGTGTACCAAATTTTTAGAAGAAATGAATGTTTCAAAGCAAAATTTAAAAGTGTCAATGTTATTTTTTTTTTAAATTTTAACGTTGAAGACAATCCACGTCCAGGTCCAGAAAAACAGTTTAAAGATGAAGAACTTAAAAATGAAAAATGATGAAAAAATGAAAAAACAGGTCAAACTCAAGAAGAACTTACTCGAATAAAATCCACAAGGCAAATGGGTTCCTCATGAGCTAACCAAAGAGAACCAAAATTGAAGAGCCGACATTTGTTTGAATTTGCTTGCTCGCTACAAAAAAAGAATTTTTTGCACAAAATCATTACTGGAGATGAAAAGTGGATTCTATAAGACAGGCCTAAATGAAGAAAAACAAGGGTTGATCCAAGTCAGCCATTTCCATCCGTTGCAAAGCCCAATATTCGTTCTAAGAATGTGTTATTGTGTGTATGGTGGGATTGCAAAGGAATCATCTACTACGAACTTCTTGAACTTGGTCAAACTATCACGGCTGAACGTTATCAAGCTCAACAAAACAAATTGGCTGATGCGGAGAGGGAAAAAGACCATTCACGGACCAAGGAACGCGATCTGTCGTGTTGTTTCATGACAACGCACATCCACACACAGCAAAAGCAAGCCAAGGCGCATTCCCCTGACTTTGCCTTTTCAGACTACTGTTTATTTAGATTGATGCAGCCTTTTTCTCGCTGATCAGCCGTTCTTGAAAGTTGAAGATGTCCGAAAATGGCTCGATTAATATTTTACCTTAAAACAACCATGTCTCTGATAATGGTTAATATTTTGATTATTAACGTTTGTAACAAGTATGTTTTTAATAAAGATCTATTAGACCAAGAAATGGTATGTTTAGACTTTCACACTCAATAGATAAATTTAGCACCTACTATAATTAGCTGTGAGATTTCCATCACCATCATCTGATACTTCCTTTTTTGTTTTATTGCAAACATTTGAGTTATGGAGTTCGTTTGCATCCACGTAACTCTCTATTCCTTTTAACATAACAACCAATCCCTTTTTGGCTCTATGGTTGGTCCAGTTAGTAATGTTTTTCAACTTGGCCAAAATGTCTAATTAACGCTCGATAAGCATCGATATTGAGCGGTTGAATTTTTGTTTGTTTTATGTCTCCTCTTTTGGCCCCGGGAATATAAAATTCCACTTCCATTCTATATTTGATCATTCCCTCAAATAGATTGGTGACGGTTTGTCTCATTTTGGAGTTTTTTCGGGATTCCGAAAAATGCATCTTTATTTTTCTTAAAATATTTCAGGAATCTACAAGAAAAATGTATTCCACAAAACACTACACATTTACACGCAACAATTCAGTTAAATCCAAGTGAATTGACTTGTCCCGAAAAACTTTTCGCCTCACCACTCCTACTCGCGGTTGTAAAACAATTCGTCACTGTTCGTCATTAAGCTTACTTCTTAATTAACATAAAAATTCAACAGCTTTTAACAGCATTCGATTAGATACATGTATGTGCAGTACATTCCGAAATGTTGGTAATACATTTTTGTCCACGACTATGAAAATAGTCGAATAAAAATTTCATTTTTGAAATTTTATCTAGTAGTCTCTTGCTATTTTCATTATTATTAAATTGAGACGTCAAAATGTCGACATAAATTATTTTAGGTTTATTTAAAGGAATTGATAATAAAATACAATTTTTTTTCGGCCGTGGACAAATTATCGTATTCTACTCACATATAATGGCTGTTATTCACTTAGATGATTTACGACACTCGCCTATCGGCTCATGTCGGTAAACCTCATCTTCGTGAATAACAGCTATCGTTATATGCTCGTTGAATAATATACTATTATTAACCAATTTTGTATCTTAATTTTTGACAACTAAATCACGTATTTTGTTTTTTGTTGCTGCCCGATTTTTTTTTTCTTTAAAGTCACGTCACTTGAATCGACCTTAAGAATAGTAATTTTCATGCGGCGTAAGATGACTTATATTCACGTCACTTGAAGTGATGCGACTATGGGAATCGGGGTAATAAGCTTTTATTTCAATTTGACCAGAAACACTGTTGTTTGAAAATTTTATAAATTATTAAATGAAAACGATTTTCTTAAATGATGTCATTACACGTTAAAATTTTAATATTTATAAAAATATCTCGGGGATCGCCTGAAAACCATGGACTTAGCCCATGGTTAACAGTAAAGAATGAATAACTGCATTAGTTGAATCCAATAGTAAAGGATCGAAAAAAGCCACCTTGGTTACTGGAAAATCAAAACAACCGCGATGTTTCGAAAACGTGAAAAGTCTCCCTGTGAAATATGTCACTAACGCCAAAGCATGGATGACGTCTGATATTTTTGAAAAAAAAAAAAAAAATTTATCGATCTTGATGAACAATTTACCGCCGAAAATCGAAAGGTATTGATTTTTGTTGATAATTGTCCGGTACATGACAAATCAAATGCAGAAAAATTAAAATCCATCAAGCTCATATTATTTCCACCAAATTTAACGATGCATAGTTTCAACCAATGGACGCAGGGGTAATAAAAAATTTGAAAACATTTTGTCGGTAGCAAATAGTGATGCAACGAATTGATGATATGGAAACAATTCTTCGACAAATTTTACGTTGTTAAATGCAATTGAATTTCGACATGTAAACATTATAGATCCAGGGGACGGTAAAGATTACATTCCACTTGCAAATTTGTTCAACGGAAATAATTATGAGTGCTGTTTGAAAATGTAGAAGATACATGGGGAAAATTTAGAACCGTACCTATGTGTTTCAAAACACATGAATTACAGCAATTTACATATCGTCATCTCAGTATTTAAGTGATACAAACGCATTTTTGTAATTTTGGAGTTATAACTGCCATTTTACGTAAAAATGTAAACTGGATCGTCAAATCAGTTTCCAACATAGTTATTATACCACTTCGTCAGTTCAATATTTAAGCAACACAAATGAATTTTAGTCAATTTGCAGTTAGGACCGTCACATTACATAATGGCAAACCTAAATTCAAAATGATCAGAATGCGTTTGTAACACTTAAATACTGAGGTGACGATATTTCTCTTTTTCATTTTATGTCATATTCCCCTTCTATCTCAAAACTCTTTCTCCTCGATATTTTTTGGTATTAAAATATCCTCTTAAAAATATTTTTTCGGTCCCTTGAAACTTTGAAATAAACAGAGTTAACTATATTTATGGATGACAACCAGTGTTACAAATTAAACTTATTTTGGTACTCCTTAAATAAACACTTAAACAAACTAATAAAATTACAACATTTAATTTTAAAAATGAATATATTTTCGGAAACACTATTTCCTTCATCAGATTATAAAAGTATTTACGAAATTTTCGTAATAAGTTTCATTATATATCTATAATGTACCTAAAACGATAAAATTCTTCCACGAAAATTTGAAGCACCGCTCGCACAAATAAACATTTTCATTAAACAGCAACCAATCTAACAATAAAATCAATAATCCATTTTCAGTCAAGAGGAAAACATAATTTCCTTCTTTTCCCCGCATATACTCGTACACATGTACCATACCCCAAATATTAATTTTAATTAATTCGTCTAAAATAATTATGAAAAAAAGGAAAAAAATTCTCTATTACTTAAAGTCTCTTAGGACCACCTTTTTACTTTACATATTCTAATAATTTTGTTATTTATTACATGAAACTAAAATTTCCTTCGTATCAACATTATGTATACATGTGAGTATGTTAAGTCGGATGTTGGTTTATTTAAAATAGTTTTAGGAAAATTATTTCCATTCCTTCGAACAACATAACACCAGTCTAAAATCCATAAGTATGTTATTTAGAATTTTTGTTTATGGTAAGGTTGCTCACAAAAATCCATCGAGGTGAGAATATGGGAATATACATACATATTTATACCTGAATGTTGGTTTGGGTAATTTTTTGGCATTTGTGTGTATGTAGATATTCATATGCTGCAAATCCAGTGGGTCTAATTTTACCATACCGAAAATACTATATATGGGAAATTTATTTTATTGAAACGAATGTGTCTGCTATGGTTATAGGCGCGGTGTTATATTGAAAATAATTTGAATTTATATAAATTCAATTTGAGACGATTTGATTAAATTTGATTAAATTCAATAAGGCGTGTTTAGGGAATATTTTTACAGATCTGTGCCATTTCCATCATCCATCTTAAAATAACTTTTTTTTTATTATTTCAATTACCGGTCTAATTCGATTTGTCTTCATTATGTATATTGAATATATAAGCACAATCGATTAGAATAAATTTGAATTTCATTTAAAAATGTATTTACGCATTAAAAATTAATTTAATGGTTTTAAGTTTTAAATCATTAGAAAATACGAAAACAATTATACGACGCCCAAGTAAATCTAAAAAGGAGGTTTTCGTTGGGGTATTATACAAGATTAATATTGAGCTTTTAAATTATTTAGTATTATGACCTTGTTTTAGCCAACAAAATCGATTATATGGATTTTCTTCTGTGTACACATAAATAAATACTATTTGTATAAATGTTCACAAAGCTCAAAACAGTCCATTGTCACTTCGGTTGTGCCTGTCAAATTAAAATTCCATTAAATTTTCAATAACTCAATATACACACAAAAATAGCCGAATTTTAGGGGAGCCCCCCATCACCATCATCCCAATTAAAGTTGATTTTAATCAATCGGTAAAAAATCGTTCATTATCCAAAAATGTTTTGTTCTGTCAGAAAGTTCAGTTTTGTGCGTTGTTAGGCAAAATTAACATTTCAAACTTTTTTTTTTTTGTTTTGTTATTTTTATTGGATACCAAATGAATACAATTTAATTGGTTGGATATCTATTTTATATCATCGTCGTTGCTGTTTACTGCTTGTTATTATGGATATTTTAATTAGGGTTATAGATAATTTTGTTTACCTGCGCGTTCCGACGAAAATTTCAGGCGAGTATATAAATAGTAATCGTAACTTAAAGGGTCTCACGGTTCAACTCGTATCGAAAGCATGTAACAATTCATAAAACAAATCAAAATTTTTAATTTAATTAACTGTCTACTAAGTAGGGTGCAATCAAAGTGAAACGGGTATGGTACACTACGGCATATGGTACATTATTAAAACGTTTAATATTTTTTTAATTTCCAAACCTACATATATTACCAGAATGTTGAATTACAAAGAACGCGGGTACTGTTTTGGCAGTGTATATCATCACTACAGAGTTCACAACACCACATTTAGAGGTTAAAAAATATAATGAATTTCTTATTGTTGAAATGTCAATAAATTGTCATCACACTAACAAAATGTAATGAATTGTACTATTTTATCGATCAAATGATTTTCGATTATTTTTATTAATTTTTTATTGTTAAGTACTTTAATTATATTAAATTAGTTACCAATTTGAGTTAGACCACTTTTAGGCGATTGATTTTGTACACAACCTTTCTTTAAATATTAGCCCTAACAAAATACCGGTGGTATGTTAAACTAGAAAAAATGCAGAATAATATTTTTTATTGTTAACTAGAATTAATTACAATCTGGCTTCCAAAATATAAGCAGCAAAAAATAGAAGAAAATTATTGCGTATAAAAATAAAGAGAAAGTTTATAAAGTTTGAAATTTGAAATTACAATAAATAGTTTATTATTTTACTAAACCGTTACATTCAAACTGACAAAGTGGTCCTGATTATTTTATAGAAGCGATTACCTTCAAAGTAATAAAAGTGGTTGTGCGTATTTGTTTTGGGGATTGGGAAAGCAAGCTGCCCCATTACAATTAGCAGAGATATCTCGATTGGAGTCACAACCGAAATAACAGCAGCTCAAACATTGGTCCTTCGAGCCGGATACATCCCGTTAGCACAAAACATTTTTGAAGAGAAGCATCTGGAATCTGGATCCGTTATTCGAGAACAACATAGGATGCGTATAAGTGAAGCCATTTTAGTTTTTATTATACTGCCATATATTTCTTAATAATTACAATAAAAACTAGTTTAAATATGTGCATTTCTTATTATATTGAACTCATATAAGAACATTTTGTGTTACGTTATATTTGCAAATTTTGGAACTCTGTCTTGTGTTGAACTAAAAGTGTGCTCGTTCTCAGTTAGTGCTCTTTGCAATACCTGAAAAGTCAAAATAATTGTTAGAAATCAAATTTGTTTGGCAGAATATTCATAAAAATTGTAGTGTAAAGTGATATCAACTAAAGGTTTTCTTTCTAAAAAATTACGTGTAATTAGTGAGTGAGGTCGATTAAAGAACAAGCGCATGTTATAGCGATGGCTGGTTTAAAGAAATTGCGCTCCAACGCAAAGGGCAGCATGACCAAGTTATTAAATTACGTGAGTGAACTAAAAAATGATAATATTCAAGATATCGAGTAGCTCAAAACGAGAGCAACGCGGGCGCAAGAAATTTTCAACACATTCATGAAGCTTGCAACATGCTCATGAAATATCACACCACTCAGGCAGTGATACTGGTAACTTGTTTCACAGTCATGGGGCCGATGTAAGACTTCCGAAAATAAATATCCCTATTTTTAGCGGGGAATATAAAGAGTGGCAACATTTATCGATTTGTTTACGTCGACGATACATGAAAAGGAATATTTGACCTCGGCACAAAAGTTCCAGTATTTGAAGAGTTTCCTGAGAGGTGATGCAGGACGATTTTTAGGCAACACAAATGTGACTGAGGCCAATTACAAAGAAGCTCTCCAAAAACTTATAAAGCAATACGACAAGAAACGCCACACCATCACATAACACATCGAAGCATTTTTGAAGCAGCCGTTAATTAGCAACCCATCCGCAGCAAATATTCGATCACTATTTAATACTTCGGATGAAGCGCTACGTGGTCTCAAATGTTTAGGAACTAAAGCGGAGCAACGTGATCCTTGGCTTATTTATGTTTTATTAAACAAACTGGATTTGGAGACGCAAGCATTATGGTCACAACAGAGCATTGAAAATAAAGATTTCCCGAAGTTTTTTGAATTTTTGGAAAACCGCACAAAGAAATCTTCTCCAAATCCGTCAACGAAAATAGTTAAGTGAAATGCATTCGCTACAACGACTAGCAGTAATACCACCGCGCTTTCATGTCCGCTCTGTAAGAGCAACGATCATAAGCTTTTTGAATGTGAAATGTTTAAGGCTATGACTGAAGGAAGAAAAGCGATGTTTCAACTGCTTCAACTTCAATCATAGCGTTTATGCATGTCGTTTTAAAGTCAGACGTCGCCATTGTCAACGAAAACATCATAAGTTGTTACACATGGAAGAACATGCAAATATTAGCCAATCATCCCAAACTACGACCACCGGTTAAAATCAAACTGTTTCATCCAACAATTACCAGATCATGACGACATCCCAAGTTGTCTTACCCACAGCGATGGTAAAACTAAGATGCAGTGATGGAGATGAGATAGATTGCAGATCGATATTGGATTCTTCATCACAAGAATCTTTTATCACTGAAGAATCTGCTCAGAAGCTAAGATTGCCGAGAACAAATGGGCGAATGTTGATGAAGGGCCTTGCTAATAAGCAATACTCACAATGGGGAGTTGAAGCGCCCGTTGTACCAAAAATAGCTTCTTTCATTCCAGCCAATGATTTTGATTTATTTGAGTGTGACCAACTAAAGGGATTGATTTTAGCAGATCCGAAATTCAACAGAAGAGGTCCATGGCATAACTGGAGGCAAAAGATTACATTTAATTAATCGTTTGGTCGCAGAGAAGACATTATTGGGCTGGGTCTTGTCAGGAAGATTCGTTGAGCAGCAGAAACATTCGACATCGTGTTTGATTTATTGATCGACATTGACGCATCAACAAGTCGCAATTACGAGAACTCGTAAAGTTTTACATAATCGTGTTTTGTCGCAATTTCGAGAAACTCGAAACTCGTAATGTTTACATAATCCCACCCAAGTTTTGGTTTTTTAGTACATTTATCGTTAGTTAATTCCAACATGCCGCGTACCTTGAAAGGTCTAACTTTCAACAAAATTAAATTACAATACAAATGAAATTCAATATTATTATGATTTTTTTTCGCTGTTATCAGCATTTTTAGTAAACCATCTCTTTCAGTCACCGACACCTGGAAGTTTGACAAGTTTTGATATAGAACGTTTGCAAATCCCGTTCTTTATTTGAACTTAAACTACTCTGACTTTCCTATCGGTACCTAGAACAACTGAGATAAATCTGTCTAACGGCCACCTAATTGACGGAAGGGTTTCTTCAACGAGAATTACTATATCGTTCACGTTTAAGTTCGGACTCTCTTGTTTCCATTTGACTCGTTTTTCGTTAAATAGTTATCAGGGATGTCCAACAAGAAAGGTTCATGTATTCCCATATTAGAAGCACCTGTTAAAAAATGATTCGATGTTAGTGGTTCCGGATCGTGAAGGTCACCTGATAAGGGAGTTAACGGTCGACTGTTAAGGATCCCTTCAATTTGAATTGTTAGTGTTTCAAATTCCTCCAATGTCATTACAACACCTTTGGTGATGTGTTTTAAAAGGAATTTAAATGATTTTATTGATGCTTTCCACAATCCTCCAAAGTTGGGATCTCGAGGCGGTATAAAATGCCAATTTATTTGCTCCTCGCCACAAAATAACATTATTTTTGATTGCTCGGTTGTTGAAGTAAAATGTTAAGTTCACGAGACGCACCTACAAAATTCGATGCATTATCTGACCAAATGTTGGCTACCTGGCCACGGCGGGATATAAACCGCTTCAAACCTCCAAGTGCACAGATTTTATGCCAAAGCAAACAAAGGATGCCACAAATACCTTATATATATGGCGTTGAGTTCCGTTGGAATTTATTTTTTTATGAAAAAAGGACCACAATAGTCTACTCCAGTATTGTAAATTACCTATTATTTGTTTGACGTAGGTTTGGTAGCTTTGGTTCGAGCGCAAATATCGCAATTCCTCACCACCTTTTTTGCCATGTTTTTCCATTGAGGGGCCAACATTTTCCGCGAACTACGGCCAATAGCAACTGTGGCATGATACTGCTTTTCATGCTCAAATTTGAAAATCAGCTCCACGAACTTATGGTTTGATGGTAATGGCATTTGATGCTTTAAGTTGTAATCCAAGTTCCCATTTTGTAAGCGGCTAATTTTATTGTTAATTTTTGGAACAGGTCCAAAACTCGGTCAGTTCTCTCCATTTTTTCGGCATGCCTCCTATTTTTATCATCCTCTGCCACTTTTCTTTTCCGTTGAAGTGACAATGGAGGAGACACGACTACGTTTTCCTCGATATAATCGGCGAAATCAAAATCACTGTTCCACAAAAATACGTACAAATAAATATTTTTTAACGTTTATAGCATTTGAAATAATTATTATAAATAAAAATAAAAATTTACCTTCGTTAGCAGTTGTTTCCATAATTATACAATTCAATAAAAATTAATTAATCTCAAAATGTTAATAATTAATTAATCTCAAAAAATAATCAAAAAATGGATCTGTAATATATAAATTATAAACAAAATTTCAAAGAATATTTTTTTTATTCTACCTTTTGGTGTAGTATAAACAGAATACATTCAGAATATTCCAAATAAATAAAAGAATAAAGAAAAGAAGGAATAGAATATATAGAATGAATAAAAGAACGTTTAATGTCACTTTTGGAATACTCTGTTTATTCGGAATGAATAAAAGGAAATACCCAGTATCTAAAACAATAAGGAATTTCTAAAATTTCCCGAAAAATCAAATATTTTTAACATTATTTACGGATAGCTCTAATGGTGTGTTTATGACATAGGAAGATACCATAGTATTAATACCATAATATTGAGTTGAAGTTCGTCACTAATGATTTGCACAAAATAAATAAGTTTATTTTGCGCCATTTTATTTATCAAATAAGGAGAAGGGTTTGAGTTTCATGTCGGTTGGACATAAAAATTTGTATATACAATATAGTATTTTAGAAATATGACCCGCGAATGCATTTCGGCTGCACCGAATTAATTCCGCGTTGGAATTATTTCGTTGATATTATCGAACACCAGTTCAAAATTTATGTTTGCCTTTGCTCCAATAATGCATGATATTTTTATTACTTCATTTTTTGTCAAAAATAAAAATATTTAGGCGACCAGCGAAACAAAATAATTTTAGTATTTTGTTTTTAAATGTTGCCAATGGCTTTATTCTTGAATCTTTCTACAAAAGAAACTCACAAGAAGTAATCAAATCTTAAGCTAAAAATTATTAAGTTTTAACCAATGTTAATACTTATTGTTAGTGCTCACAATTTAATTAATTTAGACTATACTTATATGTATATATCGAATTAAATTTACAGGTTCACAGGTTCATCAGTTCGAGTGGATCTGTTCTTTACAGACGTCTAAATCGCAGCTGTTTTAGTATCTCCCTGGCCAATTCGTTGGGATGTGCTTCTAGTTTTGAGTAATATTTCGAACTGAATTCTTTAATAGTTTCTTTAACGGTTTTAATCCCAAGATCGTGATGTATATTACTATTTCGAATGTACCAAGGAGCATTGGTAATACTGCGAAGTATTTTCGCCTGGGTTCGTTGCAGGAGTTCTCTGTTTGAAGCGCTGGTGGATCCCCATAACTGAATACCATATGTCCATATGGGTTTGATTATCGCTTTGTACAGTAAAACTTGGCTAATGACAACTGAGATTTTTTTCCCATCAGCCAATACATTTTGAAAAATGTAATTTTTATTTGGTTGCGCTTTGTTTCAATATGATTTTTCCACGTTAACCTTCTATCCAGTTGTAAACCTAAGTATTTTACCTTCGTTTGTTGAGGAATATTTTTATCGTTTAATTTCGCTGGTGGGCAGGTGCGTTTGTTCAGCGTGAATCTGACATGAGTTGATTTGTTTTCGTTCACTTTTATTCGCCATGCCTTTAGCCAGTCCGCGATCTTATTTAAATGATTCTGTAATTCCTTTGAGGCAATTTCAGGATTAGTGTGAGACACCAGGATGGCCGTGTCATCGGTAAATGTTGATATTAATACTTTGTTGGTTACAGGTATGTATATCAGCTGTGTACAACAAGTATAATATTGGTCCTAGAACGCTGCCTTGCGGGACACCTGCATTAATATCATTTAAGCAATTAGTTGCGCTGTTTTGTTTGATCATGTATTGCCTTTGAAGAAGATAGTTTCCCAAAACTGAGTGAAATTTCTTCGGTAGAAGCTCTTTAATTTTGTAAATTAGTCCATCGTGCCAAACTTTATCAAAAGCTTGGGCGATATCCAAAAAGGCAGCAGCACAATATTTCTTTTCCTCGAAGGAGATTTTGATTGCATTTACAATTCTGTGTACTTGCTCTATAGTACCATGTTGGTTTCGGAATCCAAATTGATGGTCTGGAATAACGCGCCGTTCTTCTAATATTGGTTTCGATTTCGTTAGTAACATTTTTTCAAATAGCTTTGAGATTGTGGGCAGCATACTTATTGGACGATATGATGAGATTTGCGTTTCATTTTTCCCTGGCTTATGAATCATTGTGATCAAAGATATCTTCCATTTCTGAGGAATATAACTGGTTCGCATGATCGCGTTGAATACAAATGTTGTTAGTTTTATGCATTTATCTGGCAATTCTCTTATCATTTTTCCAGTAATGAGATTATGTCCTGGTGCCTTTTTCGGGCTTATGCAAGTTTTAATTGTATTCTTAACTTTCTTCCAGTTATACTTTATAGGTTTGTAGAATAAACCATCATCCGTTGGCTTGGGTAGCACGAAATAATTATCTTCTTCGTGCGGGACGAATACTGTTGCTAGATGAGCAGTAAAAGCATTGGCTTTTTCTTCATCACTTCTCGCCCAATTTCCAGTTGGTAGTCTAATCGGTGGATTCGAATTTGTTGGCCTTTTTAAATTTTTGTTGCCTTTCACAAAGAATAGTCTGTCCTCTCGGTTGCCGAGAGATCAATTAAGTAGTTCTTTACACGCTGGTTTTCTTCTTCGCTCAAAGCACATCTTAGGGCCTTAATAGCTCGATTTAATTTCTATTTCAATAACGGTGATTTTGTTTCCTGCCATTGTCGGCGAATTTTTCGCTTTTCCTGGATTAGTTCCTGTATATTATGTGACAGTTTATTAATTTTTTCCGAACTACTTATGCCGGGTGTAGCCCTTTTAGCAGATAATGTCATGACATCTTTTAGATTTTCTGCCGCCGCATCAATTTCAGCTGGTGTGAACAGAGGAATGTTAAGTAGACACGTTTGTTTGACAAGCCCTATATTGATCCCAATTAGTTTTCTTGTTTGTAAGACGGTTCGGTATTTCGTTCTTTAGGACATCACAATTCTTTAGGACACACAATTTTAGTATTAATTATTAATTATCGAGGGTTAAATTCATTATTGAACAATTAATTAATTGTTAAATAAAAAGAAAAAACATGAGATTTATTTTCTATTAGGAAAAAAACGGATTTTTTTTTTTTTTCATAGAGCTATGTCAAAAATTAGCAAATATGGGCAAGATTATTGCTTATAATTTTGAATTTTGATTTCTTTTAGTTGGTAATTTTGTGATATCTTTTGCTCAAAGTAAGAAATTTTTCAACTCGAGCACGGAACTAGTAGGCGGGGCTTGTGAAATTTTAAATAATTTGGTTGGTCGTGTCAATCTTCCTATCATCTTAACTTCATATCTTCCTATTTCATAAACCCACCATGAACTGCAATAAAAAAAAAGAATTCCTCAATTAACAGCTTTAAAACACAACATAATAAAAAAATTACTCTTTGTATATAAAAAACGAAGTTACTTTCTCATTTAAATAAGAATATTGTTGCTTATTCCAATCCAATATGAATTCTATATAATACAAGTAAGTTGCAATTGCTACAATTAAAAAAATTCATGTAAAATTTTATGTTATCAGTAAACGAGGATAATGAATCCGCAAATTTTATTTCGTTTTTTTTGCACAAATAGGCAAACAAAAATAGTTCTGAGTAATTTATTGACAAATACACGAGGACGGGTGGCAACCCTGATACATTGTAAAATACAAGTTTAAATTAAAATTAAAATGAAATTAAAAATTACATGGATATAGATTAATGTAGCGTGCTTATTGTATACGTTATAAACTTCATATTATTTAAAACAAATTATTTTTTGGTTTAGGGCTCTTTATTTTTGCAGATTTAAGCTTGAGCTTTCAATCCCAATTCGGGATCATTATCAAAAGCATAATGAAAATTATTTTCGAAATGAGTTCCTTTTATATAAAAATTCGACATAAAACAATCAAACATTTGTTACTAAAAACCGATTTTTCATGGAAATGCACAGCCTAGACAATTTTTTCGAAAAAAAAAATTTTTAGAAAGGTTGTACAATTAAATAAAAATAAAATGAGTATGAAACAAAAAACTTATATAAATGCATCATACGAGTTGCCAATATAAGCATAATCTTCCACAATATTAATAGAATTTGTACTTGATTTAATATGTAACATTTCCAAAATCAATCTTTTCCTAAAATTGGTTTGTTTATCGAGAATTTTGACGTTATCTAAATTGATTGAATGATTTCAATTTTTCAGATGCCGTGTAAGTGCGCTACTATTTGAATTTAGATCTTTGTTGGTGTCATATCTGTGTTGATAAATTCTTTTTCCAAAAATTGTTTTGTCAGTCCAGTATACTTAGCGTCGCAACTACAACGAACGTGGTAAACCACATTTGATTGTTTTTTTAAAGGTACCTTGTCTTTAATTTTGGAAAAAATGTTTCCATTTAGACTTGTTGCTGCACATCCCACAATTTTGAAATTATAATTTTGGAACAGACGTTTTATTTTTTCATAAAGGTTTTTTATATATGGAATGGCCAAAAAGTTTGTGATTTCATTTTCTGGTTAGATATCGTATTTGTATGAAAATTTCTTGTTTTCCAAATTACATTTTTTATTAATTTTTCGGGATATTGGTTAAGCACTAATGTATCTAGTAGAATTTTAAATTTTGTTTGTGAAATTTAGTATGGGAAAGCTTTATAATTTTTTAAGTTAAAATTTGTATAGTGTTAATTTTATAAGTGATGGGGAGCCAAGAATGAAAATTTATATATCTGCCTGACCAGGTATCTTTATGATACCAATTACAAGAAATTTTGGCATTTGGTTCATGAATTAACAAAATGTCCAAAAAAGCAATTTTGTTATCCACTTCTTTTTATAAAGTAAATTTTATTCTATTATTTGCTGAATTAAACGCTTTTAAAAAATAATCGATTTTATCTATCGGTACCACAGTAATTATGTCATCCACATATCTAAAGTAGAATAAAGGTTGAAAGTCTAAAGAGCTTAACACTGAATTTTCGAAATTTTCCATTACTAAATTTGCTAATATGGAACTTATGGGAGAACCCATAGGGGAGCCAAAACTTTGTTTATAAATTCTATTATCAAATAAAAATTCCGAATTGTTTAAAACGATATCTAAAGCAGTAAAAAATTTAATTTTTGTTAATTTAGATTTAGAATTTTTCTTTATATTTCTCCAATTTTGACTGATAATATTTCGTACAATTTGGCTATCAACATTTGTAAATAAAGATTTAACATCTAGAGAAATTAGCATGGAATTTGGCGGGATCGTAACGTTATTAATTTTGTTTTTGATAAAAAAAATGATGATAACGAGTATGTCGGGCTATTTATCGAACTTATAATTGGTCTGTATGGTACATTGGGTTTATGAATTTTTGGTAACGCATATAATTTTGGAATCACTGCTGTATAATTTGTAAGTTTCTTCTTTGTCACCAAATCGATATTGCCAAATTCCTCCCATTCTTTTACTACTGAGTTAATTTTTGTCTGTATCGGCGTAGAATTGTCTTTATAAATTTGTACGTACATCGAGGTGTCATGGAGTAAGTCATACATTTTTTCCGTGTAGTCCGTCCGTAATGTGAAAACCGTTACGTTTCCTTTGTCTGCTTTTGTCACTAAAAAGTCCGCATTGTCTTTGAAAAACGTCTTCGTTTGTTTTACGTATGTCAAAATTCTCTTTTCTTTTAGTGTCAAATTTTGAATGTTTGTGCTGTTTTTGTAATTTGTCAAAATATCTATAAAATCGTTTGGAATATGAATACGATCGTTGTCTTCTAAATTAAAAATGGCACTTTCAACGACTGAAATAATTTTGAAAAAAGGCACCGCAGTACCAATGGTAGGTGGGCAAAAAGTATTTCCTAAACTTAATACGTATTTTACATGTGTAGGTAGATCGATGTTGGAAATATTGACTAGCTATTTATCACTAGTACAAAATAAACCGTTTGTCATTTCATTTAAATTTTCTCGCATAATCTTATCAAATTGTGTTCTTTGTCTCACTTTAATTTTATCGAAATGGTAATTTAACGTTGAAACTGCTCTACGATGAAATTCTTCAAAAATATTGCTGGGTAGACCATTTTGAAGAGCACGGCTTAGTGACATCAGATTCGTTTTCGTGAATCAAATCTCTTTTATTGTAGCTGCAATTTCTTCATTGATCACTCCGAAAACAAATTTATCTTCCAACCATTGGAAGACTTCTTTATTTATGTTGAAATGGTTCTTTTACTTCCGGGTTTTTGAAAAAAACTTTTTCTTTTCGGCACTTTAGCAGAAAATGTTGTTTATTTATATGCTTTGTAAGATAAAAATTTTCATTCATGAATGATTTCATGTTCTTCGTGATTTGATTTCTTCATTTATATAACTGAAGGAACCTTGATTTTGGTTATCGTTTGTCTCCATTTTCAACCAGGAGATATTTATAAATTATTTTTATTTAGAATGAACCAATTCTTTATATTTAAACAAATTTTTTTTGTGGTATAGGGCTCTTTATTTAGGCTGATTTAAGCTTGAGCTTTGAATCCCAATTCGGGATCATTATCAAAATCATAATGAAAATTATTTTCAAAATGAGTTCCTTTTTATATAAAAATTCGACATAAAACAATCAAACATTTGTTACTAAAAACCGATTTTTCATGGAAACGCAAGACCTAGACAATTTTTTCGAAAAAAAAATTTCTTGGCTTGTACAATTAAATAAAAATAATATATATATATATATATATATATATATATATATATATATGTATGGTATATATATATATATATATATATATATATATATATATATATATATATACTCGTATATATATATATATATATATATATATATATATATATATATATATATATATATATATATATATATATATATATACCATATATATATATTTGCTTGTCTTTTATTTTTTACGCCAACTTAGGCTAGGTTTTTCCACTGGACGTATACAAAATTCAGCTCTCGAAGGACCAAAATGTTTAGCTTTGCTGTTTTGTTTAGTTTCAAAAAGTTTAGCGTTGCTGTTTTGTTGTTTATTCAAACACGGTTAGTAATCGTTTTTTAGCTAAGTTCCTTCCTAATTGACCATATTCTAGAATTTTATCTAAACGTCATTTTAGAACTCTATTTTTGTCGAATATGTTGCAAAAGGGTAGGATTTATTTTTAAATACTTATAAACGAGTTCATACATGTGGTTCGAAAAAAATCATTAATAAAACAATAAAAAATTCTTGAATAAATTCGCCATTATTAGCCAATTATATTGCTAAATTTTGATGTTGGTACAAAATTGGTTCCTTCTTTAAAAATAATTAAATGAATAAAAATAAACCTGAAGGACTAATATACATATTTTTACTTTCAATATTAGAGTTAAACAAGAATTAAAAATTTTAGATATACAGCACTCCCGGTTATATCTTCATTATCAATATTTTTATTTCTTGTAGAAGAATAAATTTAATGCATTAAGTGAAGGAAAATTATATTAAGCGAATTGAATTTTTTCTGTTGATGATTCAGTTTTGGTTAAGAAATAGCCAAATTCCACCAAAATTGCCCATATCGCAGAACTTCATCAAAAAACCATTTTAAATTCATATTTCAATCGCATTGTCAAATTTTATCATTATCGGTTAAGAAATAGCCGAGTTCCATCATTATTGGCCATATTCCAGGATTTCATCTAAAATCCGTTTTAGAATTCCATTTCCATCGAATATGTTGAATTTCATCATATTCGGTTAATAAATAGCTAAGTTCTACCCTAATTAGCCATATTTCAGAACTTTGTCTAAAATCCATTTTAGTATTCCAGTTTCACTGTACTTGTCAAATTTCTTCATGATCGGCTTCGAAATAGCCAAGTTTTAGAATATGCCAAATTGTATCATGTGCCATATTGAAATATGCCGTCGTGTACCTTATGTCTTAGTGTACCATATGCCGTACTAAAATATGCCGTTTTGCAAAATGCCATAGTGTACCTTTTGTCATATTTTCATATTCCATTTCGAAATATGCCATATTGAATAGATCCCAAAGGAAGCATATTTTTTTTTCTTAAATTTTGGAGAAAATAAAAACTAATTTGTCGAAATTACGAAAAAGGCATTAATTTTTTTCACCCGAAACAAAACCAAAACAACTTTTGTTAAACGACTAGTATTGTAATGAGAAAAGCTCTCTATCTATAAATACAAGCTATAAAATTGTATCATAAAAGAAGCTTATACACACCAAATTATAATTTAAAGGTTAATCGTCCATAAATTGAATTAATTAAATTTTATAACATATTTTTTTTGACAAGGTTCAAAAGTTTGCGCGGCGACAGTGCAATTGTGAGCACATTAAATTTTATGTGATCAAATTTCAATAGACGACACAAAATAATACAAAAATACAACAACAAAACAGGAAAAAATTATAAAAGCTTTTTTTACAATTTTATGATTAAACTTTTTATGACTTTTTAAAATCACCCAGCGCAACAATAAAGCTCTTTTACATATATTCACGGTGTAAAAAACGAAATATTTTGTATACGTAATACAAAGTGAACCAAGAGCACATACAATAAAAATTTTATAATCTGGAAAATTTTCACCAATATTACAAAAAAAAAATATTTTTTATGTGCACGTGAAAACAGAACACAAAGCTAATCAAAAGGAAAAACGAAAAATTTTATTTTTTTTTTGTTTGAATCGTTGGATGGTTAGGAATGTAAACATAAAGATATATGTTCGAGTACGTATTGTTCAAAAAGCATATGTACAAGAGAAAATGATTTAAGACCTGTGGCATTTGATCGATAATAAAATATGTATATAGAATGGTGGTGCAACAGTTGGCTATGAACTTTAAATGAATAGGGGAAAAGCTCTGTACAGACGGTATTTTATACGGATGTACGAGTACCTTGACAGGAATAATACATAATAATAATACTTAAGTTGGAAAATTTTCCATTTTTAAAGGCCACATTTTATTTGGTGTTATAAAATCTGGTGCTATCCACCAAAAAAATTGGTACTATGCAAATTTTAATTATGAAATAAAAATAAACGACCATTCGTTTTTGTTGTTGCTAAAAGTTAAAAATGAATTTTTGTCTAGTACAGAGATGAAATGGTTTGAGAATTTACGGTAAAAACGAAATGCTTTCGTTAATATACCATATAAAAAAATGTTGAACAAATTTTGGTAGCCAAGAAGAGCTAAAAAATACAATAACCGTAATGTCAAAAAACCATACATTTTTTCTGCGAAAATTTAGGAACATATCTTAGCTTTCTCTTACGTAAATAATAAAATAAAATATAAAGGGCTTAAACATCATGGGTGGTTACAACTTCGCTCTTGATTAATTCAATTCCCAAATTAGTCCCGAAATGAATCTAGTCAACCTTCAGCTCAGCCTTCAATCTCAATCGCAACATGATTCTAACCGCAATCATCAAATTAACCGCCAACCAAACCCTCCGCCAACCAAATCAACTTTCAAATTAACTCTTAACCTAACTCTAAATCAACTCTTAAATAATTCCCCAACCGATCAACTCACTTAACCTCAATGCAGGCTAGCTAAACCCTAACTCAACTTCAACTCAACTTAGCTCGAACCAAATCTCACTCCTCTGCTCAACTCATCATACCAACATACCATTATATCATGATCTTCATACCACCATCACCATTACCATCACCATCACACAATTCTTATATACAAACCATCATACCATTATACCATCATAACATTATACCTTCAAAGCATCAAACCGTCATCAAAAATCGACTCAATTTTTGAAGTTCTAGAAATTCCTATTGTAGTAACTTTATACCTGATTATCATCTCTCAAAAGGAGTTGAATGTTTGAGAAATTAACAGTGACATTTCTTAATTCTTGTGTAAAGTTTGGTTCAAATCGTTCACTGTGTGTGCATTTGTTTAAATATCACACACATATACTGTACCTATATATAAACACTCACTTTTAAATATAGTGAAACCTCATTTCAACGGACACTCCATTTAGCGGAATCCTCACTTCAACGGACAAACTATTAAATCCCATGCAACTAAACTTCTCCAATGAAAACTTGACTTAGATAAGCGGACACTTTATTAGAGCGCACTCGGATAGATATTTCAGCGATGATACAGGTTTTACTAGTATATTTCAAGTTGATTTCATCATAATCAAGTTCCATCCTACTTGGCCATACATATTGCAGAACTTCGTCTAAAAATCATTTGAGAATCCCACTTCCATTGGAAATGCTGGATTTCATCAAAATCAGATAAGATATAGCATCCCAATAATATTTTTATAAAAATAATAATATTATTATTATTATTGGAGGGCCATGCGGGCGATCAGCCACCTCCCACTGCGACCTAAAAGATCTATTGTGCTGGACCCTGCTTAATTATCCGTCCGGTCAATATTCAGGTTCTTAATGAACCTGACAATACTGCCTCCCGGTACGTGATACATACTATCTGGGCTTATTGCTCTCTCTCCTAGATGTTTATTACATCATGTAGTTCAACTAGAAAGACAGTAGCATTGGAGCCCCAGGACTTCGAGTGGGCTGTCCCACTTCCCTATATTCCTACTCCTGCCCCGTATTCCGTTTAATTTTACTTTTACGAGTTGCTGGGAATTGCAAATCGCCTGTAGGTCACCCAGCTTTACTACAGGAAGGCTAAATGAAACTAGAGGGTGCCTGGTATCCAGAGTCCGCATATTTTGGACTGATAAACTAATCAGCCATTCATCTATCGGCATATGCTGTTCCATCTTAGATTAGGGGTTTTTGTCAAGGTTAGCCTGTTCCAAATGGCCAAAAATGGCCTTAGTTACCAGTGGTTGCCACGAGGAGGCAGCACGTACACTTGCGAATTGTAAACAGGTTACTCCTTACACAATTGTACCCATCACGCAGCCGCCTAATGACATGACCAGAACAGCTCACGTGATGCGCACCCTACTGGAAGGTTATGGAGCTGGTAGATTAATCTACTTAACTTTGGTCCCCCCCTCCAATAGACGCCAAACCACCTATAAAAATAATAACAAATCCTTGGTTTAACGGACACCTCACCACAACGGACAATTTTTTTGTCCCGTCGTTTTCCGTTATAGTGAGGTTACCCAGTATGTGGATTGCTGAACTGCTCACTAAACCCTAATCCAACCCCAACTAAACGCAAATGGAACCCATCTTAACCCTCAACTCAACCGCAAACTTTACGTCAAACTCACTCCTCAAATCAGCATACATAAAAAATTGGTCAACAACTCACTATATCCTATCCAACCCCAACTCATATCCAACTCAACTTCAACTCAACCTGCAAATTGACCCCTAACAACCATCAAATCAACCCCAAACTCAATGCCCAATATAATAATCAAACCGCCATAACGTGTTATTGGATAATCCCAAAATTGAAAGTTATGATAGCCAGTTGTTTTAGGGTCAAATCAACCTTTTTTTCAAGATATCTAGAGATTTCTGTTTCAAATCACAAGTTCTTTTGATACAATATTCCACCAGTGTCTTAAAATTTTAAACATTTTGTTTACTTCGTAACCATAAAATCTATTTTCTAAACAATTATTTGTATAATTCGGTAATATTTTCCATTATGCTAAATATGTCCAGAGCCATTGATTGGTTAAAATTATTTCTAAGCTTGGAGTGTAACGTTCCATAATTACTTAAAAGCAATAAATAGTGGTGATTCTACTCTATTACATTTTTTGGCAATGCAAGAGTACCAGGTAATTAAATAACACACTTATTTTATAGAAAAAGGACATTTTAGTACAATAAAGGATATTTTTTTTAGCTTATAGAAAGTAGAAAGGACAAATTCCGGAACAAAAGTACTGTTCTTCCCAATAAAAGTGTACTTGGGCATCCAATATCGTTATCGCCATCATCAACACAATCGTCATCATCATCACAACCAACATTCATTGGCGAGCAGAGACATCAATATCATCACCGCCATCGTCATCACTGATGAAACATTAATGGGTAAACAACAACAGCAGCAGCATCGGCAACAACAACAAGGACACCGTCAGCACCTATAACAACATAACATCACCACCAATTCATTTTTTTGTAAATTTAATTACCACCATTTTAATTTTTTTTTGTTTTTAGTTTTCAATCCGGGTTTATTCGTTAGTTTATAGATTCCTCAAAATCCGATTTCGAGACCCACTTCGACTGTCCTTCCTTCAATTGGCCTCAAAGTGGTCACTGCCAACACCTCATTGCAGGCCCCAAAGCTTCAGAATTAATTTTCTGATCTAACATGTCACAACTTTCTCGTCCTATGGAAACTCAGTCAATGTACTATTCTTGCGTCAAACTGGTATGGTGGACAGAAAGGAAAAACTAGAGGTACACATCAGATATTGGTCGAAGCCTCTGCTCCCAACCTATCGGGTGTGAGCTTCAACAATTACTCCTTTCACCTCTGACCACATTCTCTTCCCTTACCACTGTCTCCGTACATCACCTAAATTAATGTCTAGTAGCCTTCCAATTGAGCGATTGACACCCCTGTTCAGCCGGTCTGAACACACAGATAGACCGAAACTAACCATGTTTCGCAGAGGGGGAAATCACTTGCGGGAGAGTCCTGTAACGGCTTACTAATTCGTGCTCCGCCACATTGTATCACCCACATACATTGGAATTTGAGCTCACCCATTCACCAATACAATGTTCTAAGCCGATCAACATTGTCAGCCCTACTTGGGAACACAGGCATACAACTAATGAACTACTTTCTCTTCCCGATGAAGAGACAACACAAAACGAAATAAAATTAATTATAAAATTCAGTCTCGTTTCGGATTTGGTGATAATCACACGCGTGCTCTATGCAGCGTTTTTGAAAATCTGTTTTAAAATAGTAATGGTAAATGGTATAAATTAAAATAAATAATTACAAATTAAATATGTTATAAATATTAAATCACAAATAAATTCCATTTAGTTAAAATCAAATCAATTATCAACCAAGTTATGTGTGCATCTTTAAATTATTATATTTTATAATTGTTGAACTTGAAATTTTCCAGGAGGTAATGTTTGGTTCGATTTTCCTAAGTTTGGGCTGCCATCTATGTAATGTAATTAGTGATTGCACAATTTGTAGCAAGTTTTATTTGGATTTGACCAGAATGCAGTTGTTATGAAAATATTTTAAATTTTGGTTTAAATAAACAAGTAATTACAAGTAAATGAAAACGAATTTCTTAACCGATGCTCATACATATAGATATGTTGAAATTCAAACATTTGTGAAAACATCTCAGAGATCCTAATTAAGAATTTGTAAAGTTTTCATTTAAAAATTTGGTTTAGAAAAACAACGATTTCTCGTATGTTTTATTTGAAAAGTTTGTTTTATTCCTTGTTTCTATTTCCTTTATAAAATCTCTCTTTTTAGACTATGGCTTTGTATAATCTAGGTTGATTTGCTAATATTCATTAAAAGATTGCAATCGCAAATCATCTGACACTCGGTACATTTAGTTTTAGAAATTTTGAGATTTTCGATTTTCTCTTTTCACGTTTCCGGCCTTTTATTGTCGAACAGGCTTTTTCAGAGTTTCGTTTTGTTTCATCAACTATTAAACATTCATAATCAAATAATTTGAAGTACTAAAATATCAACCAACATAAAAATTAAACATTGATTCTTACATAGCACGGCTTCCAATTTTACTTTTAATTTCGGTTATTTCGGTTGAATCAGTTTAAATTTTTTTTGGCTATCAGGTAAATCTATCACTTCTTTTGGTGATTCCAAATATTCACAATCACTTCTGCTGAATTCTACAGCAATATAAAACGAAAGAGCAAACGATTATCACGCGCATGAGCCTAAATCGTGGTTAACAGTCAGGCTAACAAAGCGATGGTATAATTGTTTTCGAAAAAGGACTTTTGGGCTAACTAAGAATTTTAATTATGAGACGAAAATTTGGTTTATTTCAATGATTGCCTCATTGTTTGACAATATTAAATTAAACAGCACAACGAACTCTGTGATTCTTGCCATTTTGTTGGTTCCGCGATATGCAGTGTCAGTGCAGCCTATTTAAGCATTAAAGCTACCCTTTTGCCTTTTCTAACTTGGATTGCTAGCCATACAAATTTCCTTTAAACTAGCCACTGATGATCCCTTCTAGTCTTTCATCTTTTTATGGGACAGTTATTGGTTGCCGCGAACATTGCCTGATTTTTGGTCGTACAATAAATTGGTTCAAACCAAACGAAACAATTTTATGAGCCCCACTGAAATACAAACATTATATTTCTTTCGATTTTCACTTAGCTTAGATTGAGACTATAGGTAAAGTTTTTGAACAATTTTTTTTTTTTGTATTTTATGTTTGTATGCCAACTAATAATACCCTTCCTTATTCGTGTAATTAGAAATGTTGCGCCAAATTTTATTTTCTATTAATATTTTGTTTTTCTGTTCCTGGTACTGGTTTATACTAAATTCGTACCATGATTTATTCTGGTATTCAATAAAGTATTTTAGCAAAAACTTTATACATTAACATTTTCACTTCCATACACAAAATTAGCAACAACTTGTTACCATGCCAAAATTTATACTTCATTAGATAACAGATTGAAGTTGGGAAGAAACAAAAAATTGTAGCTATAAATTGAAATAAAATGCAAGAGTCAAATATAGTATATTGTCAGAATGGCCCAACGAATATTTTGTATGGCATAAATAAAACTAAAATTAAAATTTATGTAGTCGGTGGGATATAGGCAAAATATTTTCATTACCCCCAAACTATATTTGGTTTTATAAGGTATTTCATATTTTCTACTTTACTCGGAAAACAAAAATTAAAAGTTATCATCAGTAAATAGGTGTCCGTATCTCTTATCATTATCTACGTATAATGTAGATACATACATATATCCCCATTCTTGTATTCTAGAAAAGGGTAACCGTATCAATATTAATTAATATTTTCAATAGTAACATTAAAATATCATAATTCCCATTAATAAACAGACAATATGTGCCAAATTGGTTCGGATTAAAAATATGTATCGAACATGTTTTTATATAAAATCATTGGTTAAGCTATGTTTATAAATATATCCAATAACCGTGTTTTGAGGTTTTTTATTATAAATGTGAATATTAAAACAGATTAATAATAGTTGGACTCCACAGATTTTTATAATATACACACCTAAAATTTATCCTCCGCTCTTTTTAAATTAATTGCAAAATTTTACGGATTAATTGAAAAACATGAGGCTACTCTAGATTGGCTATTGTTGCACAAAATGCTATGCAAATAATCCGCTTTTAATTACAAACGAGTAAATAAAAATGGTTTAAAATGTTTAATCAGTTGACAATTTATTTGTAGCTATTTTTACGGATACGCCCCTTTCTTATTCCTCCAAAAATTATGATCAAGATATCTGGTTATGCCTCACATTCAAGCTAAACATACGCTAAAATAAGTTAACTTTTCTCGATTAATGGCTACATTTTCGATAACATAATTATTGTAAGCAAATTCCCAACTTTGCTATCTAAATGTGAGCTTTCCGTGTCAACAATTTTTGGTGATCATTGGCAACGAAAATAACACAAAAGCTTGGTACCAAGAAGTTGTGTTACGTTATTTTGTGTTATTCTTTTGCATCTCGCAGGTGAATTTGCTGTTGCAAATTATTATACCTTTTTTCGACTAATATCGATAATAATATTTCATCGTCTCTGCTCGAATACATCCATTTGGTAACATTAATTTGATTTACTCAAAAACAAGGTTTCGGTTGCAAAATGCCAAAGTCTAATTTGTCTTGGAGGACAGCTGGAGGGCAAGACATCTGGCTCTAACAGAATGAATGAGAATCCTGATGAGCATAAAGCCCGACTCTCGCGAATGAATAATTCAGCAGCAAATAAGCGTGCAACGAAGTATGCGTTTATTACAACAATGGATGTTCGTTTTATGCGGAACAGGCGTGCTCCTACGCAGAGGGCTGCTTTTGAATATATGCCTAAATTTAATTACATCAATACAAATTGGTGCAATGAACAAAATATGTAATCATTATTGCGCCAAGGAATGGAAAGGCGAAGCTAAACTAAAAATACCAACGTATGTATTTTGCTAAAGAAACCATTTATGATGTTCCTCAAAATCCACGAAAAACTAATTTTACTGTTTTTTCCCGATCTGTGTTAAACAGACTAGTTTGCTAAGACCCAATTATATCTTGAGGTTCCTAGCTATTATAGGAATGAAAACAATAATAAGAAAAAACAATAGTAAGTTCTCTACGAGAAAACGTGGAATAGATTTCGAAAGTTTTCCTGATCTTAAAAATGATATAGCTCTTTGTAGAGTTTATAAAATTCATAGAAATGTGTGTATGTTGGCATTATGCTTTTATCCGACATTCCGAGCTGGAAGAAGAAATTCTTCTAGAGAATGATGAGCATTGAAAAGATACTCTAGCACAGCGTTTTTCTACTTTATGATACCATGGAACCCTTTTTCTATTCAAACACAAACAAATTTGCGACGGAACCTTTATACCAGATATTATTTTGCATTTAAATACATAAATAATTGTTTATTATTCCATATAATGTACATCTCGTGGAACCCTAGGGTTCCGCGGAATCCTAGTGTGAAGAACGTTGCTATAGCAGATGCGTGGTTTTTCTCAGATTTCTTCCGAATTGAGAGATTTATTCGCCGTTATTTTATTATTTTGTCATTCTTGCACATTTTAGGTTTATTTGGATATACTTCCCATGTAGCAATTTGAAGTTCGAGAACGGTTTATAAACCGTAATTTAGCTTAAGTTGAAATAATGCAAAAGTTTAAAATTGGTTAATTTTCCGTTAATTTAACGTTTCACTAACCGTCAATAGACAGGCGTTTGCGTATACAACCGTATACAACCAACTTGGGTGTAACGTATTAGTTTCATAAAGGTTATTGATTAACCGTTAACCGCAGAAGCATATTAGGGTTGGAAATAATTCTTGTTTTTTTTAAAACCCATATCCAACCTTGATTATTCACTTTTACAGTTTGGGAAGTACATCAAATCAAATAATAAGTTGGGATCTACTGGTTATTCAACTGTTGCTATAACAATTAAATTGAACGTTATTTAACGGTTGCAATCCAACTTTTGCAGAGCTACAGGCTGTTCCAGTTATGAATACCATAATCAGCTGATTTCGAATTCAAAAATAAGTCGAAAACATCTTAACAAGATTTTCCTATCTTCCAGTACCGTAGTTGAAATAATCGTTTCCTAGCTTAATCTGTGTAATATTAGTTTTGTAGTTTTTATGGTATGCTTGAAATAAATTTAATTCTAATTCTAATAATTCTCTTTCTAATTTAATTTTACACCACGTCGATTAATTCAACTACTATTGGAGTATAAAGAAAATGTTCTTAAGGTATTATTTACTAATTTTTGGATTAGTTATCAGATGGTGAACATAAAGTATATATTCATAATTGGCACACCCAGGAATTAGATTTTAAAATGGCTAAATAATAAAACTAAAAATTGAAATCAAAATTTTTGAAAAATTTTATTATCAAAAATTATTTATATATATTTCATTAAATAAAATTTAAAATATAAACATAATCACAGAAATGTCACACTGAATAATTACAGAAGTTTTGTAATATAAAAATAAAATTATTCATCAATTCAAATAAAAGAGAATACTAAAAATATACAAAAGAAATATAAAATAAAAATAATTGTTGGCATATAATACACACAATTTATGCCGGATCTGTAATCTTCTAACGGTGAGTCATTTATATGATGTTCCTCTTGAGTTCTATTTCGAAAACTCTTATCGGTTCGTAATCTGCAGTCAAATTGGCTAAAGTTCATTTTGTGTGTTCGATTACAGTAGTCACCCTCCGCAGTGCATCTGTCACAAGCAAAATATCCATTGTGACCTTTAGTACCCTTAACAAATGCTTTGGCCGGAGTATAACAAATAAAGCTATTAATTCCAATACTAATTATTTTTGAATTTATTATAAAACCATCACTAAGCAGCTCCTTAACTTCACTCAAGAAATCTTTTAAATATTCCTTAGTACAATTTGGTTTTGAATGTCCATAATAAATTCCAACAGCAACTGGTCTTATATTAAAATGTTTAATGGAATACAGGATTGGCCAAAATTGCCCCATGGAACTGTTGCTAATCGGAAGACCATTGACATTAAAATTTAATTCTATTTTCGAAGGGGTAACAACAACACTATTTAACACTATTATGAGCGTATCTTTTAATCCAAAATGAGAGTATTCACCAGGTGAAACAATTCTGCAGATGACTTTTTTAGGTGTCTGTAACAATGTTCGTGCATCTTTCGGTATTCCAAGCATATTGTGCTTAAAATGAATAGTCAAAAGATCATTTAACACGGTATGTGGCACTTTGTGATTTATTGCCCATAACTTCAAATCATTTTTTAAAGAAAATAATTGTCCTTCTTCGCCATCCGATACATATTCACTGTCGGATTCTTCGTGTTCAGCACTTTTATTTAGGTTTACACTATTAACTTCGTTTAACACTGGATCACATTGGTCAGTAATATTAATATTTTTCACTAATTGTGCATATTCATTTCGATTTGTCGTTTTATTTTTTGACAAATAAGCACGCACACGTCTTTTAAATATATCCCGAATAACAAATTTATTTACACACAATTTATTTTAACACTTACACTAATTTAACTTCACAATGAGAAATTTACAAGTATTATGATTAAAAACGGGGACAAAGGTAAGCGTTACTGGTTAAAGAAGGGTTAAAACGGCAGTAATATCGAACTAGTTAATTAAACATAAATTACTAAACTAAAATTAAACTTTGGTTGAACTTAAGTTTAATAAAGGTTGAAATCAAACATTGTTAACTCAGAATTAACACGAACGTCTCTGGTTTGAACGAAAGAAGTTCAAGAAAAGTTTATTTCAAACCAACAGGAACCCATGCTTGTATCCAAAATCCAACTACAGTTGAAATGAGGTCCAACTGAGGTTGAAATCAAACTTAAAAGTAAATTATTAAATTTTGGTTGAAATTGATTAAAAAAAGGTTTATTTCAAACCAATAGAGATCCTCGCATGCATCCAGATTTCAACTTTCGTTACTTGAAAACAAACCCAAAAGTAAATTCCTAACACCAAGGTATGGGGTTTACTAGAGGTTAATTTCTATCTAAATTCTAAAGGAAAACAATAACCTAAGTTTAACTTAGGTTATGAAAAGTTCAAAATTGGTTTGCATTAAACGAATAAGTAAAACATGGAGGTTTTTCCACTAGAATTTTAAGGTTTCCGAATCTTGGTTTGATAAAAACCCAAATATAACTTAAAAGTTGATAATGTGGTAGGTTATATTATAACCTCGGTTAAGAATTGCTACATGGGTTTAGATTAAATTAAAATACATATAAAAATATTATGTACATCACACCATTTCTATATATATTTCACACCATAGGGATTGTGCAATTTTGTCCCTGTGTCAATTTGTGCTTAGCGTACTTTAGGAAACAGGATGGGATTTCACATGTGATTATTACACCAAAAATCCCGTATATTCCGGTTTTATGATCGTGTTTTTTTAAACTTACCTTAAAAATAATTTTTATTGGCAAGAATCGGCAATAGAACATCCACAATTTATCAAAATCGCGGGTTTCCCAAGAGCTTATATGGGATATTTCCAGAAATCCCACCTTTTATTAATATTTGAATTAAAACAAAGGGTGGGGAGTATTCTGGCCAAGATTCACGTTTGTGCATATTACACTTTAGTAGAATCGGCCATAGAACACCCTCAATAAATCAAAATCGCGGTTTATTGAAAAGGTTAAGCGGGCGATTTCACGAAATCCCACCTTTTATTAACTTTTGAACTAAAACAAAGTGTATTTAAAATTTTAGCCAAGATTTACGTTTGTGCATATTGCACTTCAGCCAGAATCGGCCATAGAACATCCACAATTTATCAAAATCGCGGTTTTCCCAAGAGCTCTTATGTTATTTTAAACTAAAACCAAGTGTAGTTAATATTCTGACCAATATTCACTTTGTGCATATTACACTTTAGCCAGAATCGGCCATAGATCAATAATTTATCAAAATCGCGGTTTATCGAAGAGGTTATACGGGCGTTTTCCAGAAATCCTACCTTTTATTAACTTTTGAACTAAAACAAAGTGAATTTAATATTCTGGCCAAGATGCACGTTTGTGAGGAACGGTCATAGAACATCCACACTTTATCAAAATCGCGGTATTTCCAAGAGCTTGTTACGATAATGCGACCTTGCGATATACCTTCGTAAACAGATTATCTCACGGTCTCCACCTGCAGCAATTGCCAGCTCACGCTCAGCCTGGAGCGGTTCTTTTTGGTGGAGTGCCGTTAAGACTTATAATGCTGCCATTGGGTGAAACCAATCCACACACCCATATAACAAACTCATCCCCTGAAAATAAGCGGTTTAATTTAAAGACTCATTCTAGATTTACCTTACATGTTTGAATTTATTGTTTAGACAAAATAAAATTTTTATTATAAATAATTGCTGAAACTACGTTACTTTAAACATAAAAAAACAAGAACAAAGCAAAACACATAGTATTTCTTTAATTTAAACTCCGACCAGCAAAAGAAACACTCGAGCTCGTATATCTGTCTGAAACTATAACTATAAACTATAATATATATTTGAATAATTAAATAAAAAAAATTAATTTTACAATATAAACAATTGTTACGGTAAATCCCAATGATACAACATGTGGTTCCTTGCTCAGCCTCCACTTGAACGAGATGATGACATTACAAATGCTTCAAATAATCCGCGTGGTGTGCCACCACGTATCAAACCAATGCGCTGCTGTTGTACTGCGTTCACCCAAATCACACTAAAACAGAAGAATACAAAATCACCGCGTTCGCCACAAACAATTTATTTTGGGTTTCAGTTTTTTTTGTTTTTTTATTATTTTCAATTTGTTGGATTGAAGCATCACTCCTTTAACCACCAGGTATTCGCTGTACCCTTATACGATTTTATTTTAATACGTTTAACACAACAAAAATTTATTTGAATCGCAGCTGCGTGATGGGTACACAACCTGTTCACAATTCGCAAGTGTACGTGCTACCTCCTCTTAGCAACCACTGGTAACTAAGGCCATTTGACACATTTTTGGCCATTTGGCATAGGCTAAAGTATGGTGCTATAGGAGAAAACCTTGACAAAAAACCTTAATATAAGGTGGAACAGCATATGCCGATGGATTGAATGGCTGATAGGTTAATTAGTCTAAAGTATGCGGACTCTGGTTACCAGGCACCCTCCAGTTTTATTTAGCCTTCCTGTAGTAAAGCTGGGTGACCTACAGGCGATTTGTAATTCCCAGCAACGCGTAAGAGTAGATCAAACGGAAGATAGGGCAGGGGTAGCAATATAAGGGAGTGGGACAGACCTCTCGAAGTCTTTGGGTTCCAATGCTACCGTCTTCCTAGCGAAACTACATGATGTAGTAAACATCTAGGAGGGAGAGCAATAAGCCCAGATAGTATGTATCACGTACCGGCTGGCAGTATTATCAAGTTCATTTAGAACCTGAATATTGACTGGACGGATAATTAAGCAGGGTCCAGCACAATAGATCTTTTAGGTCGCAGTGCGACAGTGGCTTATCGCCCACATATCCCGTCAGTAATAATAATAATAATATTCGTTTGAATTCAAATATTTATTTCAATATAAGTCAATAAAAGATGGGATTTCTGAAAATCGCCTATAAAACCTGGATGGTAACCTAGCGCAACATCTCGTTTCGTGTTCTTGCAAAATACATTTAAGTATGCCAAACTACAAATTTTTTATATCTCAAAATTATATTTAAACAAAAATTATTGATAACATATGGTTTTACAAAATAAAGACAAAAATTGGAAAATAGTCACCGTTACAATTTAAATTATACATAATCTTCACTATTTGAATATATCTTAAAATTTAAGTAACCTTCTTATATTCAGCATCTGAACATAATTCAAAAATCATATCAGTCTTCAAGGTTTTTGCCCATGTGAATAATTCTTCCGCATTGGTTATGATACCATTGCATTCATTGGTGAAACTGCCTCTGGACGCTATTCTTTTGATAGTACCTCTTACTCCGTCGCATGGTCCCTTTCCATGAACTGTTGTATGAAAATGCCACTCACAATCGCCGTCGAAATCCTCTTTGTGCTTAGCTATATTCATTAAATTTTTTTTATTTTTATAATGTGTGACTGAGTTTTAGTTTTCAAAAATTTCATCAACTTTTCGATGAATAACTAAACTGCTGCTGATTTTGAAACCCTAAAAAAAGAAAGATCGTCACACTTCATTTTAAATTTTATTTTGAGATACAAAAAATTTGTAGATTGTCCACGTTTAGGTATAAAAATGTGTAGATTATCATACTTAAACGTATTTGCAGGAAAACGAAACGAGGTGTTGCTCTGATTTTTTAGTTTGTTTAATAGAAGGGAAAAATGGGAAAAAAATTATCTTTTTTCCCTTTTTCTAAATCAGGAAGAAAGAAAAAAGTGAAAAAAGATGCAATTTTGAGAAAATTGAAAAAGAATGTTTCTACGGCCATTTTGAAAAAATAAGAAATGAAAGAGGGTACCATTTTTATAATTATTTTATAATCCCTGTATATTTATTTGTAAAATAATCTGTTGTCGGTTGCATGAATTTTTTAAATATTTGACACCCTGTATTTAAAAAAACCAACAACAAAAAAATCATATTCCATAAATTGTTTGTTTTACTTAGTGCTACACATTCAAAATCTAAAAATTTAAAATTAAAACATGACTTCCAAAAATATGTATGTGATTTGACGTATTTTTCATCATATAGAAAACTTGGGTTTTCTAAATTGGGATTTCTGGCGTAATGTGCACATAAAAACTAAATACTAAATATCCTTAATCTTATTTATTTCGGAAATGTAAAATTTTAAATTTTAAGCTTCTATTTGATATTGTTTTTCGTTAAATCAACTATATACATATACTAAAATTAATTTGTTTTGGTACTATTGGTCGATTTTTCCAATAAGGCAGTTATGCGAAACAAATTGGCTCAAACACTTTGGATCTACTTTTAATAATAAAAGAAGCTTACAAATAAGAATTTAAAGTTTTAATCAAAACAATTAAACAGTGAAAAAAATTAGAAAGCCACCATATTATGCATGCAACTTTTTTAATTTAAGCTATAAACTTAGAAAAACTATTTTGGTATATGGTAAATACATACATTTTTGGGTAAAAATGGTTGGAAATATTTTGAAATATTTATTATGCAAAGCAATGTTGCTAATATTCTCTCATATACTTGGGCGTATGTTCTCAAATTATCCTCCAATCTTTCTAAACCGTACACGAACAAAAAAAAAAAAAAATTGACATACCTACTCGTACCAACCACCAAATTTTCTTTTTTTTATGATTAAATTTATCTTGCTCTGAATATTTAATATTTTAAAAGGCAAATGTATCTGTGTTATGTTTTATGTAAAATACACGCGCTTTGTTCAAATAAATAAATTGCTTTGCCATAATATAATGACTCGATCATTTGGGACTTATAAAAATGTTATGGTAGATGTATACCTAAAAATACAATTTTGTGGCTGGCTTCTAAAAATATAATTTGTAATATTTCTAATTTATGGCATTAGGATTTTTTTTGTGTGCTATTTGCGGTAGCTCATTGATGAATTCCCAATGACTACTTAAAAGAAATGACAAATTCGAACATGAACATAAAATTGTTAAAATCGACAATGGTAATTATACCTACTGTGTAAAAATATGTATAAATATTTCTGTCACCAGTAATAAAAATACTGTAATTAAATATTTTTTTTTTATTACTTAATATTATCTTCCATTTTCCGCTGTTCACTGTCAAAAGTTTTAATTTCACAGTGACAGCCACATAGATATCATTTGAAACGTGATAAATAGTGTTTATGCAGGGTTTTTTGTTTGCTATAATAAAAAAAACACGTTGATATTTTAGACTACCAAAAAAAAATTATTATTTCCATCTGCTTATCTTGCAACTTTTGTACCACCCCTCTCTGTATAATCTAAAAACAGTAAATAAATTAAAAATGTCCAATTTTCTCAACTAATAAAATAAAAGTTTTGATTTTTCTAGACACATAATTCATCTTATGGGAGGGGGAAAATAAAATTGTACTTCTAGAATTTCAATTTTGCTGGTTGTCTGCGTTCCTTTCACCAATTACAGCCCAGCAAAAAACAAACAAAAGTTTCTCTAATTTATCATTAAAACAATACACACACATACAAATTTCAGTTTTTTTTGTTCTACACAGCATTTTACTGTTTGCGTGATGAAAATATACTTCTTAATCCTTCTGTGCTCTCAAAATGAAATGAAACTTAATTAAAATATTATTTAAGATATAAATAAGATGAATAAAAAAAAAATGTTAATAAATTTTCTGTTAATTTTGCTGTTTTCGTTTGCTTACAAAGAAAAATTACAATTGTTGGATTTTTATTTAGGACAACATGCTGTTTATGTTTATGTTCTATAGACATAAATATTTATTTTTTACATTATATTTTATGGGTCGGTAATAAAATTTATGATCCACCCGGTCGCAACATAATAGATAAAAACAAAATATATCTATGTCGGGAGAAGCCCTATTGATTATAAACAAAAGCTTTAAAAGCTTCAAATAATTTAATTTTTATCACTGTTTAATGTTCGTCGACTACCAAACTGAAGTGCTAAGATCTTAAGTAGAGTTTTGATCAAAAAATACAAGGAATTATTGAAATTCGCGGCCTGTAAACCCCAATTGTCACAATTTTTTAACTTTTTTTTTGTGGTTGTCAACGTATCTTGACATTTGCCATTATTGCATGTTTAGTTTATTGTTGGCTGTCGAAAATGTTACATGTATTTTGGTGTGCGATTTTTCTGGTCGGCGATTTTTTACTAATCGAAAAAAAAATGGAACGAACAAATGTAGTAGACAAAGTCTATACGAGGAAAAGAACTAATAAGCTGGTATAAATAAACCGATGCAATAAAACTAACTGGTTTAACTGGTTTATTTGGTATATAAATATGTAAGTGTACACAACGTGTATGAACAATCGAGGCAGTTAAAATTGGAACATGGTAGCGGTTGATGATATACTTAATTGATTTATAATAAACATAACGTATTCTAAAATAACTTCGGTTTAAAAAGACCAAAGTATAGAAATTCTGTCAAAAATAAACAAAAATTTGATTGGTCCAAAACCACTTTTCTCGACGTTTTGGAAGTCCCTGAGTCTAAAAAAGCAACAACAAAAAAAAATGTCCGTCCGTCTATCCGGACGTCTGGATGTCTGGATATCTGAACCCATGGTATCTCGAGAACGCCTTGTCCGATTTAGAATTTTTTTATCCAATCTGTTTATATGGTCAAAGAGGAGATTTGAAAAGCTTTTAGAACCTGTATGTCAAGAGGGTTGGGTACCTACCATACGAATTGATCCAAAATACCTGGTTATAGAAAAATTTACCAATTTGTTATGTATGCTTTGTATAATGTATGTGGGCATTGAGTTTGGGGCAGTGGCGTAACTACAAATTCCGGGCCTGCCGGACAATTTTTCTTGGGCCGCTAAAAATACTTGTTGTACCTATTAACACGTAAAGCTTTTAGTTAAAAACTAAAGTTCAAACAAAACGAAACATTTTGCAACTCAGTGATTTGACGTTTTCTAAATATATCGATGAAGCTTTACAAATTTCGAATATAATTTGAAAAATATCAATAATTTCGAAATAATCTCAAAAATGTCAAATTTTCTAAGTGCTTATCTTGAATATCCTTGAAAGTTCTCAAATATTGAATTATCCGTAAGTATGTATAATCAAAGGGAATCCTATACAGGCTAATCACCGCCATGTAAAACGTAAATACCAAAAAAAAGGAGAAATATCGAAATTTTGCCATAATCTCGAAAAATTTATTAAATATTACTTATTAAGTTCTCAAGGCTAAGCGCAGAACATCGTCATTCAAAATTCGAATAATTTTGAAAATCTTTAACATAATCTCGAATAATTCTAGAAATGTCGAAAAACTTAAGAAATCTAGAATATACCGCGGAACAATCTCTATTACCCCAGAAAAATTCGAATAATCTCTATATTATGTGAAATTGATCTCGAACAATTTCAATAATACCGAAAAATTTGGATAAATATGAATAATTTCAGATAGCCTGTAAAAATTTAGAAATCCACTTTTTTTTTTTTTTCCTTGCTTTATTATAAGGTTAACATAAAATACAGATACAATGTAATTTTCCGAGTTTTAGATATAAACTTTGCTACGGAATGAAGAAAAATAATACATAAATAGATTTAGACTAAAGTCATATATACCGATTTTCCATCGTCAATAGTATAATAGCATAATAGTATAATACTATTATACTATTATTCCTTGTCGGTTTTCCATCGCACGCGATGAAGTTAGCACCAATTATATTTTTTTTTATGTGAACATAGGTATAATTCTTATTTTGAAAATTTTAACGTCTATTCATAATAAAAAAACAATTAAAAATAACCAAGCATACGCATTAGTTGTATTTTTAAAAAATTAATAAAATGTATGGACTATGCAGATACCACAAAAAAAAAAACAAAAAAAAAAAAATCGAATGTTAATTTAGTGAATTGTCAAAATAATACACTGTCAGATAAATTTACAATGTTAAAAACACAATTTGCTACCTATTATATTTTTGATAGCTAGTATAACAAAATATTATATTTATACTATTATACTATCAACTTCGGTTTTCTATCGTCGTAGTATAATAGTATAATACTATTATACTATTATACTATGACGATGGAAAATCGGTAATAGTGAGTCAATTACAAGAAACTCGTAAAGAATGTACCTTAATTCTAACTTAATTCTATCTTATAATTAACTAAATATATACAACACATAATGCAACAATTGCAACAAATTGCCCATCAAGGGTGTTCGCGTTCTACCAAGATCATTTATTAAATTATTATTTATAAGTGAAAGTTTATTTTTATATTTCATGTAATATTGAAATGATAGATCTTTAATTAAGTTGGTTTTAGTTCGTGAATGCAATCTTGTAGTTCGGTATTTCCCCGAGACATTTAATATTAATTTTAAAAATTTGTTTTGTAAGATTTGAATTTTTTGTTTGTGGATGTTAGCCGCATTCCACCATAGAGGAGATCCATACAAGATTACAGCCAGTACAACTGTCTTATAAGCTAACATTTTGTTTTCAAACGATAGGTAACTTTTTTTATTTAATAAAGGATATAGCACATAAAAAAGTTTATTAACTTTACTTATTATAAAATTTAAGTGATTTTTGTATGTCACTTTTGGATCCAGGAGAATGCCAAGATATTTGACCTGTTTTTCCCAGGTTAATTGTTGTCCGTTTATAAGCAGATTTGTTTGAGGTAGTTTAGTTGTCATCATACACCGCGAAAAATATATAGCCTGTGATTTGTTAGAGTTTAGTTTAAGATCCTATTTTTTAAAGTAAGCTACCAATATGTTGATATAATCAGTGAGTCTACTATGACTTGTGAGTAGATGTCGGAGGTGTAGATTGATGTATCATCAGCAAATAGTGCAATTTCGCATTCAGCTTTAATGGGTATGTCATTTAGAAAAATACAAAATAAAATAGGGCTTATTACAGATCCTTGTGGGACCCCCGAGTTGATATTCATTAGAATGGAATTGGAGTTCCGGATCTGAACAAAATATTTTCGATTTTCGAAGTACGATTTCAATAATTTAATTATGTGGATCGGGAAGCAATATCTATGAAGTTTATGCAAAAGACCATTTATCCAGACTAAATCAAATGCCTTTTCTAGGTCAAGAAGGACCATGCCAGTGGATTTTTTCAAGTTCCTTTGGATTTTAACATGCTGGGTTATGCGATCGACTTGATGGATGGTAGAATGTTGGTAACGGAAACCGAACTGTTGCGGTATTAACAAATTGTTTTCTTCAATAAAGTCATTTAGTCTATTTTTGATGATACACTCGAATACTTTACTAAACGAGCTAAGCAAGCTTATCGGTCGATAGCTGTCTACATCACATGGGTTGCTTCATTATTGCAACCACCTTAGTTATTTTCCAACAAGAGGGAAAATACGATAGTCTAATACAATGCGACAATAAATTTGTTAGAACTTTAAGTCCAGATTCTGGAAGATGTTTCAATAAAATATTGAAGATTAAATCTTGGCCAGGTGCTTTGAGGGGACGGCTGTTATTTATTATCCCTCTTACCTCTCTTCTATTGATACATGGAACAACGAAGCGTCGGTTACCACATAGTTATTTATAAGTTCCATACTGTTTTTAATCTCGTCTGATTCTAGACTGGTGACTGCAGTTCCGAAAGGTTTATGGAAATTTTGAGCAAGTGCTTGACATTTTTCATTTGAATCAATAATTTTACTACTGCCATCGGGATGGTTTAATGGTGGGATGCAAGTGTATTTTTTTTAGTAATCTCACCGTGTGCCAGTATGGTTTAGATCCTTTGTCCAAAGCTTTTAACTTATCCTGCCATTTAGCGTTAACAATATCATAGATTTTTTGTCTAATTACAGCATTAAGCAAATTAACAATATTTCTAAGATAGGGATCTCGACTCCTTATCCATTGTCTACGCCTCACATTACGGAGCTTGATAAAATTTAGGATTTCGTCAGACAGAATTAACTTATATCTACTCGAAGGAACAATAGTAGGCACAGAGAACTCTGCTGCTTCCTTAATAGTATCCGCAAGCTGTTTTGTCATCGAGTCAATTTGGCTAGTATCTGTGATAATTTGGTTGCTAGCGTATGACTTCAGTTTGTTATCAATAAAATTGTGAAATGAGAACCAGTCGGCTTTTTTAAAATTGAAAGATTGAATTGTTTGATTTATGCGACAGGTTTGTAAGCGGATAGAACACAAAACTGGAAAGTGGTCTGAGTTAAGTTCATTTTTGGATCCAATATAGTTTACAGGAACTTCGTTACTTGCTAAATAAAAATCAAGAGTACTATTAGTTCTATTAGTTTGATGGTAGGTAGGCGTGCCTGGAGAGTGCAAGAGAACATTCGCACGGCTGTTAAGTAAGTCAAATAAGGTACGTCCACCTTTGTTGGATTTACTACAATTCCAAAATGAATGGCGGCAATTAAAATCCCCACCAAGAACAAATGGGCTATTTGAATTGAATAGGCGGCTAAGATCCCCTCTAAAATTGCAATGGCTAGATTTGGGCACGTAACATGAAGTTATTTTTAAGTAGGAATCAGGCAGTTCCAATTGAATAGAGATATTTTCAATACTTTAAAGAGTTAAAGTGGGAAGTAGAGTATGTGGAATGGAATTTTTGATGATGATAGCTACACCTCCGCCAGATTGGTTGTCGCGATCATTTCTATTGATCAGGTAAAGTGGGATGTGGAAAACTGTGTCTGGTTTAAGGTATGTTTCTGAAATAAGCATAATGTCAACGTTATATTTATCAAGGAAATTAATTACCTCATGTTGCTTATTTTTTACGCTGTGAGCATTCCAGATGCAGACATTCAAATAGGTATTTACAGACATATTGAATAGCTATTGCCAGAATGACCTGGACCTGTTCCGCTGGCGTACGGCATCTCCTGAGTCCATCCATGATGTTTTCCAATATCAATAATAATTCACTGGAAGAGTACAATTTAGAACTATTTGGGATTTCGGATTGTTGCACTATAGGAGCTGTATTTGTTTTAAATAAATTTGACCAATTAACTTGTGAAGTTGAGGCTTCTATGTTAGTTGGTTGACTGAATTGCTGATCTTTAGAATTCAACAAGCTGGGAAATGCTGATGCCCCCCAATTGAAAGATTGCTTAGACTTAGATTGGTTGCGTTTGTTGATCTGTTCCCGAATGCGTAAAAACTCATTTCGTTTTGGACAAATCAATGTTTTCAATGTTTTGTTTCAACACTTTTAAACGGGCATTCTTCATCATCTATATGAGCCTGGGCACAATATCCACAACGAGGCTTCATATTACAGTTGCCCGAAGTGTGACCGAGCCTGAAGCACTTCAAGCATTGTGTGAGTCGTTCCGGTTTTCTATGGGGAATATCTCAAGTACAAGCAATGTGTCCAATAAATCGATGGCTTTTCAACTGGTTTAGAGTCGTTGTTTTTGGAAACGAGACAAAATACATTGCACTATCGTTATTCATATTCTCCTTACGCTTAACTTTTGTAATGCGCGATGGTGAGAGACCAACCTCTGTAATGTAAGTTTCCACCTCCTCAATAAGCATGGATGGTAAACCGAACAACACGAATCTTGAAGTTTTATTCTCATCTGGTGTGAATGAGAAAAATTCTGCATTATTCTTTTTTAGCTCCTCGGATAGCTGAGTGTAGTTTGATTTGTCATAAGTTGTTACCCTCAGGCCAACAGACGTAAGCTTCATGTCGAATTTGCTTACTTTAAGTTTATTCATTATCTCTCTAATTTGAGCTGAGTTCAACTTGGTGACAATCGGAGGTAACTTGTATTGTTGTTATTGTTTATTCGGATTTTTATTTTTATTATGATCATTGTTTACATTTTTGTTTTGTAGAAAATTTTGGTAAGTATTATTAATCGGAACAGTATATGAAAGTGGGTAGGCAGTACCGTTGTTTCTTGTATTATTACTAGACATGACTGGTCTATATTTTTTTAAATGATGATTGATATCAAGGTCACTATCTACATCATCACATGATCGTTTTTTGTTCATAAGTTAGATAAATCTAACTTATGGATTCACTAACTGTCACTAATACTATAACTATGAATGTCTATAAATTATAAATCCAAAGTGAATTATCAATATGGTTGTAATTGTTATTAAATTACAGTACATTATTTTTATTTTATTCAAATAAGACACGTCTATTTATATTAACCCACTATTTATATTAACCCACTAAAATCTCGAAAAGTTCCGAAAATTCGTGTAAATATAACTTAATGTTACTAATACTACTAAGCAAAATGCTACTAAGCAACTTAGAGCTACGCACAACAAAACGGGTATCGGATAATTTGTTAAATATCGAACAATCATTTTCTTCGAATAGGCTCTAAGATTCTTGAGTAATATCGAGCTATTAAATACACTCAACAATTTCAAACGTACTCGAATAATCTCGAATAACTTTCGTTTCGAAACACCGAATCACCTATTAAGGTTCGAACATCACGCATCTCATTTTCATGTTAAACTCCAAAAATCTCCAGAAATTTTAAAAAGGATCAAAAGTAAAAGTTAAAAGGATATTAAATCGTGAAGCGACGGGAATTTCCAAAATCAGGAAAACCCCGCCAAAAACAACCGAAAAACCACATTCACTACGCATTTGCATTTTCCTTATATGTATTTAAAATAGTTTTTCAAAATGAAAAATATCTGGTAAATGAGAAACTATAAGTCGAACGACCGCTAATTGATTATAGAGACTGACTGGTTTGACTCAAGTATACGTTGATTTGCTTTCTAAAACCAAGGGCGCACTTAATGAAGGAAACAAGAAATGGTTTTCAGTTGCGGGTAGATATTTTTCTAAGAAGAAAGGTTTAACAGTATCTTCTTGATTTTTATAAACATCAAAATGATACTTCGCAAGATGCTTAGTAGCAAAGCAGATGAGCAATTGCTCCCTTTTTCATATTAACCTTATGCAAAAGAAATTTAATCTGTTGTCAATCACAATGAAAATTTTGCAATCAAATACAACCTTTTCTAATCAAAACTTGATCTGTAAAAGGGTGAATTTGTTTGGCTTAATGCTTAATTGATTTTGTAAAAGGGGTAAACTTGGAGTGCAAAATGTATATTACAAATAAATGAACCCAGCAAACACTAAAATCTTTATCCTTTGATGTCGAAAGTTTTGATTTCAAATGAGTTTAGCAAATTTTCTTCTAACTCTAAATATCTGTTGGAATTTAAATGCATTTCTATTTCTATGCTGTAGTCAGGGAAATTTTTCACTTTCAGCAACCAACAAAAAATTGTTAGGTGTATCTTAAGAAAATATTCTGTGGCCACAAGGCATAACGGCATAAGTCGAGTTTTTCCATTTTACGTTTTATTTCAAATTTTAAATCTCCGTAATCGATTTCATATCATATAATTTTTTTGTAATATTTCGGCAACTACAAATAACCGTAATAAGCTTTTACAAAAACCAGAATTTTAAAAATTCATACGATTTTGAGTAACTCTTAATTTTAAAAACGTTTTCCCGGAAAATGCGAATTTTAGACTTATGCCGTTTTGCCTTGTTGCCACAGAATTTTAATAGCAACAGGAACGATTTCTTTTTTCTCTAAAAATTAGACCACCGCCTTTTCTTAATTTTCTAGAAATTACCCGTTTTTCAAATTTGAAAAGGCGGTCTACTTTAAGCTTAATCTAAACATCATTTATCTAAACTTAACTTTGAACTAATATGCCAACGCTTAATAAGTCTCCTGGGCCCCAATGACCGTGGGTTCCCCGAGGCTGCGGGTGCTGCGGGTACCTAGTTACGCCACTGGCTTCGGGTTGACTTTAAGGATAAGTTAGGAGTCAATTTGCGGGTTGAGTTGAAGTTGAGCTGGAGTTGAGTTAGGATTGGATTAAGACATAGTGAGCAGTTAGCCTTTGGTTTGAGAATTGAATTGAAAGAGAATTTGCGTTTGGGTTGAGGGTTGAGTTGGGATCCTTTCCGGGTTGAATTGGGGTCGGGTTGGGGTTAGATTAGTGTTTAGTGAGCAGTTGAGCAATCTTTATACCATAAGTGAATGTTTTTATGTATGTACAGCATATGTGTATCATATTGAAACAAATCCACAAGCCTTGACTAATTTGAACCAAACTGTACACAAACATTGTTTAAGACTTGAGAAAGGTCACTATTAATATCACAAAACTCAAATTGAACCTTTAACATTTCAAATTGAACCTTTAGCAAATTATATGAATGGCCAATTAGGATGTAACTTATCTATTTCTTAACGAATTTTAGTCAAATTTGATATCCGCTTTGGAAATGAGATTCAAAAATGATTTTTCGGTGAAGTTCTGGAATATGGATAAGTATGATGGAACTTGCCTATTTCTCAACCGATTATGATCAAATTTGACATGTGCGTTGGAAATGGGATTCTAAAATGATTTTTGGATGAAGTTCTGGAATATGGTCAAGTGTGATGAAGCGTGCCTATTTTTCAACAAATTATGATGAAATTGTGTTTGTGCATTGGAAATCGGATTCTAAAATGATTTTTGGATGAAGTTTTTTAATGGGCCAAGTATGATGTAAGTTGCCTATTTCTCAACCGATTATGATGAAATTCGACTTGAGCGTTGGAAATGACATTCTAAAATGATTTTTGGATGAACGTCTAGAATATGGCACACTTGGCTTGAACTTTTAGAATATATGGAAGCTTTCTTTTTTCTCTACCAATTATTATGAAATTCGGTTTACGCATTCCAATGCGGAAATGGGGTTCTAAAATTGAAATGGGATTCTCAAATGATTTTTGGATGAAATTTTGTAATGTGGCCAAGTTGATGGAACTTGCCTATTTCTCAACCGATTATGATGAAATTCGACTTGAGCATTGGAAATGGGATTCTAAAATGATTTTTGGATGAAGTACTGGAATATGGCCAAGTGTGATGAAGCTTGCCTATTTCTCAACCAATTATGATCAAATTCTGCTTGCGCATTGGAAATGGGATTCTATATTTAGGTTGTCTTAAAGAAACCTCAACAGGTATAATGGTATGAAGGTGCGGTGGATTGATGGTATGATATACGGGGATGGTTCGACGTCGGGGATGGTTCGACGTCACTATGGTACAATGTTACGATTGTATGATGGTTTGATGGTATTGTCTCATGATGGTATGATGGAATGATTTTTTAAGGTGATGGTGAGACGATATGTATGCCGGTATGATGGTGAGTAGGGTTTTAGTTAAAATTGAGTTGGATTAGAAAGAGGAGTTCGGTTAGGGTTGTAATCTATTTAACTCGCATCAGTTTTGACCTGAACCAAGTCATTACAAAAATTATCTTAAGAGGGAAATGCTACTACGACTTAATCCCGGTGCTCAAGTTGGGTAGAGGATGTTGTCGTGGGATTATGTAGCTCCCCTTATGATCTAGATAAAGTCGTTTTTATGAAAACAAACAAAAAGGGAAAAATATGGTAAGAGAAGTGGACCAATTACATGGATAAAATGTGATACAGGATATTGTCATTAGGATTTTTATTGGTTTTTTAGAAGAAAATATCTTCAAAGGTGGGATGCAGTTTTCTTAGTTTATTTTTTCGGGAATTGAATATATTTTGTAACGGTGATGACAAGCGCCCATTACAGCGTTTAACTTGAGGTCGAATTTAGGGTTTAGTGTTAGCATGTAGCTTTCGAATCGAGTTAATTTTGTGATTAGATTGGAAAATAAGTGTAGAGTTGAGCAGAGGGTTGGAATTTGGGTCGAGCTAAGTTGAGTTGACGTAGAATTAGAATTTAGTTAGCTTGCATTGGAGTGTGAGCTGTTCGATTGGGGAATTAATTAAGGGTTGATTTGGTGATTTGATTGATGGCTGAGTTGGTTGTTAATTTGATGATTGCGCTAAGGATTGTGTTGCGATTGAGATTAGTACAGGTCGAGTTGTAAACTGAGTTGGAGGTTAAGCTGATGGTTGACTTAAGAAGTTCATTTCGGGATTGAATTGGGAGTTGAATTAACCAACACCGCAGTTCTGATATCCTTATGAGGTTTCAGCCCATTATATTTTTAATTAGAAGCTCTATAATCACTAGTAAGCGATTTGTGGCGGCTTATTCATACATTTATTCACCCATTCATTCACCACTTCAATTAATTCGTCCGCACAAAAACAATACACGTAGTCACTGGTGCAAACATACTAACTGCGCGACGAAAAATAAAAACGAAATCACAAAACAAAATGCATAAAAAAATTCAAATTAGTCTCGCCTCGGAATTAACTAAATAAAACATACAACACAAAATGGTGGAAAATAAAAACTAATGATATGTAAAAATAAAGGAAAACGGATTTTTTTATCTAAAACAGTTTACCTAAAAACAATTTATTTAAAACAGTTTCTTTGAAAACCATTTATATAAAAACATTTCGTCTAAAAACAGTTAACCTAAATATAGATAGTTAGGCTAAAACAATTCATTTAAAACAATTTGTCTAACAACAATTTATCTAAAGAAATTCATCTAAAACAGTTTACCCAAAACCATTTAACTAAAACAAATTTACCTAAAAATAGCTAATTTGTCTAAAAATAATTCGTCTAAAATAATTTAACTAAAACAATTTACCTAAAAACAATTTGCCTAAAATAAATGCTTTAGATAAATTCGTCTAAAACAATCCGTCCCAATTTATCTAAAATTATTTAATTAAAAATAATTTCGACGTAAACTTGGCCATTCCAAAAAATGTTTTTAAAAATGTGTCCTTACTAAATTTTATCAATAGCCTTCTTACTTTGGTAACTGGGGGCCTATTCTCGAATTCCACATGCATTTTCCACATGTGAAGATCTGTCAAAGTTCACACAAAAACGTTTGAAAATTGTGATTCATATATAAAACACATGCGGCATGGACATTTTCCTATATGGGGAATTTTTCCACCTGCTTATACCCATTCGAAAATATTCCCTTAGTACCAAAAAATTCAATTTTTATGAAATTTGACAGATGTCCACATGTGGAAAATGGATGTGGAATTCGAGAATAGGGCCCCTGGAATAGTAATTGGTATAAAAATAAAAATGCAAATTAACCGATAATCATTTTCTTTTTACTTTTATCACGGGTGGGATTATGTAAGCATTACGAGTTTCGAGTTTCTCGAAATTGCGACAAAACACGATTTATGTATAACTTTACGAGTTTTCGTAATTGCGACTTGTTGCTTTGGACAGAACTCGTAATGATTAAAAAGATTATTTTTAAGCGTTTTGTCGCAATTTCGAGAAACTCGAAACTCGTAATACTTACATAATCGCATCCCAGTTGACATTAAAAATTAAATAAAAAAACAATCAAATTTTTTAAAATTATGCTAGAATAATTCTATACCAATAAAAACTTGGTTCGAAACTATTCATTACAGAATGAAAATACACGTCATTGTTGTTGTAGAATTCCCAAAGAAAGACTACAAATATTTAAACAAAAAAAAAAAAAACAGATTTTAGACTAATTGATTTTAGATGAATTGTGCTTAGACAAATTGTTTTTATAGGTAAATTGGTTTTAACTAAATTGTTTTAAGCTGTATTTTGTTGAGCAAAAATTAATTCGAATTATTTTGGAGTAATTTTTTTCTTAACAGAATAAGCCGCGAAATATTTTTTCGATTTAATTTGTATATACTATGTTGGTATTTCTTCTGTTTTTCATTCAAGCAGTTACGTATTTTATTTGTTCGAGTTTTAAGTACTTTTCATACCAGGCGCCTCAAAATTAGTTTTATTCGATTGATACCGTTTACTTTTATAATAATAAATTAAATTTGTTGAAAAATAATTTATTTTTAAGTGATAATTTAAAAAAAAAAAAAAAAGAAATATATTACAATGAAGTTATCTACAAAGCCAAGGCAATGCGTTCCACACTCGACTGCGAGATTTTAAAGTAGTATAAAGCAAACTGCTTTCTCAACATAACCTACAAATCACATTTTTTGCACAAATATTTCATACTTACCAAAAAATCTAGCTCATATGTACGTTACAAATTTAGAATATCTCAGTTCTTGCTATAATTCACGTGTAAAATAGACCTAAATAAAATATTTGATAGCAACCGAATGTTCAAAGCCAACGCCACCGGTATGAAAGGGTCTCAGCTTCGCATTTGTGGTAACTAAATATTTCGAGCGAGGCGCCTGATATGAAAAGTACTTTAAATAAATCAAATTTTTTGTTCGAAGTATTTAATTCAGAATACACCTTTAGATGACTTGTTTTTAGGTAAATTGCTTTAGACGAATTGTTGTTAGGCAAATTGTTTTTACGTAAATTGGTTTAGCTAAATTGTTTTAGGTAAATTGTGTTTAGATGAATTGTTTTTAGGTAAATTGTTTATAGGTTAATTGTTTTTAGATAAATTGATTTCAGGTAAATTGCTTTAGTTAAATTGGTTTAGATAAATTGTTTTAGACCAAAAGTCCTCGAATCAAAAATAAGTAATAACTAAATAATTATATACATATATATTAAATTAAATAAATAAATTTACATAAATTAAATTAAATAACAAAAGTAAATTATTAAATATTGTAAATAAACGAGTGCTTTAGATTTAACGCCAAATACTTTGGTTGTTGTGCAAGTGTAATCTATAAATATATGATAAAGAGGTTATATTTATTTGTTTATTTGTATGTAGAGGTAATCTCTGGAACTACTGAACCAATTAAAAAAATGTTTCACTAATAAAAAGCTACACTATCCCTGAATAATATGGACTACAACCTACAAATCATTTTGATATTAATAAAATATTTAAGAAAAAAATAAATAAATATTTAAGAAAAATTTAAAATAACAACACATATTTCCTTATTCATGGTCCTTTTATACTCAATTAAATAATTATTACTTAATGTAACATGAATTAATATACACAATAAACCATTTAAACATAAAATTTAACTTAAATCTAATCATCAATTTCCTCCCAATCCAGAAAATAAAATATATAATTATTAAAATATGTAATATATAAAATATATATTTATATAAAATGATTTAAATGATATCTTACAGCACCACAACACCTAGACTTATCAATAATTCAAGTAGGTACTATTATGTGGAGTTCTTTCAGGTTTATCAATTCCATCAATTTTGAAGGTGGCTGAAAGAACGACAAAGCTGCATGGTGTTGCTTATCATTGTATTGGTAACCAAACAATATATTTTTGATTTGAAGTTTTGCTGTCAAAACTTATGTAGGTCTCTTGTGTTTTAATCGAAAAGAAAGAAAAAAATAAAACGAAAGGAGGCTAAAGAAATGAGACACACAGAAAAACTCGAAATTCTGGCGGAAATTTTGAAAATTCAACAATAAAATTTGTATTATAATGTTTTGTTTTTTTATGTTTTAAAATTTTTTTTTTTTTTTTTTAATAAAAATGAAATTTAATTTATAATCTAGAAACTTTCAGTTATTCGAATTCATTTTATTTCTCCCATGTGCTTTAATACAGCTTCAGACAGTGTCCCTAGCCCTTCATTTTCATTTGATTGTGATGTCTGATTTTCTCCTTCAATATGATGTTCGTCGTTAAATGATTCGTCTTTTAAATGATAATCCACGAATTGTAAATTTAAAAAATGGCGTCAAGCTTGTTATTGTTTTTATATTTGACATATATGTTTGTTAGTGTTAATATTTGCTGGAGGACAAATTTATCAAAAAACCTCAATTTTTCAAAATTGATGTACATAAAAAAAATATCAACTTTGTTGGCTGATAGAAAGCGCACAATTGATTTACGTAATTTTTTTTTATGTAACATCATTTTTTTTTGGCTGAAAGAACTCCACATAAGTATATTAAGAATCAACAAATAAAATTAACACTGAACACTAAATTTAATTGATACAACACCATAATAACAAATTTTATTACTAAACTGAATAATTATTATAATAGAATTTTCAGTATTCCCGAGTACACATCGAACAACCATTTATACATCCCCAAGCCTATCAATTGACTTTTGTATGTAAAAACTGTAACCCAAACCTCAATAAATTCATTAAGTTAATTATTTAAGTTCCATCCATTTAGCATTACGATTTTCCTTTACATAATTCTCCGTTGCTCACATTCTTTTAATCAAAATTTGGCATGCATAAATAAATATGTCATTATGTGCTTATGTATTGCAAACCAAATCTCAACTCAACTCGAAATTAATATTTCAAAATTAGTATTTATTTATAATATATAATTTAGTTAATTATTAAACATATAATATTAAAAAATTAATTAAATATAATAAATGTATTTTATAATACTCTACAAAAAAAAAAAAAAATAAACCATATCTAAATATACTTCACGTGTAATATATATGACGGTTTCCGATACGACTCAAATTTACTCTTTTATACAACGTATAAGAATCCTATTTGAGTCGAATCCACTTAAACTTTTGTTGCGTTTGCATAGATCATGTTTGATCAAGAATACATACTATGAATGTCTCATCATTACAAAAAAAAAAAAACACCAAAATAGAAAACCACATCAAAATAAAAATAACATAAACTTATATACTAAAGCACCAACACATATTGAAGGTAAAAATTTTCGCCCATTTATCAAGTGCGTATCAGGCGACATATCATGATTCATTATAATATAATAAACTATAACATACACACACAAACAAAACCCCCACAGCGACATACAACAATCCTGTTCCAACACATAAATGAATACATCATTATGTGTTAAAAATCAAATCTTACCTCAAACCAATATTTCCAAATTAGCATTTTATTTAAACTTAATTTGATGCAGTTTGTAATACCCTGTAAAACAATTATTAATCATACCTAAATAAACCGTTCTAAATGAATTGTATAAGGCGGTTTCCAATTCCAATTCGACTCAAACCCATTCGATTATACAAAGTATAAAAATCCTATTTGAGTCGAATATACAAAATCTCATTGTGCTTGTATAGTTCATATTTTCAAGAATACCATAGTTGTTTCAAGAATACAGAGAAACACAAAGAGATAAAACAACACCAGCATACAAATAACATAATCTTATATAGTAAAACCACCAACACAATTTGACGGTTTATTTTCTACCATCTTTCATGTGCGTAGCAGGAGACCTTATAGCGCACATACAAACATACCTGATCTATGTATCAAGATACAGGAAAATATTTGTGACGACTACACCAAAACCAACGAAAAAGTCTCCCTTTTTTTTGTTATTGTTTGTATATTACAATACAGAAACCAACAATGAGAAATGAGACAGCTGTATAAACATATTGTTGGCCCTGTTATACATATATCATGTTTTGATTATCGTGTAAAAATACAATCTAATATGAAATTAACTATGACGTATGTCTATTTAAGTTGAAATCTATTTCAATAATATCCAATTATTAGACTTTATAGTAATTAAAATTAAAATTGAATTTTATGTACAATCACACAAAACACCAAATCATGCACTTAAGCAAGAAATCAATAGTTTTGATTTCTCTATCTACAAATATAAAATATTGCCTGACAAATGTTTCCCGGTGGATTGCATTTTCCAAAATTACACTTTGATTATTATTTCACTACACTTTAATTATTATTACACTAAAATTGAATTCAATTAGAATTAAAATTAAAATGTATATACATATGGTATGTATATAAAGTATATAACCAAAATAAAGATAAAAACAAAATTAAATTAAATTTTTGAAGAGGATAGAAAAACACGTCTATCCTCTTTCACGAACATTTGCTCACCATTTAAAAATGAAAAAATTGATCACAAAAAATAAGTTTTTTGGAAAAGTCAAGTGTTATATGCTGAACTACCTTGTCATCATTACCAAAAACATGATTCATGAATCATGCGGGTAAAACAATGTAACAACACGGCATCTGTTCCAAGGAATTCCAGATCGGTGAAGAATGGTATCCTGTTTATCGTTGTCCAGATGTTAATAATGGTGGTTAAATCGCCAATTTAAATATTCTGAGAAGAAGATATTAGACACATTATTCGACAGAAACTTAGGATTTTACTTTGCCTTATAATGATGACAAAAGCTTAAGCAATTTTGGTTTACCTTTTTCTAATCGATAACGTAATAATACTCTATAATACTCTAGAGACGATCCCAACTAACATTTTGCCTTATAAATTGTCTTTTAAGAATATTTTTCACTTAAAAGAGCCCTAGAATAATTTTCTCCAAGAATGTTTAAAACTGAATACTTACACGTATTAGCTTCTTGTCAAAGAAATGCCGATTTATAAACGATATTATATTCTTACATGGCATTTTTACACCTTGGCAGATTCTGTTGTAAGGCTGTTCTTACTCCACACTTAGTATACTCTTATTGTTTTTAGTGGAAAAGTTTTCTTAGCCAAGACATATTTAGTCTTACAGTTCTCTTAATTTCTTTCTTTATTAGTGTTCTGTAGGATTTCTCTTGACCAAGAGTTTTGTAAGATTAAAACATAAACAAATCTTTATATAGAACGCTATAAGATTACATATTAAGCGCGTTTTTTTATTCGCTCCGGATAGCTGCAATCGAGAGCCGTCATATAAAAAGCGGCTCCCGATAGCGCTCCTTATAAATAGGTAGAGCCAAATATTTTTTATTTCAAGTTTTCGCTAAACAATTGTATTAAAAATGATAGTTTGATGTTAAATAAGCTTAGTTTACTAATAAATAGCGCGTCAAATTTAAATTTAGGCGTAAAAAAATGACGGATCTCGATAGCAGCTATCCGGAGCGAATAAAAAAACGCGCTTATTGTTTAAATTCTTTTGCAAGAGCCTTTAAAGTGTGTTTCTTTTAGAAAATATGACATTTGTTTGAGTACCGCAGAAAACAAAACTTAGTGATTGACGTAACTCTAAAACTAATTAATGTTAAAAATCGAGTGTCAGATATATTACAGTTTTATTCAGTTTTTTTATTTAAAATAATATAGTAAATATGTATGTCTCTAAATATATAATATGTATTCGCAAAATATTCTCTTAATACGCTTGGATAAGTTCTCTTTAAGAAAAACTCATACCTCTCCCTTATTAGATACTTACTTTATTCTTACATAGGAAAATAATTAATAATATTATTTTAGGAGACATTTCTATCAGTGGCGGGCTCAGGGTAAATCTCATTTAACTATTTGACGACAAAGTATACAAATACACAGTTTAGCAACAGTATAACCGATTTGTTGTATCAGGTAAATCAGGCCAAGTCCAGGAAACGGTGTAGAATTCTTTGCATGTATATTTTATATTTTATACAGGTCAAAGTTAACCCTATACTGAGATTTTTTTTTTACAAGCTCTTTCAGACCATATGTTACAATTATTGGTGATCGTTGTAGATGGTCAGCACAACGAACGAGATTACACACAATTGGACGCGGCGTTGTGCTTAGCGCCGAGAATCGAACTCGAGACCGCGGTGTGTCTAAGTCGTCACCTAAACCATCACTACATGACCGGTTAATTAACGTGAAACAAAATTGATTGATCTGCATGAGACGTTCGCTGGCATCGTATGGTTAACGAACGTTTAAAACAATAAAATATCATTTAGAATACATTAATGATTTTCAGAAGTCTGTTTATACAAATTGAACATTTATGTTCAAAAAAATTCCCATATATGAATATTAAAAATGTGTGTATAATACATTTTTTGCTCTAAAAAGTGCATGTATGTGTGTAATGTAATTAGGTATTGTGGTATTATTTAACAATTTGGTAACAATAAATTGACAACAAACAATATTAAACATATTCATTCTCGCATATTCAGTCTAGATATTTACAAAAAATTTATTACAACTAAATTTGTGTAATTTTGGGTAAATGAATATGAAAGATGAAACAAATTGTAGTTAAATTAATTAACAATATACGTATATAAGCAAGCTTTCACGGCTGGTAATACACATAAGTGTTGGTTTTGATATATAACACTAACCATTTTGTACCAAAACTTTGTTTAACATTCGAAAAATTCCATTAGTTTATTTTATATGCCTCAGAGACGTAGGAAAGATGTGTCTCTGAGAAAATAATAACTACTTTGTGATATAACCATAGACAAATTACTTTGTGTTGTGTAAATGCTGCCAATAGCTTTGTTCTTGAATCTTTCTACAAGAGAAACTAACAAGCAAAGCAGTATTTAAATCTTAAGCTTAATACTTATTATTAGACTTCACAATTTGTTTTCTTATTATTAGTGTTCACAATTATATTTATGGCCTAAATTTAATAAATTTACAGGTTCATCAGTCTAAGTGGATCTGTTCTTTTCCGCCGCACCTAGATCGCGGCGATCTCGGAGTTCTCTCTTTGGCGCTCTGGTGGATCCCCATACCTGAAGTGTACAACAAGTATTATATTGGGCCTAGGATGCTGCCTTGTGGGACACCTACGTTTATAGCAAAAGGGTCTTGCAATAGGGAAGCTCGAAATATATTAGGTTATATCAGCCATGTCATTAAAGCAACATCTGTCAAATTTGCTGTGAATTGTTTAGTAGTATGTGGCAAATCATCATGAAAGGTTATAACGTTGAACAACGTCTGGAAATCATGAAATTTTATTTTCAAAACGAAACGGACATTTCCATAACCGCCAACAGCGAGCGCTAAATTGGATGATTTAGACACCGATGACATGTGGTTCTAACAGGACGGCGTTACGTGTCACACAGCTCATGCTACGATGGAAATTCTGCACGAGCGATTTGAGGACATGGTTATCTCGCGCGGGGCGACGTGAACTGGCCACCGAGATTGTGTGATTTAACGCGTTTAGACTTCTTTTTTTGGGGCTACCTTAAACCTTAATCTTTATGCGAATAAACCACAAACAATTGATGTTGTCAAAGTCAACATAATGCCCGCAATCCAGCAAATTCATCAAGATTTATGCGACAAAGTCAGCGAAAATTGAACTTCCCGAATACGTTTCACCAAGCAAAGCCGCCAAATAAAAAAAATAAAAAATTAATATCTCACACAGAACTTGTTTTATTTACATTTTAAAATCGAGGATCTCTATTGAAAAATCCGTTATAAGCAAGTAGTTGCACTAGTTTGTTTAATCATGTATTGCCTTTCATGAAGATAGTTTCATCGCAATTTTTAATTGTATTCTTAACTTTCTTCCAATTTTACTTTATAGGTTTGAAGGACAATCCAACATCCATTTGCTCCGATAGGACGAAATTATTTGTTTCCCCGTGTGGTGCATTCTCGTTAATTGCATAAGGATTGGTTTTTCTTCATTGCCTCTCGCCCAGTCCCGAGTTGGAAGTCTAACCAGTGACAGAAAAGGTAACGGTTCCCTTAATGTGTTACCCACTTTCGTTCAACTAATTCTCTTATTCGTAAAGGGTTTCGGCATTTCTGTCCTTGGGCGTCGGTACTCACTGTTACTATTACCGATGAGTAATTGGAAGATAGATCATAGCAATCGGTTGCCTTCACATAACGACGTGGAATGCCTTTAGTTACACAGATGTCAATTAAATCAGGAACTTTGGACCAGTAATTTGGGTGACCAGCAGATAAATAATCCAGAAACTGGTTCTCTATATCTCCGTAAAGTTGTTTGCCTTTTGATGTTGGCAAGTGTGTGTAGTGTTGTGTAATCACCACCAGCAAGGAATTTATTGCCATTCTGGTTAAAAATATCGATTCTTTTTAATTGCATGTTTTGGAAGGAGGTCAACGGATATTACAAGACAGCAGTGCTACCGTGTAATTTTCCGTCCGGGTACTGGGTTTCGTATACTGCATATCCGTTAATTTTAAATAGATTTTATTCGTGAAGAGCTTTTCTGATATTAGCTTGATATCTACATTGTGCTCGATGAGAAAGGCAAGCAACTAAAGTTTATACTGTTACTGTGAAAGACCATCCGCATTGCAAATAGCTATTTTTAGGGCAATTATTTCTGGTTTTTGACGATAATTTGCATTAGTGTGTTCATATTTTGTATCAAAATCATCATTTTTGTTTCTCCATTATCATCATGAAACTTTGGATATTTTCGGTTAGTTTGTTTATAAATCTCAATAAAATTATCTTTTGCTTTCGGAGCGGCACCTTTCAGAATGTTTGCGTAGGAAAGCCCAGGTTGCGCGAAACTGCTGTCACTTGTCCCAAAATTTTCGGATTTTTGAACCATTGAAGTTCTTGGCATCAAAGTTTTTTGGTTGTAACTTGTCTTGAGCACCCTTTGCTCATATCACAATTTTATATTGATTATTTGCTTTAAATCCAACTATAAGCGCATAACTGAGCGAATATAAATAACTCGGTATTTCCATCAAATAATCATTATCACCAATTCCAAGTTCGTTACTAAGAATTTTCAACGAAGTATTTATGCGTCCCTTCCTAAAGGTCTGCTCGAATTCCGTGATAATTTTTTTTTCTCGTTGTAGTTTTTGACATTTTAATGTTAAAACAATCTCATATACTTTTTATTGCCCAAATACCTTTTTTGTTTGACGTTTATTGTGTAAATGTGAATTTAATAATTTGATAGTTTTCGATTGTGGAATTAGATATTTAAATTAGATTTGCCTTATTTTGATTAGATAATCATTCAAAACTTTTGATTTACAATTCCACAAATATGTAATTCCGAGATAACCGAAAATTAATTCATAGGTCGACTGTTTAAATCCAATCGAACGTTAAATTCTTTCTTTTCTGTCAAATTCTAACATAATGTAAGACTTTGTTAATTTAGAGGAATACTTTTTATGTCATGTTTTACGTCAAAAACTACAACGGGAAAATCAGTACCATACTATTCGAACAGCTCGATTGATTATTTCTTCAAACTACTACATGAGCTGAAAAATTTCCTATGAATTGACACATAAATGCCACTGAATTATTAAATTTCGAAAATAAAATCTATTATTAAGCGCCACTTCCATTTTCAAGTCGATCTGTATGAGGAATGGATAAATTTCAAACTTTTGGCGAGTCTACACCATCCTATGAAACTGTCCGACAATGGTTTTTGAATACAAAAGAGGTGATAATTCCACAAATGATAGAACAAATCTATGATACTTTATTAGGTGATAGTAAAGTGGAGTGAGATATAATATGATGTGATAGAATATCTTGTATGGACGAACGAATAACCACTTCACAATGTTTGAAAAAAGAAAAAAAAAATTCGAAAATCGTTGAATGAAGAGTGTATTGAGTTAAAAAGAATTATTGAAGATTAAATAAAAACATTGCAACAACAGTGGCGTTTTATTATCAATACAGGAAACTTTTCAGCTCATGAAGTATGTCCAGAATCAATAACCCACTAATTAATTAAAGCACAAGCTTATTATAGAATTAATTATTTATTCTAAGTGGAAAATCGTAACATAAATTTTCTAAATTTATTCCATCGGATACACAATACTAAAATTAATGTTCAAATAATAATTGCAAATTAAATTTTATGGAAACATATCCCAAAACATATACATATTTACATTAAATTAACATAATATTTTTAATAATCGTATTTGAGCGTTTTTTTTTCTCCCAAATTTCAAATAATAAATCGTATAAAAAATTAATCGGAATTGGTTTTTTATATTCTCGTTAAATCTATTATGCAGATTCGATATTTTATACCAAATAACCTAAAAATTTAATTTGAAGAGATTTAATTTGCTTTATAAATTTAAATTTGTCGTAACTTGGATATGATTCTTACATTATTCTCTTCATGTCGTCACACCATACTTTTGATGGTTGAATAAAAAACGAAGAATTACAATCAAATCAAAAACAACATAAAAGCACTAAAATAACGTTATAAACTACTATATATGTAAATATAATAAGTAAACGTATAAAGAAGCTTTTAAAGTAAATTTAAAAGTTCTAACATTTTTTGTTTGTTTTGCCTCGCGTTTTCCGCTCTAACTGTTTTATGTTCCATCCATACATAGAGTTTTTGATGGTTTACATATTTTATTTTGGTTCTCTGCTTCTGTATTTGTAAAGATTAAAGCTTCTTTGTGTAGAGTGTATTTTTTTATTCACAGCGACTCTTCAAGGGTCGACATGAATACTACTTGAGTTTCATTTCAAAATTTATCTTCTACGGCAAACAAACATTAAAACTTTTTTTTTTTTTTTGCTCAAACCAGATCGTAAAATTTATTTAATTTGCTAGCTTTATTTACAGAAATAATTAGGTTAATGTTGTTAAACATATAGACGGCACATCACGTGAAGCTGAATTAAGACTGCGACGGAACATAAATTAAATTTTTTAGTTTGATATAATCTTTATTGTATCTCGGTTTTGGTGGATTATTCTTCGTATTATTCCTGATGTGACACTAGAGGGAATTTTCAAATTAAGTAGAATTAGGATCAAACTCGAATTTATAAAATTTTTCATTTTTATGTTAAATTGCGCTCCTCAAAACAAAGAGAAATTTTATTTCGCTTTTTATGTTTTGTTATGCTCTTGTAGTTTATTATATGCGAACATAAAATAAATTTATATGTTTATGGTATATTGCGGTGTACAGACTTTGTCACGATAATGAAAAGGTAGAAATTTGTAAATTCTATTGTTTTTACTTTGCCATGAAGATCAAAGTGTTTTAAAATTGATTCGTAGAAGTTGAGTATCAGAAGTTGCCATAAGTAATTCAAATAAAGCGAGCTGTGTGAGATAAAAGCAATAAATTTTGAATTGAATGAGAGTGTAAACGATCGTTTTAATGTTTCACAAAGTACAATCGAACGGATTGAAATTTTAACAGCGGAGAACCTACTATTTAAAGAAGATTATTTTTATTTATAATGAGCCAATTCTTTATATTTAAACATATTATTTTTTTTGGTATAGGGCTCTTTATTTTTGTAGATTTAAACTTGAGCTTTCAATCCCAATTCGGGATCATTATCAAAAGCATAATGAAATTATTTTCAAAATGAGTTCCTTTTTATATAAAAATTCGACATAAAACAATCAAACATTTGTTACTAAAAACCGATTTTTCATGGAAACGCAAAGCCTAATGAATACATCGTTTTATGGTAATTCGATCTCTAGCTGGTGTATGAATTCGTTTTCCAGTGTTGAAAATTCCTGATTTCGGATTTTTATTGTACAATTTGAGAATTCAATTAAAGTTGGTTCGGTGATTTTATTTGTTGTCTGTTTACAGTTGGAGTTATATGCTATACTCGTTGATTTGGGATGAATGTATAATTCCCCGTAGCTGAAGTAGTCTATTTCTTCTTGGAGAGTTACATATTGACTTTCACAATTAGCTGGTTGTTGTTTAATAATTGCCGGGGCACATGATCCTTTTATTTGTTCCATTCTAGTTTCTTCGCAGTAGTGTGTGTTGTATATTATTTTACAACTTGTGGCATATACTTGATAATAAAGGTTATTTAGGATAATGAATTTTGGAGGATTAGGGTTTAGGGTTTTGTTGTTAAATGGTATAGTTTTTTATTTGATATATTTCAAAATTTTCTTTATTGATAATTGGTATTCTGCTAATAAAAATTAGTTGTTTATTGCTATCATAGAACCCTTTAAGCTGTAATAGGCTGTAAATGAGGTTGTCATTTTGTATGCGTTTGCCGTCATGTCTGAGTAAATTTAGTACGTACGTTGTTTCGTTTTGTGTCAGTAAATGTTTTGAAAATAATTGTTGTTGTGAAAACGTTATTATGTCTAAAATTTCGTCCATATTTTTATGTACGATGTCTATAATATAGTTTATTTTGTAAAAGTGTTGGTCATATATTAATAGTAATTCTAGCAGGTCTAATTTGTCAGTTATTTGTCTGTTTTCAAATTGTAGTCGTGTGAGGGTTGTGTTGACGAATTCTTGAACGTCCCGCATCCTTGTGATTAATTGGTTGTTTATGTAAATTTGTTTATTTATTTGATTGTTGAGTAAATCTTCGTTTTCGTTGATTTCGTTTATAGCTTTTTGTATATCTATAAAATCCTGGTTATCGAGGTTTCCTGTGAGGTCTTTGATGAGAGTTCCTAAACCATTTATTAGGCCCCTTTTGGTCCTTTTTGGTAACAGTTCCTTATATAGTTTCTTCAGATTATCATGTTTGTGTTGAATCATTATCCTTTTATTATTTAATATGATCGTGTATTCGCTTTTCGATGATTCGTTGGTTGTCTGAGTGATTTGGTTTTCAATTTCATCGATTAGGTTTTCGTATGGCTGAAGTTGTATTATGTGAATCATTTTCCGGTAATTTTTATAAACTCTTGCGTCTCCTATTTTTAGAGGTATGATTCCCTTATTATCCTTGAGTGATGTTACTTTGATTTCCTGTGTGTACGTCATGGGGTACCTGGAAGAGTTTTTTAACTTTATTCTTATGCACTTTTCCTTCATTTGTATCTATAGTTATCCCGTTATCTTTAATAATTTCTAGTTTTTATAATTTGCTCGTAATTTTCCGCGTTTTTTCTTTTTGGCGTAGATAAACAGTTTGAGTAATATGGGTACGGGAGGTTTTAGCTTTTTATTTCGCGCTTGTATTGTGTTTTGTTTTATTTTTAATGATTTCTCGTGTACTTCATTACATAAATGTTCGAATAACTCCTTTCTTTGGGCTGCATAGTCTGATTCATTGTTGAAGTCAATCATTCTTGTTACATAGTGCCCCTTTAAGAGATTAAATGGAGTCATCTGTGTTGTTGAATGTATAGTGTTATTGTACGCAAGTATTGCTGACATCATAATTACCTCTAGAGGGTCATCTGGTCGTTGCAATTTTATAATGCTACATAATTCTTTGAGTGTAGAGTGGAGAGTTTCCCCTGGAATTATATGGTGTGGTAACGTGTAATTGGATATTATGTTTCTCCAGTAGATTTTTTACGTCTTTTCCAGTTCCTATCTCTGAATCGGCTACTAGTTTTTCCGGTAATCCATGTTGACTGAAAAAGTGTATGAGGTTTTCCGATACAGCTTTATTAGTTTTTCCTGTTGATGGATATGCTGCCGAAAATTTACTAAATTTGTCGATTATCGTGAGAAATACTTTTCCATCCAATAGTAATAGGTCTGTGTGAATAATTTCCATTGGTTTTTTTGGTGTTTCACTCAAAGTTAATTGTAGATGCGGTGGCTGCCTGTCATATTTTGTTCGCTGGCAAATATCACATTTATTTATGAACTCTCTAATCATTTCTTTAGAGTGTGGAAAGTAATATTTTTGCTTTAGTTTTTCGTAATTTTCAATTATTCCTCTGTGTTCATTTTCTAAATGTATATTTTGTATTAATTCCATTTGTTTTTCTTTTTCCTGTACATCCGTGTACTATCTTCAAAGCATTTTATGTATTTATCGTATTTATCGTTGATTGTGATAGAAGCATCTTTTCTTAGATATTCTGTCATTGGTTTTGTAATTTTAGCAAAATTATTTATGAATTTCCTATAATACCCTAAGAGTCCCATGAAACTCTTTATATGTTTTTCTGTTTTGGGTAGCGGAAAATTTCGTATCGCTTTAATTTTGTCCGGATTGGGCTTTACTCCATCCGACGTGACTATATGTCCCAAGAAGGATATCTCTTTGTGCAAGAATTCCGATTTGTCCAATTGGACTTTCAGATTCGCGTTTTGTATCTTTGTAAATACCTTGGTTAGACTTTCCATATGCTCCTGGAGCGATGTAGAAAAGACAATAATATCGTCCATATAACACAGGCAGATTTTTCCTTTTAGTCACCAAGTACGTTGTCCATCACTCTCTGGAATGTACTTGGGGCATTCCTCAGGCCGAAGGGCATACGAACATATTCGTAGTGCCCGAATTCAACGGAAAAAGCAGTTTTTTGTATGTCGTTTGGATTTACCTAGATTTGGTGGAATCCAGAGGCTAAGTCTAACGTGGTGAAATATATGCACTTCCCGAGTTTGTCCAAGATGTCCGTGATATTAGGGAGTGGATATCTGTCTTCAATGGTTTTTTCATTGAGCTTCCTGTAGTCTATAACCATTCTCCATTTGATTTGACCTGATGCATCCTTATTTTTTGGCACGATCCATATTGGTGACGACCATGGTGAAAAACTTGGTCGGATGATTCCTTGGTCTAACATTTTTTTAATTTGTGATTCAACTTCTTGTTTATGAACGTATGGGGGGTACCTGTAGCTTTTAGTGAAGACTGGCTTCTCGTCATTCAGATCAATATTGTGTTTTATTTCGTTGGTGAAGGTTAATGGGTCGTTTTCCCTTTGGAATATGTGTTCGAATTTTGAACACAGTTTTTCTATGCTCCTTTTCTCTTCGTAATTAAGGTGACTCGTCCGTATTAATTGAGTGATGTCTTTGCTATCGTTTTTTGTAGACATTGGTTCAATGTTATGGACTTCTATGTGATTTGCTTTCAATTCTTCGCATTCTATTGGATGTTCTACAGCGAATTGTTTGTGTTGAGCCTCATAGTTTACTACTTTTACGTAGGCGAAATTATTAATACTTGTATAAACTCCCTCTGGTATTATGAGGTTATTTCTCAGCACTTGAGGTTTAAGGTAGATTTCTCCGTTGGCTACAGTTACTGGAACTTTTGCAACTAATTTACTCCTTGGTGCTATACTATACGTTGCTGAGATAAAATTTAATTTGTATTTTATTGGGATTTCTAGAGTAGGTGTAATTATCTTAGAATTTCCTAGATCCAGGGTGACTTTTAATTTTTGCATTATCTCCATTCCAATTAGACCTTGAAAATAGTCGTGGAATTTGAATAAAATAAATTGTAAAGGTTCAGTTGTTTCGAATTCGTTTAGGCCTTTTAATACTACCATTTGGCCGACAGTGGTACTGTTGAACAAAGTAGCGATGGTCAATGGTTTGATTTTTTGAATGAATTCTTTATTAATTATGTCGGGACTGATGAAATATTTAGTGGATCCGGTGTCTATTAAAAATTTGTAATTTGTTTGGTTGAATTTTATGTTTATGTAAGGTAATTGATACCCTGTTTGATGTTGATTAGTTAGTAGGCTCAAGTAGCCGTATCCTCCGATGGGGTTTGGTGAAAATCCTCATCTTCTATTTCAATTATGGGGGATGGTTCTTCTGGTGTATTTTCTATAAGTTGATCGTACGTTTCTTCATAATTTTCAATTTGTGCGTTCCCATCGTATGATTCGTAAAAGTGATCGCTTTCGTGATCATGTGGATTGGTGGAAATATTGTACAATTCTTTTGATTGGAATCTGGGCGGTCCATTTGTGTTGAAATTATATTGACGTGGATTAATAAAGTTAGAAGGTTTTTGTTGCGCGAATGTAGGTTGCCTATATTTGTTACTATTTGAACTTGTATCCATGGGCTCGAATTTCCTTTGATCGGGTTTTGGTGGTAGCCCGCGACTGTTAGCGAGTTGATTATGGTTAGTAAATGGTCGATGGTTAAAATATCGATGATCATTACGCGGCGGGTATAAATTGTTATTGGGATTAAAGAATTGATTGTTATTTGCATGCCTGGGGAAGTTTGTGACATAACTAGGTTTATACATTTGTACACGTGGTGGTACCGTTGGTTTTGTGAGTTGTACTTGGTCTATACCGAAAACTTTATTTCTCATGTAAACGGTGTTTTCTTCCTTTAAACAATAAATTCTGACTGTCGGTAGATCGGAGGGTTTCATGGCTCTAACCATTGATCCTAGTAGATCTTTCAGATTTGAAACGAATACTCCCAATCCCATTTCGTCGTACCACTTTGATTTAAATTTTATTTCATTCTGATCGCTTGTATTTAACGATGCCCAATTTTTCAGAGTATTAATAATTTCTAATACTCGCGAAAAATATATTTCTACGGGGTCATTTCTTTGATGTATGTTGTGCAGATCTCTGATGAGACTTGTTTCATCTCTTTTATCTGCGAAATGTGAGATAAGGTTTCGCCTAATTTCTAGCCATTCATTTTTTGTATTGTACATTTCTAATGCTTTATCAGCATTTCCTATAATTTTGTTTCGTATGGCACGGAGCAGTATGTTTCCATAAACTTGTTTGTCAAATGCAGGTTTTAATATTGCCGCAATGTCGTCAACGTGCGTAATAAATTTGTTCAGGTCTGTTCGGTTGCCGTCGAATGGCGGTATGTCTTTTATTGAGTCTGGTATTCGCAAAAACTAGAGAGTTTTCTCCATTTTAGTAATCTGTTCTTCTTCCGTCATATTCGAAAAATCTCTGTTCCGGTTATATTTAATACAATATTCACGAAGTTTATCAATTTTTTTTTATTATTCAACTTTAACTGTACACAATAGTGGAATTTCGCAATTTAGCGAAACAATAATCACACAGTTTACCAAAAAAATTTATTTTCTATAATAATTAGACTTTAATATTTAATACAATATTCACGAAGTTTATCAATTTTTTTTTTTATTATTCAACCAATTTATTTTCTATAGTAATTAGACTTTAACTGTATTCAATAGTGGAATTTCGTAATTTATCAAAAGAAAACGTTTTGGGAATACTCAGAATTTTGGGATAAGTAAAGGATTATTATCAAATAGTTTGCACTCACCACAGTTTTATTACAAGTATTGCCAAAAATATTTGATGAACCATCATTTATTCGCGGCAATGTCGATACTACTCCTGACTTTTCTGGGTTGATTCCGCTTCGGTTTTTTTTTAATGTTTAGGTAGTGACGCCTAGTCGTCTTTTTATTTTTATTTTGTTAATTTATTAATTGATCGTTTCACTTAATTACGTTTGACTAACCGTCAAACAACACACACGATTTTGGTTTTTACTTATTTGGTAGTGTGTTCGAGAATAAAATTTTGGTTCTAAGCACTATTTACTGAAATTCCGTCAGTATTTCACTTTAACTTAAACAATTATTGTGACACTTAAAACACAGGCTTTTATTCACTTTGCAGTATATGTGGTTGTGAACGGATATGAAAAAATATCCACTACCAACTGCGCCAATTATAGTTTTCAGGATTTGAAACTTTTATTTTTTTAAAACTCTGGATTTTATCCAGAGCGATATTTTATTTATTTTAGATTTAAAAAAAACTACAATGTTAACTTGATGAGTACAATAATAATAATGATCTTAAAATATAATTTTAATATAAATTCTACTCATAATTTAGCAAGCTAGACAGAATGTATGGTGTTATGTTATGTCTGGTAAATTCCCGGTAAAATGTAATCGTTGGTAGACACAACGCGATGTGTGATCTTGTTACATCTATTTGGTTGTGTCAGCTATAATTCCGATGTCGTTGATTTGGTGTATGTGCAACGTGACATCAATTGTTTTGTGTTTTATGCTTCATCAGCTAGAATGCGGATGTTGATTCGGTGCGGGTATGTATTGATGTTGGTTCGTTACAGGTATGTAACTACACTCCTCAGCCATTATATGCGCAGATAGTTTACACTAGTCAAAACTCTTCTGTACCACCTAAGGATACTGTTGGTAAGGACAATCAATTGACCCCAATAAACCAGCGGTTTTGGTGGGAAAGCATTTTATCTGAAATTCTGTCACTTAGTTTAAAGCAATGTGTAACCGTAAAAAATAATTTCTGTAACTTTTTGGATTTAGAGTGTCTGTATGTGATGACCTAGCGAGGTCATCGAGTACTTTTCATTCGCCATTAAATTTTTTACTTCATTTAATATTTATCTTGAAGTGGAGTTCTATTAGTAATTTGGACACTAGGTTAAACGCATTTTATAATATTATTTATCAAGGGATCAATAAATTTATTCCGAACGTTTCATTTTCGGGTATTAAAAAGGAACCGTGGTATGATAAACAGATGATTCTGAAAAATAGGAAAACTACGATCTCCAAATGCTTTTAACTATGCCGCTTTCGTCGTATTGCGCAAAATGTAGACATATTTAAATCGGTTTTTATACAAGAATTATATTCTTGAAATTGAGTCTACTATTAGGCCTAAGCCTTTAATTAGATGCCTGTAATCTTATCGCAGATTTTGTTTGGAGAGTGTGTATACAACAATAAAAAGGTGCTCGTTTCGTTTTGAAATCGATGATATATCATCCGAATTGTTAGAACTCAACATTAACCAAAACGCTGGCCCGGATTCTGTACCCCCTCTAGTTCTAAAGATAAATGCTACTTTAATCACGCAACCCATCACTGATCTATTCAATCAAAGCCTCGCTGATGATTACTTTCCCAGTTTGTGGAAATCTTCACCTATTAGGCCCATATTTAAATCTGGTGTCCGTTGCGACATTAAAAATTAAAGGAGAAGATGTATTATGCCCGTTTTACCTAAACTTATTAAGAAATTAGTTAAAAAACATTTATATTTTCATTGCAAATAAATCATTTATTTAGATTACAATATCTTACCTATTAAATGGATTACATCGTATCTAGACTCCAAAACCGCAATTTGGAAAACTTGGTGATCATGTTTCCCGAACCATTTGCTTTTTTTGCTCATTTCCACTGCCGCCCTTTGCTATTGATTTTATTCATCAATGATGTAGTTGATTGTCTGCATTATTTTGAAATTCTCATGTATGAAGATGAGATACAAATTTTCAAAACTATTAAGAGTAACAGTGATGTTATTGATTTTCAGTCTGATCTAATTATCTTTTCATTTTGGTGTTCAAAACAAAAGTTGAATAATTTTTCCGAGTATAGTACCGGACCCTACTGTATAAATAATAGCCTCCAGTATCGAATGTATTTTTTACTAAGCTTCAAATAAGGTACATACAATTTTTTCTTCACTAGGAAACGGGGGGCAAGACGATTATTTTCATTTACAATTTTAGTTTATTAGAATTATAAGCTTTTGTATGGGGTTGAGCAAATGTTCGCCAAAGAGGATAGACGTGTTTTTTCTATCCTCTTCAAAAATTTAATTTAATTTTATTTTTATTTATGTACATAGTGTAAAATAATAATAATTAAAGTGAAATTTAGCGAAATAATAAATAGTGGTGTAGTTTTTTAGTGAAATAATAATTAAAGTGTAATTTTGCAATGGAAAATGCAATCCACCGGGAGGCATTTATCAGGCAATGTTTTATATTTATAGATGAAGAAATCAAAATTATTGATTTCTGGTTTAAGTGCATGATTTTAACTTTTGTATGATTGTATATGGAATTCAATTTCAATTTCAATTACTAAATATAATAATTGGATAGTATTAAAATAGATTTTAACTTAAATAGACATACGTCGTAGTTAATTTCATATTTGATTTGATTTTTACGCTTACTTGAATGTGTTCTTGGGTTTTATTTTATGTACAATCGACACAAATATATGCTTGAAACATGATACATAGCAAAACCACCAAAATGTTTATACAGGCCGTCTCGTTCGCTTTTTACACAGATCCAATCAAGGAAATGTACTATATATTATTGGTTTTTGTCATATAATATTGAAACAAAACAAAAACAGAGAAACATTTTTGTTGGTTTTGGTATAGTCGTCACAAATATTTTCCTCTATCTTGATACACAGGTCAGGATTGTTTGTATGTTCGCTATTATGGTATTATCTATCTATAATACAATTAAAACATGATAAGTTTCCTGCTACGCACATGGTAGATGGTAGAAAATATTTACCTTCAATGTGTGTTGGTGGTTTCGTATATAAGATTCTGTTATTTGTACGTTGGTGTTGTTTTCTGTCTTTGTGTTTTTTGTTTTCATGAAACAACTATGGTGTTCTTGATAAAGCATGAATTATACAAGCACAACGAAATTTTAGTGTATTCGACTCAAATAGGGTTTTTATACTGCGTATAATGGAATAAGTTTGAGTCAAATTGGAAGCCGCCTTATATAATCCATATAAAATAGTTATTTAGGTATGATTAATTTTTTACAGCGTATTACAAACCGCGTTAAATTGAATTAAATTAATTAAATTAATATTATAACATTATAAATTAACTGATCTATATAAATAAAATGCTAATTTGAAAATGTTGATTTGAGTTGAGTTGAGATTTGGTTTGCAACACATAATAACGTTATATAAACGTATTATAAACGAATGTGAACAATGTGGAATTATGTAAAAACATTTCGAAAGGCTAAATGTATTGAATTTAATTATTAACCTAATGGAATTTATTGAAGTTTAGGTTGCATTTTTCACACACTAACGTCAAGATTACTTATACTATATAGTACACCGATAAAATTTGTAGGAGAATAATGATTCAATTTCCTTGCATTGATTTATTATTTTACTTACTTTGCAGGCTTGATTTTGCAGGATAATATGTCTATAAACGGAGTTAAAGTTTTATCATATTTATTTATAGATAAAGAAATCAAATTCTTGATTTCTTGATTTAGTGCATGATTTTTTTTTGTGCGGTTGTACATGGAATTTTAATTAGTAAATTCTAATAATTGGATCGTATTAAAATTTGTTTTAACTTAATTTGATATATGACGTAGTTAACTTCATATCTTCATTTATTTTTACGCTTACTTGAATGTGTTCTTGTCAAATGTATTCTTGAAGCTTGAGTCACAGCAAAACCTACAAAATTTTTATACAAGCTGTCTCGTTCGCTCTTAACACAAATCTTATCAAGAAAATGTACTATTAATTATTGGTTTTTGTCTAATAATATTTAAACAACAACAAAAAAAGAGGGACATTTTTATTGGTTTTGATATAGTCGTCACAAATAGTTTCCTGTATCTTGATACATTGAACAGGACTGTTTGTAGGGGTATTATTTGTGTGTGTATATTATAGTATATTATATTATAATGAAACATGATATGTCTCCTGCTACGCACATGGTAGATGGTAGAAATTTTTACCTCCAATGTGTATTGGTGATTTAGTATATAAGATTCTGTTATTTTGATTTTGGCGTGGTTTTCTCTCTTTGTGTTTTTGTATTCATGTGACAACCATAGTGTTCTTGATAAAACATGAACTATACAAACGCAACGAAAATTTTAGTGGATTCGACTCAAATAGGATTCTTATACTTTGTATAATAAAGTAAATTTGAGTCGTATCGGAAACCGCCATATATAATACATATAAAATAATATATTGAGATATGATTTATTTTTTTACAGGGTATTGGGCATTAAATTATATTTAATCAATTTTTATTAATATTGTAAGTTTATAAATTAACTAAATTATATAAATAAATACTAATTTGGAAATATTAATTTTGAGTTGAGTTGTGATTTGGTTTGCAACACATAATGACGTATTTATTTATGCATGCCAAATTTCGATTAATCGAATGTGAACAACGTGGAATTATGTAAAGGCAAATCGTGATGCTAAATGTATTGAACTTAATTAATTAACTTAATGGCGGCACCTGCTTTTTTGGTCTTCAGTATCATTTCATCCAGTTAGACTACTTAAGTAGTTGTTGATTGTGGTATTCTTAATTTCCTTGATTAGATTTTTCAGTTTATTACATAGATAATTGAGTACTGTTTTATTTTGCTGTGCACGTGTCCTCTGCCAGGTTTTTCGTGCTTTCCTTTTTTCTCGAACCAATTCTCTGACTTCCAGAGGATAGCTTGGAGCCTTATTCATATTCTTGTGGCTAGTAGGAGTACCCTTCCAAGCTGCTTTTTGAATATTATCATTAAATAATTCTAGTTTCTCTTCTATCTGTGTTAGTGTTTTAATTGGCACTTGCGGTTCAATATTCAAATTAATAAGTTCCTAGAATTGGTCCTAATTAGTTTTATGGTTTATTAACCTCAGCGCACTTTCTTTATTAACTACAATTGGGCTGATAGTCATGATCAGACGAGAGTTCCTCACTGTTCTCAACACAAATGTAGTTCTCGCATATTCATTTCGTTATGTAAAAGTCTATGAGGTCAGGTATTATATTCCTATCCACCGACCAGTGCGTTGGCCTTGGCCCTGCTTTGAAGAGCTCTTTTCCTTTAGTGGTTAGTCTGGATCCCCCATAGGTATTTTTCGCGTTTAAATCCTCTCCAATGATGAAATTTGGTCCTAGCGATTTTAACAAGATAGTGTAGTCTTCCTTATTTAAGTTATGTCGTGTGTCTTTATTATTGTTTATTTGTACTTTAATAGACATAACTTGCATTGTTGCGGTTTCAAAATTTCCTAGTTCATAATGCTTGATGTTACTGGAGTAACCAACCCCTGCTGGGTGGATGGAGTGGTAACAATGGTATCCTCGTATATTAACATATGAAGTTTTGGTAAAATGGGTCTCGGATACTAGGCAAATATCTATTTTTTCTGTGTCTAGTTTTGTTGTGTGTAGGAACATTCCTAATTCTGAAATGTGTTGCATTAGTCCATTTGGATTCCAGATGACTATTCTTAACGTTTTAGTCATTTTGTTTAATACATCATGGATGAGATTTCATCCAAGACTTAACGGTTATTTAACCTTTTATTTAAGCCTTCTAAGGCTTGTTGTTGGTTAGCTAATCGCATATTTAAGGCTTCTATGTTACGCAGCATTCTTTCGAGGACGCTATTACTAGTGCTGTTGGTTGCTGTTCCACAATTTTTGAGAATGTTTTACGTTCTCGTAGTTTTGGAGTAGGAGGTCTAAGTTCCACTTGATTTATGGTTTGTTTTCGCCCGTTTGATGTTAAACGATTTTGTGAAACTTGGTAGGCTTTATTTCTTAATTGTTGTAAAGTTTTAGCTACTTCACAACCTCTGTAGTTGGCGGGATGTTGCCCTTTGCAGTTTATGCATTTTGCAGGTACAATTTTATTCTCCGTGGCTCTCACCCGCAGTGTTTATGCGTATGGTTATAACTTTGACGTTTCTGACATTGCGGTATTAAACCGGTGGTTTTTCTTAGTGATTCAATCTTAACTCTCGTGTTAAGGATAGGTTTTGTTGGATGAAGGCCTCGAGCCATTACTTTAATTTTGCAGTCCTTGTTCATTGAGCTTGTTTGCCAATGCTCTATAAGTGTCGGAGTCTGGCGTATTAATCTTCCACACGTTATTGTTAAGAGACATCACGGTAATCTTTATCTGTCGCCGATTTTAGTATTGATTGCACCTTACCATAATCGGTAATGCCGTAATATTGATTGGCGGAGGCACCTTTTCTTTGGGTATAACCCGTTCTTTGGGTACAACCCGTAGTTGATGGTTGCCTATAATCAACCTAGGTGAGGATTCGACTTTCCTTTTTTTTTTTTTGATTTTTTATTAGTTTTTAACGTCCAGGCGTATTGTTCGGTTTCTCTTTCAAGTTCTTCTTCATCGGTATGGTACTCTTGTTCTTTACTATTGTTCTCCGGAACCTTTGTTTGAAGACCCATTTTCAGCTCCTCGTTTTCTATCTTGAGCTTCATAACCTCGCCGTGTAGCTGGGTAGTAAAACTCTGGATTTCGTTCAATTTCTTTCTAATACCATCAATTTCTTTTTCTTTATCTGCTTGGGAGGAGTAGCCAATTATGGGTGGTGGTGAGTTAGCAAGTTTAGGCCTCCTTCCAAACACGTTTTCTGGTAGCAATGAGTGGCCCACCCGAGAATCCATGGAGCCTACCTCCGCAGAGGGTGCATTTTGCGTATAATTCAGCGTACCACTTGGGGTATTATTCTCATTAGTTTTGTGATGCATTGCTACCTGTTTGGTCTTGTTACATCTATCACTCCGACCAGAATGAGTTGATAGTGGATCTCGGATGAGAACATCATTAGCTAAGTTCTCGGTAGTCGGTTATCCCGCCGTTACTCGGTCGTCAGAGCCTCGTTTGTTAATTAGCAGGGAGCACCACGAGCAGGTGAAGTTGACATTTGGGCTGGCACAGCGTGACACGTTACCCCCAAAATTCGACATGTGTGTTAGAAATGTGATTCTAAAATGGTTTTTGGATGAAGTTCTGGAATAAGGGTAGGTGTGAGGTAACCTACCTATTTCTCAACCAATTATGATGAAATTCGGTTTGTGAATTGGAAATGTGATTTTAAAATAATTTTTGGATTAAGTTCTGGAATATTGTTGTTCACTTGATTTTGTCGGGGCCATTATAGAGTTTTCCGACATATCAATAGCCTATAGTATAGGCTAATTGAAGCAAATGATGTGATATGTCCGAAAACTCAAGGATTGCGCTAACAAAATTAATTGAACAACTTTTCTCAAAAATACGTCTGAATTTTTACAATCTTAACTTGTCAATTGATTTTATTTATGATTTCTAGGTGCTACCTAAAGTTTTGTGTTGTTTATTTTTATTTTATTATAATTATTTAATCATTATCCACGTTATATTTCGTTTCAATTTTTATTTTTTTTTTTTAATTGAATTACACTGTAAAATATTATGTACACTTTCTTCAATATTCTCTTTGACAAATTTAGTCAGAAACTCTACACCGATTGGCCAATAACCAACCCGGTTGAGGCCCCAACATATAAGATAGATATTTTATAATTGGAACAGCGTTAGTTACGATGTATTTCACTTCTTTATTAATTTATTTTATTTATTGAGCAACTTTGTTGTGCCGTTCACACCCTAGGAGTATTCGTCGTTAGCTAACTTTGCCATTGTTTTCTATGCTTCGTTATATCTAAACTCGCATTCAGTTGTACCGATTTTCACATCGGCATTACCTCGTATGGTCGTGTTTGCGGACACTTATGTAGCTGTAAAAATTTCGTCTACGAAATACGATTTAGGACTGTAAGTAACCTACTGAAAGTGTTGCTGCTTTAACACAAACAAAAACTAGAAATCCGTTCTAATATCATTAAAAATCTTAAAAATTGTAAGTAAACTTTCAAAACGTTCTCCTGAACATTGACTTTTTTGAATGTAGGGTGCGTTTTATATATACTTCCAAAAGAAAGGCAATTTTGAATTTGTCGATTTTATTTTTAATTGCGCATAATCAGAATATGGTATATCGAAACGTTTCGTTTTTTTAAATTAATTAATAAAAAGTAAATAAAGCCAAAACTAAAGAATAATTTTATTAATTTATTTAGCTTCGACTCAGCGAGAATTTTTAATAATTCTTACAGTGTTTTTGTCAACTGTTTCACTAATTCATGTGCAATTTTGGTGTTATTCCGACAAATGTTGTAACCCGCCATATTTTCTTATTTTTCTAGTTTTGTCGGAAACTTCATATTCGTCAAATATTATTTAAACCAAACCACACGGTTTCATAAATCTTAAATCAAGAATACGAATTCGGTTGCGATGATTTATACTTCTAACGAGCAAGAATTTGTTTAATTCAATCCATTTTCCCCAACAGTATATTGCGACCATTATCAAAATTGCAATACGTCATGTATATGTCATATAACAGCTATTGAAGCGCTTGAGTTTTAAAGTAAAAAACTTTCACAAAAAACACAAAAATTAATTAAATTCTAACTTTACGTGTGTACACAACATCAATCGTTAAAAGCAATTTCAAATTTTTAAGAGGTACAAATGTATCGTAACATAGTTCAATTTATATTAATTCTTCTTCCATTACAGTGCTATACCTATATACGAGTAACTCGTACTCGATATATCAGAAAAACAAAATTTTTCCCAATAACATTTTTTTTTCTTTCATTCATTCGATTACGAATGTAAACGATTTACGACAACAACAAAACAAAACAAAAAAAAAAACAGAAAAATCCGAAACAGTTGGAAAATTAAATTTTCGTAATGATTTATTGCTACCCCATCGTGTCGATAGCAGCTAATGTAATATTGAATTTGCACGGTAAGAAGGGCACAGAAAAACAAAAAAGCTTCATGCCCTTTTGTAATTATTCATCTTCTCGTTTAGTTTTTTAATTTACAATTTTTAAACACAATCTGTCAGATCAAAAAATATACGTTGAAGCTTTTCATGGCAAAACATAATTTATTCATTTTGATGGTTTCATATAAATACACTTTCATTACAAAATGTATAGAAGAAAAACTCTTGTCATTTTGTGTTAAGGTGTAAAAACTCTATAAAACAATATATTTGTCATAGGTAGGTAATACATAAGACAAAAGCTTTGAGTATAAAAACCATAAACATTATTTTTCTTGACGAAATCATTTTTCATTTTATATAAATAATGATAACAAAGAACAACACTATGGACTTATAGTTGTTGGGAGGGAAACAAAAATTAAAAATTTTTTGCCAAGAGTTTTGATGGGCAACCAAAAATCCCATACCGCATAAACAAAACAACAATATATCTTTTGGTCCACTTGAATTCTGAACATTTCGATTCAAGTCGTTTAGTAATAGCTTTTTGGTATTATGTAATATTATTACAGGAAAAAATACATAATTTAATAGGTTTTTGAACTTTTTTGCTTGGTTAAGTCAGAGCCTACTCTATAAATAAGAGCCTCCACATTGACTGTATTTTTTACTAAGCTTAAAATAAAGTACATAAAATTTGTTCTTTACTATGAAACTATATGGGAAAACGATTGTTTTCATTTACATTTTTAGTCTATAAGAATTATGAGCTTTTACATTATTTTTATACGAAAATGTTCATAAAACGTGTAATTTTATTTGATTGAAAAATCGAATCATGAAAATGTTTATTTCTTAATGAAAATCCTGTTGGAATATAAATTATTGCTAAACTTTTATGGAATGTTGTTGTTGTAAAATACGTCATAACATAAATTTAATAAACAATTATAACCATCTCTTTTTAGTCTCCTTCTAAAAGCATTGCCACATGACAAAAATCTCTCCGAATATAGGTTCATATCATGTGGCAATGCTTTATTAACGACATTTTGTTTAAACCATAGATGTCGCATACAATGAAAAACTTATAAAAAGAATCAAATAGGTGATCGAACCGGTCGGATTCTAAAATCGGTCTGATTTTTGATTTGGTTAAACATATTTTTGGTCGCTTCCCTCTATATTAATAATTAAATTGTAATAATAATTAATTAAATATAATTTTTTTATAAATTTGCTAAAATTAAACCATTTCTATGAAAGAAATTATGGTAATTTTACGTAAAAAAGTTTCTTTCAAATCGTTTACTCAGCCCGAATCCCTGTTGTTTTTATTTGTTTGTTAAGTGACATCTAGGAATGGGAATAATAAGTAAGAGCTATTTTAATTTATACACTGCTCTCAAATGTTATGACAATTCAAATATTCTAAACAAAAACTTATTTTGAATGGGTCATTAGTTTTTGGGAATAAAAATCGATGCCAAATATTAATCATGTTGTATTTATTTTCAGCTGTGTCTTAATTTAAATACAATAATATTTTTAATACTTGAGAAATAAATAAGGCATTTATATTACAGTTAATGTTTGTTGGTTATGTCGTTTATTTGTGATGCATAACAATCTGGGTTGATTTGATTTTCTTTATTTTTCCGCGCTCAATGCATATTATTATAATTTTTTCTCTTTGTCTCTCTTTGATTTATTTTAATTTTGGCTGTTCAACGTATTGTCTTTTTTTTACCATTGATTTTAGTTGTGAATAAGTGATGACGTCATTAAATAGAATATTCTCTTTTTAATACATATTGTTGTTGTTGTAGAACGTTTTTTAATTTAATTCCATTATTTTCTTTTGATTATATCTGGAAAATGGGGAAGCTTGAGAATCTGTGCTTTAAATGAGTTAGTGATTGAGTTGTTTATTAGTGATTTCAGAAAAAATTATTTATCTAGGTTTAATTTTTAATTCATATTTTTTCGTCAATCGAAATCGCGTTTTTTCATACAAACTCTATGAAAATAAATTATTTTTTAGTGTTTCTATGTCCTTTATTTTAAGTTCATTTTTTACATGCCGGCTCTATTCATATCAAGATGGTTCTGGTTAAGTTTATCCTTTCGTATAGAACAACAACAACGCACAAAAGAAACAAAAACAAAAAAATCCAAATCGTAAAAAAGCACATGCCTTTCATATAAATAAACGAAAATTATTTTTAGATTTTATCTCTTTTCAATTCAACTATTACTATATTTTTTGTTGTTGTTACGAACACAGCTTTCAATGCGAATTTCACTGCATAACAGAAAACATATTTTTATTGCAAATAAACATATTAATTTACGAGAAGACGCTTCAAAATTGCGCAATTTAATTACAAAAAGTGTACTGAATTATTCAAAGTCACATTGCCATTGAACCAAGCCATCCGTCATAAAGTGCTCCGCAAGGACATTTCGAACCTCGAATGCAGTTGTAGATGCATTATAGCTACCCAGTCACCAGGCCTGGTTTCATTTTGTCCTAATTTTTCTTGGTCGAGCAGAGTAGTAGTAAAATATTTTCTTTGGTGGTGAAGGGATTCCTCCTCTTCAGTGAGACAAAAGTTATGCAGGCATGTGCTGCTTGGATTATCCGATCCACTGATTCCGTAGAAATTTCTAAGCATGTCCTAAAAATTTGCCAGCGAACAGTTAATATTCCAAATGCATTTTCAATTACCCGCCTAGGCCTCAACTGACGATAATTGAAAATGCATTTTTCATAGCTTAGTTTTCCTGACGATTTTCCGGAAAATGGTGTTATCAAGTACGGTTTTAAGCCAAAAGCTTAATCGCCCAAAATATATCAGGGCAACACAGGATCGTCCTCATAGAATTCGCCATCATTTGGAGCATTTATACTATTGCGGTCAAATAATTTCCCAAGTTCTGAATCTTTGAACACTACTTTATGGTTCTGACGCCATTGGGTACCAACATCCCTAAAAATAAATCGGTATCTATAATCACATACAGCTAACAGTATAATGAAAAAAAAAACTTTTTGTAATTATAGTATTCCGATCCGGAAGCTAGAGGAGCCTGCAATATAAATTAAAATATGAAAGTTTGTAAGTAATCAAAATATACCTTTATTACGATGTGCTTTCCATCTATTGCTCCAATGCAGTTTGGAAAGTTCCACCGCATCTTAAATCCTTCTGCAACTGACATCCATGCTTCTTCCGTGGAGGCATTGGTGAATTGCTGTTAAAGTGTCCCTTATGATTGTGCATGCGGTGGTTTTGCCCACTCTAAATGATACCTGACTATTACCACTAGCTAAATAACTAAAAGAACAAATTTTTTTTTTTTTTTTTTTTTGTTTTGTTTTAATATTTTATTTATGATAACAATAACATTTTTTTACAAAGTAACTAGTCATTTTTGACTCACAGCGTTTCATTCTGACAACATAATAATAAAGCACTCATATGTGTTCTTTCCATAAAGTGTTGTTTTGGTTGATGTTGCATTGTGTGGACTATTCAGGTACCTCAAAACGTTTTAGTCTTTTGAGTCTTCTTATTACACCCTCTTGATGAAGTAGTCTTGCAGCTTCGATATTAGGGTGATGATGGTGCCTCTCCTGGTGTTTTTGTGCACATTTCTTTATTCCACTGGCGACTGTGTCTATTCCGAGATCTCTGTGAAGGCCACTATTACGAGTGTACCAAGGGGCATTTACAATCCCTCTGAGAACTTTATTTTGAAATCGTTGAACTATCTGTTGATTGCTGATTTTGGTGCATCCCCATAGTTGAATACCATGTGTCCAGACCGGCTTGAGAACCTGTTTATAAAGCATAAGTTTATTATGAATGGATAACTGAGAGTTTCTTCCAATTAACCATTATATTTTTTATGTTTTAACTGAAGCTCTTCTGCTTTCTTTTTCACATGTACTTTCCACTTTAACCATTACCAAGGTATTTTGCTTGATTGGCATGTGGTACAGGGATATTATTGAGAGTCACAGGTAGTGGTTCTATTGATCTATTAGTGAAGTTAATGTGAGTAGACTTCGACTCATTCACTTTAATTCTCCACTTAGCTAGCAAGTGACTTCACCGATTGTGTCACCGACAGCTATAATTGCAGTGTCATCTGCAAACGTGGCGATAGTTGAATTGCTCGTCTGCGGTATGTCGCTAGTAAACAGTACGAAAAGGAAAGGCCCTAGCTTTAGCTTCTTTAATGCTGGAGTAAACTCCTTCCTGTTTAACTCTAAAATATCTCCTTTTCAGGTATGACTTTAGCAGTTCGCAGTACTCAAATGGCAGAGTTTTCTCCAATTTAATTATTAAACCATCCAGCCAGACTTTGTCAAATGCCTGCGCTATGTCAAGAAATATGGCTGAACAAATCTTTTTTTCCTCTAAGGATTTTTCTATTATATCTGTTATTCTATGGACTTGGTCGATTGTGGAGTGTTCCTCTCTAAATCCAAACTGAGGGGACGGAACAGCTCCTGATTTTACAATTTCTGGTTTAATTCGTTTTAATAACAATCTCTCAAATAGTTTTGACATAGTTGGAAGAAGTGAACTTGGCCTGTACGAGGCCAGTTCACTTGGTGGCTTACCTGGCTTAGGTATCATTATCACTTCCGCAAATTTCCAAGATAGAGGGACATAACGGAGTCTGAAGGAAGCATTAATATTATGTCCGATATTTTTTAATAGCTTTATTAGGTAGTTGTTTTAGAATCTCTCCAGTTATCAGGTCATATCCTGGTTTTTTAAGTACTACATTGTTCTTTATTTCTTGTTTAACTTCTTTAGAATTAGTTAATGGAATTTCCTGTCTCAGGATAGTTGTTTGGTTTTCGAACAGTATATCCTGTTGGTTAAGTGTTGTTAAATTTGGCTGAAAGGTACGTTCGAGATGATCCGCGAATTTTTCTGCTTTTTCTTCTTTGCTTTTAGCCAGGTAACCATTATTTGTTCTTATTGGTGGTATATGCATAACTGGCCTTTTCAAATATTTGGTTGCTTTCCAAAATGAATAATCACTACCTTTATCATAGGTGAGAGATTGTAGGTATGAATTTATTGATTTATTTTTAAATTCCCGTATTTCTCTACGTATTCGTTGTGTTGAATTATTTAACCTATTTTTGACTGTTGGGTCTCGTGTACGTTGCCATTCCCTTCGGGTACTTCTCTTCTCTATAACTACTGATTTAATTTTCATTGGATAGCATTTGCCAGCTATTTTTTTATTTGTTGTATTAGTATTTTCCACGCCGCTAGCTGTATGTCTTTGACGATTTTCTCCACCTCCTGTTCTAATGCTTCTTCTCATGAAAGTTGCGTGTTTAAAATGATGCTATTGTTTAGTTCATTCCTGAACTTTTTCCAATCAGTATATTTATTTGTTAACAGTGGCTGTTTATCATTAGTAATTATTGTATCATTTATTATCATTAAAATAGATGAGTGGTCAGATGTGAAGTCCAATCCTTCCTGCACTTGTATATAATCAACCGGGATTTTGCTTGTTATAAAGAAGTCAATTAGGTCTGGTGTTTTATTTTGATCACTGGGCCAATAAGTTGGTTTTCCAGTGGAATGCCAGTTGCAGTTGTATTTAATTATTGCTTGATGAAGCTCTTTCCCTTTAGTTGTGGTTAGTCTTGATCACCAGTCAGTATGTTTAGCGTTGAAGTCACCCCCGATTACGAATTTTTCACCGAGCTGCTTGAAGAACTGAGTATAAGCATTCTCTTTGATGTTATATCTAGGTGGGCAATATATTGCGGATACCACTAACTTGTGGTTACGGGTATTAATGCCAACGCTAATTGCTTGTATTTCATCACTTTTAAGTTTTTGTTGCAGTTGGTATTTAATATCTTTTTTTATAATCACGGCACTGCCCCCTCGTGGATTATTATTAGGATGAACTCCTGAGTGAACTTTGTAGCCACGGATTTTTATATGACTTTGAGTAGTAAGGTGTGTTTCAGATAATAAACATATATCTATTTTTTCTAAATCAAGAAATAGTTGTATTTCATTTTGTCGTTGCAATATAACATTGCAGTTCCATGCAAGAATTTTTAAATTATTTGCCATATTTTTCGGTCTGTCAAAAATATCTTGTAGTATTTTATTAGTTTGGTTATTATTTGAATCATTAACTAAAAGAGGACTATGTTGTCTTCTCGAACTTCCAATAGATAGTAGATCAGAAAATGTTACATTTGGATTAGTTCTTGATAGCTGGTTAAATGTTTGGTGTGGCCTTAAATTTGTAGATATATTCTTGTTGAGGCTGTGTTTTCCTACACATTTCACGCATCTGGGCTCCTTATTACAAAAGTTTTGCGTGTGTTCGTATACTTGGAACTTTTTGCACGGGGGGCTCAGTTTAGCTTTTTTAACTTCTTCTATTTGTACTTTCATATGGAGTATTTCGCTGATTGCATAAATATTTTTAATGTCTTCTGTTCTTTCAAAAGACAACATATATAATGGAAGAGGTGTTTTGTCACCTCTTTTTAGCAGCTGTGTAACTTCTTTAATTTTGTGTTTTTTCTCCAACAGATACTCTTTTATCTCTTCTGGTTTGCATGAAGCATGCCGCTTCTTAGCAATGACTTTGGTTTTCCTTGTCTGCTTATCTTCGTAGGAATACCGTGTTGTCTTTTCTTCATTAAGAGCTCCTGTTAACTTTCTTTAGCTATCACCGTCTGTGACATTTATTTTGATATCACCACTATTTATCGCTGTAGCTTGAAATTTTATATGATTGTTGTCCATGATGTTTCTAATACTCTGATAATTATTGCAATTAGATATTATTACTGGAGGTGGCCGTGGCACATTTTTCTCCAGTTGTACATTCTTACTTCCGGTTGGGAGTTCATTACTTGATCGTTTCTGTTCCGCCGGAACCTGAGCTTTATCCTCCTGTTGCACGTGCCTACTTCCGGTTAGAAGCTGCTCAACTGATTTTTTCGGTTTGGGTGAAATCTGTGGTGATTTACTCATCTTACGTTTCTTATTTTTTTGTTACGGTTCAGAATCCATCCCGTTTCTCTATTGAGTTCTTCCTCATCTGTTTCATACATAACCTCTATATGATCATTGGTATCGTTTATCTTAGTGGTTTCTTTCTCAGACATTACTGCATTTAGAGCGTCTTTTAACTCCTTGTTTTCTCGCTGTAAGTTTTTTAGATCTTTGTTTAGATTTAAAGTTAACTTTTCTATTTCGTAAATCTTATTGCGCAGTTCGGCGTTATCCCTTTCTAAGGTGTTTGCTATTGGTGGTGGTGGTGATCTACCCACACTAAATTGTTTTTTAAATGGGTTGGGTTGCCCAGAAGGGCTGTTAAACAATGATTGGCTCACCCCATATTCCTTTGAGTCAGCCTCGTTAGAGGATGGATTTGCCAGCTGTTTAGCTGGGTTACCACCTGGGGTACAATTTCCTGAATTAGTTTTATTCATTGTTTATTTTACTGGTCATAAAGCATCTACCACTCTGATCAGTACGAGTTGGTAGTGGGTCTGGTTTGAGAACATCATTTACTAAATTCTTGATAGTCAGTTATACCGCCGTGTCTCGGTCGCCAGAGCCTCGTTAGATATCTAGCAGGGTGCACCAAGTGCAGGTGAGGTTGACATTTGGGCTATTTGTAGACCAATTACTTAAGCCCCATTTCCCACCCCAGAAGAACAAATAAATAAGTGTATATTTCTTAAATACCACAATTTTTTAAGTTAAATAGCTTAAAGTGAGCGCCAATCTGGTTGAAGGATTAATTGAGCTCTGATAGTTGGTATTTTTTTTTAGATGCTGTGTCCAACCATTCCAAGCAGCTTGTCAAATGACGCTGGAGATATTCTTTTGTGATTAAAAAGTGATTCAATCAAGTTATGATCAACGTAATTTTTCCTTGCTCCTTCCGTGAAGATAGGAGGAACCCACCAACTGGGACTCTTCCGCTCCTTATTTTCTCACAATTCGGTACAAGTTCCAGAGATAACTAATGCAATAGCAGCCGTACTAATAGTACTGGCATAGTGTGCATTCATATTTTATTTTATATTTACACAAAATAATTAAAACTATTGAACACAAAATCTCTACCAACTTAGCTTTCAATTTTTATAAAACGTAAAACTAATTCTAATACATGGGAATATCATACTTATACATTCAAATAAAAAAAAAAAATCCCTTTGTAAAATTTACAACGAAGTTTTCTGTCGTAACGTCCACACTTACTCAATTAAAACAAAGGTTCTCAAATTTCCCTATTTTCCAGCCATAATCAAAAGAAAATAAGGGAAATTAAATTAAAAAACATTTTACAACAATAACAATATGTATTAAAAATAGAAAATTAAAATTAATGCCGTCATGATTTATCCGCATATAAAACCAATTTTAAGAAAAAAGACATCACGTCCCCGCTCAACAATCGAAATTTAAATAAATCAAAGAGACCCAAAAAAAAAAAATCAATGCAATGAGCGCAAAGGAAACAAAAAATCATAACAATCTAGCATGCTTCGCAACTTCAAAATAACAATAGAAGGATATTCGCATTCAAATTTGAATGGAGGCAATGAAAGAGATGATTATTGTATTATTTCGGCTTACGAGTTTCTGACGTATATTACAGAAACAACAACATTTTAATGTTCAAAAATACCTTATTTTTGAAGACGATTTTCACTAAAAAATAAACATTTTCATGACTCGATGTTTTAATCAAATAAAATCATATCTTTATGAAAATTTTCGAATAAAAACAAAACATAGCCCATAATTCTAATAAACTAAAATTGTTAATGAAAATAATCGTTGTCTCTTATAGTTTCATAGTGAAGAAAAAATTGTATGTATCTTATTTTAAACTTTGTAAAAAATACATTCGATACTGGAGGCTCTTATTTATACAGTAGGCTCTGGTAGAACCAAAGCGATTTAGATTATACCAGAGCCTACTGTTTAAATAAGAGCCTCCAGTATCGATTTTCTACAATAAACCATTTTGATCTGCTGTCTTTTTGAAAGAATTTGTAGATGCAATGAATGTGATACAATCGGAAGGTGTTATGTGTAACAGTAAGAAAATTTCTCTAGGTTTACGGGCAATTGTCTGCGGCGCACAGGCTACTAAGTACAAAAAATTAACAAAATATAAGCTATTCTAACATAAAGCACATATGTATATGTTAGCTTCAGAAACAATTTAATCAAAAGAAAAATGGAAAGCAAAATGTGGAGATCCTGAAAAATCAAAGGATAATTATGCGGCAGCTGATTGTTTTATGTTCTGCTCAGACGAAATCGTCCGCAGGAGGTGTTGATCAATATAATATAAATATTTCAATAGCAACTTCTATTGCGTCTAAATTTATTGATCTAGAGGAGAAATGGATAGAAAGTTGTAGTACTGAGAAATACTTTGTAAGTATAATATTATTAAAGTTAGCCGAAAGTTATAAAATGTCGGTAATGCAGATAGTGTCTTGGCTATCTCAGCGGAAAGTTATTGCCGACATGTTTCAGCCGTAACTTATTTTAAATAACATGAATAATTAACAAAACACTATAGATACTGGTATTTTCAACAAGTGATTTTACGGCTGAACATAGGCTCATTTTGGTTTGTCACTGTTTACCATAGGAATTATACTTTAAGTTTCGTCAGAAAAGAAAAACATAACATGTAAAAATTTGTATTAATTCAACCTTCAAAGTATCATATCTGGAAAGTATTTCAATTAGTGCGCTTAGCCAACAGTTATCCTAGAAAAATTGTCAGGGCAAGTTTCATGTGGGAAACTCGGGAAAATTCGTTTGAACGAAAGGCTCATATAAAATTTAAAAAGTTGTAAAAATTCAAACTCCTACGCACTAATACATTGATGCAAATTGACACTATACTAAAACAATACGAAATTTCGTGCCTTGAGAGAGTTAATTTCAGAGTACGCTGCTCGACTCACAACTCGAAATTTATAAACAATACAATAATCATCCCTTTCACCCCTTCCTTTCTATTGGTATTTTGAATTTGCGAGGCATGCTAGATTGTTTTGATTTTTGTATCCTTCGCTCTCATTGTAGAGATCTAATTTGTTTCTGTTTGGCTCTTTTTGATTTATTTTAATTTCAATTGTTGAGCGGAGACGTGTTGTCTTTTTTCTTACCGTTGATTTTAGATGTGAATGATGACGTCATATTGAATTTTTAAATTTTCCCTCTTTTTAATTTATCGCCGGTGATCTGACAACACCTGCTATATGTATTTAACCTGTTTTTTTTCAGGGTAACCAAAAAATTGATTAAATTTAGTTTGACCAATGCTAGAAACTAGAATGACTTTATTCATTATGATTGGCTTATTTTTGAAAAATAAACCAATTTTAGTTGTTATTTTCGGAAATTGAATTCATTTTAGGAAAATGAAGATAGCAGGTATTGCGTTTAGTTTTATGTGAACTTAGCAGATATTATACTCACAAGAAATAAGTTAATAATACAATTAAAATTATTATAGAACATTTATTCTAACATCTGGACATATGTACATATTTGAAATTATTAAACTAAAAGGAACATTTTTTTTTTTTTTTTTTTTTTTCAAATAATTTTAAAGCTACGAGTATCTGTAATTATTCTAAAGCGATTTGTTTTTTTTTTGTTTAGATTTTTCACGGGAGGTTTTAGCATATCCGACTCTTCGTCCCTTTCATCATTGGCTTCCCGAGTATGTGGAAGTAAATCATAAAACAACTGACAATCCTTTAATATTACAGTTTTCAAATCCTAGTTTGGAGGTCTTGAAATGGATCATTAAAAATTGACCGCCAGGATCACTAAAAATTGGTTTAATGTCTGTCACATGGGCATTTCTACTTGGTCGGATTGTGGTATAGCATTGAGATTCTGAGCCAGTGAAATTCTTAAGAGTCTCATGAGAGTTGAATAACTTTATATGGCTCAGGCTTATTTCTTCTTTCCTTGGAACCTTTAACATAATCGCTTGGCAATTCAATAACCCGGTTTTTTTCAATGCAACTATGCACGGAATCTTATTCCATTTGGATGTGTCCTTTTGTAAGATTTTTCTGGCTTATTGAAATGGAGTGGATGATAGCGTAGCTTAACAGAGCATTTACCAAAGTATTATTTCGATTTTGAAATGTACAGTTAGCCATCTGAATAAATAATTATTGGAAGATTTTTTCGAAGTCAATGCCTTCAACTAGTAACTTGATGACTAGCACAGTTGTAAATTGTGAAATTAGGATACCTCAATTTTGATTTGAAATAAATTTTTGTAATGTTTAACGATGGGGCTAATGCTCATGGGACAAATTTCAATGCTCCTTTCGCACACTTTCGTTACTTTCAATGTGTTCCTCCCACTGACTCTCATCGATATTTTTATTTTCATACTCAATGTCGCACCGATCCTTCTTAGGAGTGAATAGGCTGAGATTCTTATTCTTGAATAATTTGGTGAATGTCTTAATTCTAAAAGATTGCTTTTGATTTTCGTTGCACACTTTGTTGCAAATCGCATTTTTCATTCGAACTCTATGAAAATAAATTATTTTTTAGTGTTTCAATGATCTTTATTTTAAGATCATTTTTCACATGTCGAGTCTATTTACATCAAGATGGTTCTGGTAGAACTCAGCATAGCAAGAGAGAATCTTAAAAAAAAAAAAATCTTCCGCATTGTTTTGTGTATTTCTTATCAGTGTCAAGAGTTTTATTCTGTTTTATGCTTGACCTTTTTTATATTGTTGGTGCGTGCTGAACATGAGGTAGAAACAATATGAGATGCCATTCTATACGTATACGAGAAATGATGAATGTAATTTGAAAAGAAAATTCCTGCTTCATTCATACCTTCTTCTGGTATAAATGTAAATTTTTTTTGTCGTTGTGAATGGTACCGCAATAAAAACTCAAATGGATATTACACGATAAATATGTTTGGTGAATTTAAAATACGATAATATGTCTAAGACATATATTCCAGTCTTAAAAATAAAAACATAAAAATTTTGTGTTTAAGGAAGTACATAAGTAAAATCTACTCAAATCATGTCAAATTCATATTTACGATTGTTGTTTTCTTTGGTGATTTATGTTAATGTAAGCAACATGTTGTAATGTTTTGTTGAAACGAACACCGAATGACATTAAAGTAATTCAATATTCTATAGAGATATGTGTATGTGATGACTCAGTTGTTTGGTGAATATTATGTAGTAGTTTCTATTCGAATTTAATCGAAAAAAAAACTAAAAAATAATTTTTTTTTGCAGATAAATGGTTTGTGTAAACAAACACGGTCATAAATTTCTTATCTCGATCGGCCCAAAACATTATTTTTTATTCTTTATTTTTTGGTTTTATTGACAATATATCCAGATTGCAAATCAATCGAAAAAGGGTCAAAACTAACAAGAATAATCATCATGATGATGATGGTGTTATTTAAATCGATGATTTTCTATATACAATGTATGCTTACGGAAATTACACCGAATGTTAAAGTAAAATGTTCTCATTTAATATTTTATTTCCGCCATAAATCAAATAAGCTAATAACTTCATTCTGTCTTCGCCTCGTTATTTTATAGTGTACCAATACTATATATCGTGTGTGTAGACAAAATTTCAGATCAATCAATAAAATTTGTTGTTATTTATTTTCCTAACTTAATAATATTTTTTTGTAAACTCAATTACATTGATTTTTGAATACAAATGGTAATGTACATAGGTTCACATATTATACATATACTCGTATGAGCATTGTTGGGAAAACCAACTGTAAAAAAAAAATGAAAAATTCAGAGTTATAAAGGCAAAAGCAAAAAAGGTTGTTTTTCCGATCAAATCAAATGAATAATTGAGTAGAATTTGTCTTTTTTCCCACCTCCCTGGTGTACTGTTTTGACTTTCCTTAAACGAACCAAACAAAAACAACAACAAAATTATTCGGTTCTATGTAAGTATTTGTGTCTCTATAAACGAATTCTTAGTTTGTATAATGTTTAGCTTTTCCTCATTTCTCCAGTATTCTTAACGACATACCAACTTTTTTTAGCTTGTGTTTGGAGATACTGAAATAATTTTTAACCAATCAGAAAAATAGCAAACCTAACAACTAAAACTTAGCTTCGGGAGCTTTTAATTAATTCACAAGTTATTGATTATATGCCATTTAATATCCGAGGTAACAAAAGAATAAAATAGAACCAGCACCATGGATAATCTCTTCCGTATTTTACTTCCATGTATTCAATTCCAATTTGAAATTCATTGAATTCCTACTGCGTTGTTCAAGTTACTGTGCTTAGGCTCATTCGCACACTTCTAGTAGCAGTAGGATTCTTGTGTATGACCGATTTGATAACGTACAAATAATTAATAGTGTGCTTCGCTAATCAATTTTACTCATCAATTAAATAAACAAAAATTCACAGAACTGAAATAAAGATTCACTTGGTTATTAGTAAAGTGGAAGGCATAATTAAGAAAAAGATAAATCAGTGAACTTTGTTAACAACTTTGCGCCAATAAAGCCCTTGATTGTCACAATCAAATGAGCGATTATAAATTAATAGAAAAAGTTACCTGTTTATGAATAAATTATTTGTTTATAAAAAAGCTGTCGAATTAACGTTCGTGTTAATTAACCTGTGTACAGATTCATTATTTGCATTAATATTGCTTATTTCATTTAATGGATATTCTTTATAATTGGGTAAACTTTGTTTATTGTGCATATTAATTCATTCATTCATTCTCTTGCTGTTCGTTGAGGCGCAAACAACAAAATAATAATTTATAAAGATAAATAAATAAATAAAAATAAAATAATTTTAATAATAGCAACAATATAATATTTAATGAGTGCTGAAAATGAATAATAATAGAACAATTAAAATTTGTTGTTAATTTTTTTTTTGCGCTGTAAAAATCTTAAGTAAAGTTAGAAAAATTTGTAAAAGTGCTGAAGCTTGTAGTGTTTATCTAAAATATAAGATTAATTTACAATTTATGCTGTATTGGGTTGCATATGACTCAGTGGCACTGAATTAGTGCAAAATGTCTTGTATGAAATGTTATCTGAAAGTTAATAGTGATGCATCTGGAATTAACTGTGATAACTGTAAAAAGTTGTTTCATTCTTCTTGTGTCTCAATCACGGACTCTGTTTTAGAATTTATGAAACATGAGAAGAAAGTATGGAAGTGCAAAATATGATTGGATAGGGTTAAGGCTAGTAGAAATAACGATAATGCAAAATCCCTTTTACTAAATACTGTTTCTAAAATTCCGTATTTCAAAATCCGGTAATCTAAAATCCCGTATGAACCAAGATACATCGGCTTAGGTTAGGTTAAAAATCGCAGCGATAATCGTACTGGATGTGTTTGTGTGTGTGTGTTTTTTTTTTTTTTTTTTTTTTTTGGTGGAGGAGGATATCTTCAAAAGAGCTTACATGTGAACCGAAACTGACATGTAAGACTGTTGGATTTTTACCAACTAAAACCATCCCCCAATATCCGTGCCATACAGCCCCGCGGAACCATCGCTAGACATTACATCACGAGGCAGGCGTTCAGCAATGCTGCCCTTCTAATCCTCGACGATTGGCACGGATCGACTACCGCAGCTCTCCATTTCGAGCCTCCTAAGTTGCTTCATCACTCCACAGATAATTTCACTAGCAGCAATCCAATTCTTCTGAGATTTTAACATGGCATTCAACACATTCTCGGGAGTAATGTGCTGTCCCATGATTTCATCGAGCATCTGACGCGTATCTCCAAACCGTGGGCATTTCGACAATTATCAGGCCCAGGTGCCTTATTATTGCCAACTTTATTGGCAGCTTCGACCACTTCATCGATTGTGACACTTGACCTTCTTACATTATCATCTAGTGCCAATGATTCCGTATTCGGTGTGTGTTCCTGTTGCGGGAACAACGAAGTTACGATATTGTACATCATGTTTAGGCAGGTAGGAGAGTTAAAATTACTGCCTTTCACTTTTTTCATGATTGTTTTGTATGGCCGACCCCACGGCTCGCAACCAACTACTTCGCAAAGCTCACTAAAACATTGTCGTTTGCTCAGCTTAATGGGGTTTTAAATTCCAATCGAGCACTGCAGTAAGCTTGTCGCCGATCCTCGCTACCGATACCCCTTAGACGCTGGTACTTTCGTCTCGCCCTGAAGCATTTACGACGTTAACTCGCAATTTCCTCATTCCACCAATAAACAGCTTTACGATAGCTATTCCCTGTCCTTCTAGGCATTGCCGCATCACACGCGTTTGGGATACACCTCATAACTTGTGAAACCTTGTTTTCAGCTAGTCCCGAGATACTTACGTTTTCTAGCATGTACAAGAACATACCTTCATCGAAGTGTTTTGTGCTCTAATATCTACTATATTTGGTTTGATTTCCTTGAAGAGTAACACCGTTGAGCTGGCATATTCACGTTCACTCATCTCCATAGTAACGCCTTTACTCAATATGCAACTACTAACCCAAGTAAGGTCAACTATAGAGTTAGCGTTGCCTCTGCGGAATGTTGCCGCACTACCTGTGTTTAGCAGCTCAATCTGCAATGTGACAAAAGCTTCTTATAAAGCTACACCACGATCATTTGACACTCTGCTGCCTGATTCAACAGCCCAAGTATTGAAGTCACTTCGCGCGTCCTTCACCAATCGATCCAAGTAAGCTTTGCACTCCTCCAATGATGCACTCGGATGAGCGTAACAACTGTACAAATGAATACCATCAACTTTAACTCTGACAAAACAAGGTTCTTTCCAGCAAGTGTTTTGGAACGCTCGTTGACCGCAAGCCCAAATAGCAGCCCTACCATTTGTGTCAGCTGCCCAAATCGCATCATCGCGGTTTCTATATTATTCCTGTACAATGACAACATCTGGTCCAATCTAATGCACCACCTGATCGAGCAGGTCTTGTGCCGCTTCACAATGATTAAGATTTAGCTGTAACAAAATCATAACCTTCGTGTTTTTTGTAATTCCTTCTTGTATATCGGGCACTTGAAATTTCCCGTAACATGCTTGGCATTGCCAATATAGTCTTCTTTGTCAAGACACACCATGCATCTTGGCTCCTTTTTTGCAGGCTTTTGCAATATGCCCCTCTTCACCTCACTTATAACAGAGTTTTGAGCGGTCTGTTTGACTGGAACACCTCTGTGCCGCATGTCCATAGCGCACGCATTTGAATCATTTTTTGAGTACTATCTTCTCTCTCATGTTACAGGATACCCATCCGATTCGAATTTTGCCTTCAGTGATGACTTTACCCATTAGACTGCTGGGAAAGCTGACCACAGCAACTTGGGTTCCACGATACGCGGCTGTTAATTTCTTAACAACAAACACGCCTTTCGCGACCTCAAACTTTTTTTCCAGTGCCTCTCGCACTTCATCCGCCTTGGTTACCTCATCAATATCCTTGATTTCGACCATAACTTTGTGTGTAAGAGATCTTATATCGGGCTCCTGTCCAATAACGCCCTCTAGCTTAGCTCGGTATTCTAGAGTAATTTTTTGGGCTCCAGTGTTTTGCAGTGTGTGTGTTTTTTTCCCCCCAAAGAGGTATAAAATCCTTTATGGACGCTTAAGTACTAAAACCCTCAACAGTGTGGGACTCGCTGTAGCTTGCAGTGCTACCCACTAAAAACCACCCCCTACCACTACCTGAAGTGCTCCGTGGAACCGCCGTTAAGCATAACCTCGCGGAGCAGGAATAGCTTACTGGACTCTTTCTCTACGTGTTGAAGCCATTTCTTAGCCGCTCAAAACGACGCAGCTCACTCATAATAGTCACAGGCAAATGCTGAACCGCATCCCATAGCAATTCGGATGTAAGCATAACATCAACAATATTTTCAGCTGTCGGAAACGTGCCAAGGATACTTATGAGCTCCTGTCTTTCTTCGCTGAAGCGCGGACAGTAAAAGAATAAATGCTTCTGGTAGTACTCTGCAGACCAGACAGAACGGGGATTCCTCTATTGTGTGTTTTTTATTTTTATTTTATTTTAAGGAAGGTGGAAATCCATCATGGACGATGTAGGGGATAACGTAGCTATCCACCACAACGGTGTGAGACTCCTACTCACTAATACCACCTCCTGCATCCTTTCCCCCCGGAACGACCGCTAGGTATTACTTCGAAAGGAAAGGAGTCTGTACTAACTGTACGATCACATCTCCCACGAAACTGAAGGGTGCGAGTTACCTTGCTTGGCGACGTTGGCGTTCCAACCGTCGCAACTTCTTAATGGTTGTTGTTGCAAAATTTGCTACAGCACTCCATCTTTCTGGGGACGATAGCATCACTTCAACTGTGTTCTCTGGGGTAATATCAAATTGATCGATTGCTTCAGCAAGCACTTCTCTATTTCCCTGGAACCGTGCGCATACAAAAACAGGTGTTCAGCATCTTCTGCGGGATCTCTGCAGGATGGACAATACGGTGAATCATCATGCCCAAAATGATTATGGTATGATCGAAAGCATCCGTGACCTGTTAAGAGCTGTGTTATGTAAAAATCAACCTCGCCATGCTTACGATTTATCCACGGGCCTATCTCAGGAATTAGTCATCGAGTCCAATGCCCCTTCTCGATCGATAAGAATATCCCCCCTGTACATTCTTGTGTTGTTCGCTTGCACCATTGGTCTATCCAGTGTTCCTCCATGGCTATTATTGTATGACTTTTGCCGTTCCGCTGCCAGCAGATCAATTGGACACATTCCCGCAATGGCGCAGGCTGCTTCGTCCGAAAGAGTTCTGAACGCACTAATCTCTCTAAGTGCGCAGCTACGATATACGGAGTTAGAACTACGACGATAGGATGGCACCTGCAGCGCTTGCGCTCATATAGGGGGCGCATAGAGCATTATAGATGTTACTACACCGACTAATAATCTTCGTCGTCCTTTGCTTGGTCCGCCGACATTCGGCATTATACGAGAGAGAGCCTTGCTAGCTCAGGCTGATTTCTCACTGACGTACTTTATGTGCTCCTTGAATGACAACCCTGCATCGATTTGTACCCCTAGGTACCTTATCGAGAATTGCGAGAAAATCGTATGTGCTTCGATTCTAATGGGAATTGTTTCCAGAACCTTTAAGCCCCGCTTCCGTTTTTGTTCCGCCAGTTGCAACCCAACTCAAGTCATTGTTGGATTATATACACTGTATCACTACAAATGTTTTCCAGCTCTTCCTTGTACTTTGAAACTGCTACGATGGCGATATCATCGGCAAACCCAACTACCGTCGCCTCCTCTGTGTGTGTGTGTGTGTGTGTGTGTGTGTGTGTGTGTGTGTGTGTGTGTGTGTGTGTGTGTGTGTGTGTGTGTGTGTGTGTGTGTGTGTGTGTGTGTGTGTGTGTGTGTGTGTGTGTGTGTGTGTGTGTGTGTGTGTGTGTGTGTGTGTGTGTGTGTGTGTGTGTGTGTGTGTGTGTGTGTGTGTGTGTGTGTGTGGCTGTGTGTGTATGTGGCTGTGCGTACGTGTGTGTTCTATTCTACTTCTATTCTACGACTCGCAAGTGACACATCGCTCATAAATTTAAATTTAATAAAATTAATTAAAAGAAAATAAAATAGTTTCCGTGGCGCATAATATATTGTTTTCCGCGAATTTTAAATACGCAATATTCTCGTGGCGTTATAGTGAATTAGCGTAATAAACAGTGATAGCGGGGTGGTGAAATTTATCTTAAAAATCATTGTTCACGATATTTATGTACTACCCAAATATACATGGTGGCCGCATATAAAAACTGTGAATTGCGCGGCCACAATACAATTGAGTTCTCTGCGTTTCAATTTTGTTTAAGGTTTGGAGTATAAAGCGACCTAACAACAACACGTATACAACGGAGTAACCATAGTGGTACTTCTCTGTTTTTTTTTGGCGGTGGTGGGTAAACTTTTAGACTTTTGGAGACCTTCCATATATGGGAATGTGTCGGATTTCCACCAACTAAACCCCGCCACCGGTACTCTATGCCGCTCGGCCCCATGGAACCACCGTCAGGTATTACTTCATGAGACAGGCTCAGCCTACGCTGCCCCTATTCGGCTAAAGTTAGTTGTTCGCTCTTCTCGCGCTTCTGTCTCTTTCGAGGCGTCTCAGTTCGGGTGCAATTTTAACGACTGCTCCGTTCACGGCCTCCCATCCATCTACTGAATCCAACATATACTCCATCAAATTATCTGGCGTTAGATGCGCACCAATACTTTCCCTTTCTACTCTGAATCGTGGACACTCAAACAGCACATGTTCAGCGGTCTCCGGGATGCCTGCGCAACTTGTGCCCGCGCAACTTGGACAGTCGGGGGAATCATCGCACTTAAACCTGTGAAGGTACGCTCTAAAGCAGCCATTTCCCGTAAGGAATTGCATTAGATAGTAACCTACCTCACCATGGCGTCTATTTAACCAGGTTTCAACAACAGGGATTAGGCGATAGGTCCACCGCCCTTTGGTTGAGTCACTCCATTTTCTCAGCCACTGGGACACGGTTTCACTCCTTGCTCTCTTACGGTTATTTCTATCCTCGCGTTGCTTGATCTCGTCGATGATATGTGGTTTGCCTCTCCTTTGCCAAAGGGTGTACAGGGGGCATCCCCGTAAGGCCACAAGCAGTATCGTCCGAGACAGTTGGTAAAATGGATGTTACAACATTAACAAGCAAGGTTCTTCTGCTCTGGCGTGCTCCTCTCATGTTCGGCATTATTCTAGTCAGTGTCGCGCTGACTCTGCTCGCCTTCTCGCTGGCTGCAGCGATCTGCTCCATGTACGAAAGTCTGGAGTCAATCACTACTCCCAGGTACCTAATATTTGGCTGTGATATTATTTTTTGTGCCCCAACCTCTAGAGGTATGTTTTCAATTGCTCTCCTGCTAGAGGTGAGAACTGCCTCTGTCTTCTCCTCTGTGTGTGTGTGTGTGTGTGTGTGTGTGTGTGTGTGTGTGTGTGTGTATATATGTGTGTGTGTGTGTGTGTGTGTGTGTGTGTGTGTGTGTGTGTGTGTGTGTGTGTGTGTGTGTGTGTGTGTGTGTGTGTGTGTGTGTGTGTGTGTGTGTGTGTGTGTGTGTGCTTCCTACGGGCTCACAATTGCGTTAAAGCATGGCATCGTCGTCTTCAAGTTATTGCGGGTAAGCGGTATGCTGGACTATGGAAAATTATCCCAGATTTTTCGAAACAACAAACAAGTCTCTCATCGAGAAAGTTAAATCTGGGGAAAAGTTACTGAAGAATAAAAGAAGAATTCAAAGAAACAAAAAAAAAACCAAAAGAGTGCTACAGCAAGAAATAATCTTGTCGTGCGATTTTCTAATTACGGGATTTTGGAATACGGGATTTTGGAATGCAGGATTTTGAAACACAGGATTTGTATTACGGGATTACATAAATTTACGGGATTTCGTACTTACGGGATTTTATAATACGGAATACAGTACCCCTTCCGACTGTTTTTCGCCTAACCTTGAGGGTAAGCTTGAGGCTACTACTACATCTTCCTCCCACCGAATTAATCTTGATTTGTTATTGCTTTCCATTAAAACATTATTTAAAGTTTTCCAATAATTTCGCCCCTACTCGAATAAGCTTTGTTTTTCGTATAAGTTTTTGCGTATACCAAATCGCCTGGGTTATACGATCAATGTTTAGCTGCATGACGTCTATAAAACTGTTGATTTTACTTCTCGTTGACCGTAATATTTCTTCCTGATGACTGAAGGTTGAGAAGATCAAGGGTCGTAGAGATTTTTGTCCCAACAGACCAATTTGCAGGTGACAACTCATTCGGAATGTTTCGGTTTGGAATAGCTCTATCAGTTTTCAAAAATGTGTTGAGCTCTTCAGTAGATGTAATGCCGTTAAATTTTGCACAAACAAACTGTGATGTGCCTTTGTCATTTACAAGTTGTTTGCAATCACCGAAACTGGCAAAAAATGACTTAAGTTTATCGATGACGTCCGATCATGTAATGTGCGTTATTTGTTGCTATGTGCATCACCAAATAGAATTTCCCTTCAACTGGGCCTGCAATGTTCATAGGAACCCATTCCATGACAGCTGATGAGAGACACCAAGATTGTAATGTAGTCTTTACCGGCGCTTTTGTTGCATTTACACCACTATGGGATTGTTTCACGTAGTCTGTGCTCGAATGTGCTCGATTCCAGGATGTCCTCGATGAAGTTAGCGTAAAACAAGTTTATTGTAGCACTACGGAATAATAACGCGTTTACCAAACAAAATATATCCTTTTAACTTTGACAGTGCCTCCTTTCGAGCAAAATATGGTAACACCTTAACTTTTTGTCAAGTGATGATGGTCAGTCGTTTTGAATATACCCGATGGTCATACTAAAATTTTTGCTACGTTCAGTCGCTTTTTGGATATGATGATGTGAGTGGCAGAGCGTTTATATTATTTTCAAAATCTTCCTCCACGATTTCCTGAAACGTGGTACAAGCGCTGATGTATTCTTCGACATATTCGAAATCTTTTGTAGTGACATATTCAATCATTCCGATCTCTGTAGTCTGTTAGCCGAATATACGGGAATAAAAATTTTTGAGCCAAAAATGAATAAAAGTAGGTTGTGGTCAGTTAGCGTAAATTTTCTCCCGCGAATATAACGATGAGATTTGGTTACTGCGAATATTAGATCAAGTGCCTCCTTCTCAATTTGGTTTAAGCCCTTTTCTGCCTTTTCTACTGGTGTGAGTGACCCGGCCGCGTGCATGAGGACTTTTTCGCTACCATTGGGATAAGTATGAGCGATACAGCACCAATACATGCCCCGCTTACATTTCCTTGCAATAATTTATCCAATGGTGCTTTCGACCTTCGCACTTTCTCGACAAAATTACCATAGTGATTAACGGCTGACGTTTTCTGGAACTGGTAATTTTTTTATTTTCTCGATGTTAGCTGGATCTGGACATAAACCATGACGATCTCGTTGAAATACTTTCTTCAACGTTTCGATATGAGTTTGCTCATCGTAGTTGCTTATCATGGTATCTTCTTAATACACTGCAACGTTGTCAATATCGCTAAGCATCGAATCGAATGGCGCTAATCAATTGAATGTGAAAAGCGCTTTATAAGTTTTGATATTGGGCGTGTTTTTTGATTCATCGGCTACCGGAACCTGAAGATAAGTCTATGTGTAAAAAGACTATGCTATTGGCAAAGGATATAGGTGAGGCTAAAGTGCCTCATTTATTCCTGTGGAATAATCGCCACAAATCCTGATTTTTCCGCTTGGTTTGGAAACTACCACGATTGGAGCTGCCTAGTCTGAGGAATCGACGGTGAAACGATACCATATCAGTTATTCTTCAATTTCAACTAATGTTTTGAAAAGCACTGGTCGCTTTGGCTTAAAAACTTGCCTCGCGCTCTCCTTTAGATTTAAATATACTTTGATTTTCGTGCACACTCCTGGCTCATCGGAAAATTGATTTTGCAAGACTATTAATTTCCTTTTTATCATCGAATAACACAGCTACGCTACAGCATATCACATTCAGAGGTACGTGGCAGAATCTTAATGCTTAATGCAGATATCAATAACCTAACCCACCTAAAATATTAAAGTCGTTAATATTTGTCATATATGTTTTACTTGAAATATGTTACTATCCATGCATTGAAGCACTTTTTGCTTGAATCGTTCCGTCAACTGCCAATGTAGCCAGCTTTCCTAATTTTTTCCAGGTCGGTTGTGAAATGATAGATATGTCAGTCACTGTGTCGATCCCTGCTTTATTGGAACAATAAGTTTGTTGACTTGCGCAAAATTTGGCATTTGGCGTTGCGCCTTCTTTTTTTTCGAAACACACATAATAACCTTCCTTGTGCCCTACTTTGTGACACAACACTTGTGCTTAGCAAAATCGCAATCACGGTAGAAGTGCATCTGTCCACATGACCAGCATGGAGTTCCGCACAGTTTTTATTTCCCTTTTTTTCCATGATAGGTTTTTTTTACTAAATTTTTACCAATCATTGCTCTTGCCCGCTTTAGATTAAATGGGGTTGATCTTCGTTTACCAATTTGTCCAAGTCCATCACATCTGTTGTTGCTGTTGATTCCAATTTTAACAAAAGACGTGCCCATATGTCGGCATCTGATCCTGCGTGCTTAACCCCTTCAAATTAAAATTTTTGGACTGTCGATTCATCCTGGCCGCATATGACACGTAATCATCTGTTGCAGCCTTTGTCATGGCCAAACACCAGTATCGAATGCCAACTTATGGCTCTTGAATACCAGAAATTTTACTTAACACTTTCACCGTATTCGCAAACGAAGCATCTTTTAGCTTTTCGGCAAAATGAATTTTGGGCTCAATTTCCACAATAACAACCACACTTTGGCCCTGCCGTCAAGTTTTTTCGCATCCTCCTCGAACGTGTCCTCATACCAAGTAAACCATGAACCAAACGTTACTTTCCTACTTTCGTCGTAGCAAAATTCGATCATATTGACGATTGAAGCATCACGGATTCCATGTAGCGGAAAATTTTTTAACTGAGGTTAATCAAGACTTTGTCTCAATTCGTTGACCGTGTTATATCAAATCCGTGTTAATCAAGTACCGTGTTAATCGAGGGACAGGTGTATATATTTTGTGCTACTAAGAATGTGAAGTTAACAACGCTATATTGTAACAAGAAGCAATTCTGCAAGTGAACCCAAAATGAAAGTCGTCTTGAAATAATCTGAGAGAATTAATGAAATATTTTAACAATTCTGAGTCACAGCTTATCAATAAATTATGGACGCTAATACGGATTAGCGATACAGCAAAACTGCTTTAAAATAAATAATTAAAAGGCAATCAACCTGAATGTTTTATGGCCTCGATTAAAATATTATTTTCTTTACACAAAAAAAAAAAAATATCCGAGAATTGTAAAACATCAAATTCAACAAACCACTGCATCATCTTTAAAACGCATTTGGTCGAGTCGGTGTCATACACACACAGCTTTTTAATCTTTAATTTTGTGTTATCTTCCCAGCTTCCATCTTGTTAATTTAGTTATTTAGTATTATTATTATGATGATTTACACACGGCACGTTATAGAGTCGACTTACTATAAGCAGAGCGCGGAAGAAATGTGTTGTTATTATTTTCAATGTGTAACTAAAGAAAAAAATCTTTAACGCACCTTAGTTAGCTAAGTCGCTCCGTTACAAGTTCCCGGTCGTGGCTAATCTGCCGCACCTCGACTATATAGTAGAATATCATTAGACAAGTGAGAAGAACATTTCAACTGGTGAACTGAATCATATTTGGCTCATACAGTTATAAAAATATGCGAGTATCTGTTGGACAGCGCTAATCAAATTCTTGTATAAGACTGATGAAGTTGATCTAATGGAGATTTAACCACATCCTTCCTATGAGCTGTATTAGTTTATTTCCAGCGTTTCAGATGGTAGAAATAATAAGATCAAAGGTTTATTCCCCAGTACAAAGTTGATCAAAGCACAGAAAACAATCTTTTAGTCTGAAAAATATTTTGAAATCCTTTAGGGTGGTCTATTTAAAAATGTGGAATTAATTTGTAAATGAAATTTTAAGCTCTTCAAAACTTTTTTCTTTTAACCCATTTTATTTAATTAAAAAGCTTGTTTGTAAATTACCAACAACCTTTGGTAAAATGGCGATAACTCTTTTGTTAAAATGAAAAAAATAAAAAAAATCCTCGAAACTTTATCATTCTGGTTTTCAAACCACAAACCAATTATGTCTGTCTATATATATTACACATATGTAAAAGTGATATTAATATACGAGTGTACAAACATAAATACCACGTATTTGTGGTTAACAGAAAAGGGTAAAAATAAAACCTACAACTTTTTCGAAACTGTCATATTCTCATAAACGTACATAACGACAAAGGATGATGCTATGTTGTATTCATAACCTATAAAACATCAAGAGAATTCCAAAAAAAAAAATGTTTGTTTCTAGACCTTTTATAATACTTTAGTAGATGATGTCAGACAGGAAGAACATAGGGAATGTTGACCTTCAACAAAAAACCTGACATCTCCATATAATATTTTAAAATTCGTATTGGGATTGGAATAACGAAAACCAATTACTCATTTTATTCCAAAAGGGTACGTTTAAAAAAAGCGACCGCAAAAAAAAATGGAAAATAAATAAAATTTAATGTATTCATAATAAATTTAAGCTTTCGATGTTGCTGTGAATTTTAAATTTATATTTTAATTTGTACGAGTTTTCAATTTCACCATGATAATACAATTTTATTTAATTAATTCGAAATGATTTTACAAATTTATCATGATAATGGGAATGTGTTTCAGTTTTTTTTAAAAAAATGTATGAAAGCTCACACAAACCACCATATTGATTTTCATGTTTTATGTATAAAACATGTTTTTTCCAAAAATAGCTAATTCATATTTTTTTTTATTTATTTACTTCCAGGTGAGTTATACAACATCACACACGTTACACCGTTTTTATTGATACAAACAAACAAAATACAATCAAATATGGTAAGCGGCCTAATTTATTGTTTTAATACAGCAAAAGGTAAAGTGTTAAACATATTTAAAGTTTTTTTCGGAAAAAAAAATTCTGAAATTTTCCAATACCCCAATTATTTCCTCGTAAGCTTTTGTAGTAAACAACTTATTAGTTTTCTGCTAAAGCTCAATCAATTTAATTTTTATTATTCTTTCTCGAAAACAACTGTACTATGTATATAGGCAAATAAACTTTTCGAGGAGAAAAATTTTTATCGTTCGCAATCTGAAACTAAAAACTAAAAATTGCAAAACTTTTTTTTAAAAAAAAATAGCGGCGCACAGATTTTGTACAAGAAACTTTGAACATTTTTGTCATATAAAAACGAAGGAGTTTTAAAGTTCTCTCATTATTAATTTCCATTGTACACGAGAACTTAAAAATATAAATAAAAATCAAATTTCATAAGTACGAGTCTATAAAGGTTTTTCCGGTAGAATTTAAATTTTTTCAGGATGTTTTACGAACCAACATTTTGTTAATAATGGAAACAGAAGTGGTAAATATGAACAAATATAATCCTTATAAAACTTTAAATATAATCATTACACTGTATACTCGTATATGTTAAAAGAAATGTTTGTAAACATGTAAGATCGTGGATTACATATTGTTGCTTTATATTATTGCCGCCTATTATAAAAGGAAAATGATTTTTGAAGATTTACTCGTTTTGATGAGGGACCCGAATTAAAAAAGGCTGACTTCAAAAAAGTGTTTTTTTTGGACTTAAAATGAGTGTTTTTATTTCATTTTAAAAATGACATAAAATCTGTATGAAAATGAAATAAAAAAAGCTGACTTTATAAATGCATATCATAAGTCATTTTGAAATTGAATTAAGAATTGTGTTTATAACTGACATAAAATGTGCATTTCTTGATTCATTTTGAAAATGAATTAAGATATGTGTTTAAAATCAAAATAAATGGTAAAAATGTACCAATATACATCGAAATTGGGAACCTATATATTATATTAGTAAAGCAGAAACATTACTACTTTACTATTTAAATGTCGAACATATACCTATACATATTTTTTATTAAATAATTTTGATGATTTATTCGCATCTAAAGAAAATGAGAATAATTATTATTCTACGAGTATACCTAATAAAAACCATCATCAATTGTTAAACGACAGTTACGACAATTGTCTTTTTGAGTGTATACAAAAGTATGAGCTTCTAAATGATAATATGGATTTGAAATTATCACAAAGTATACAAAACAGTGAATTGTGTTTATATTATACTCAAAATAAAACCAAGACCGATCAATTAATAAAATACAACAAATTGAAAGCTATGATACGGTTATGTGATTTGAAAAATACAAATATTTTCCGTAATTGGTTAGAAAATATTTTCTTTCCAATACAAACTTGGCCAAATTATATTATAGAATTCCTACTTTCGCCAAATTTTAAATATCAAGAAAGACTTTGTTTAGCGATATTTTTTCATGGAAATGGATTGCAATGGAGCAAAGATGCGGAAACAAATTTTAAATTTTATAATAAATATTGGACGAATTCGAAACTGTGGAACAGAAGATTTTTTGAATTTCGAGATCTATGGAGCTTCTTAAACAAGGCGTATGATCGAGAAGAGAGCGAAAGCTTCATAATTAACAATAATTACTACTTTTATAATATGATAGTGGGACACATGACTTACTATAACGGAGATTTACGTAGAAAGGGTGGAGAAAGAATAAAATATATTAAAAATTATTAAGTAGATATTATTAAAAAAAAATCAAATAAAATAAATTGAATTTGGAATAATATGTTATTTTTGTTTAATTAAACAAATTACCAAAATTTGATTTTGTATTTTTATTAAAACTCCTAAAAATTAGTAAGCACATCGCTTTTACAGGATACGGTACGGTTAAATTAAATGCTGCTTTGCCTCGCTCACTTGTATTTATTTTCAACCTCTTATAATTTAAGAGAAACAAAAAATTTTAAAAAAGGATTAGTGTTCCAGAAATTTGCAATTGTTTTTTGCAAATTTTCATTAATGAAAGCATTACTTGAAAATTTCGAATGGCTTTAATGTTCCAGAAATTTGCAATTGTCTTTTGCAAATTTTCATTAGTGAAAACACATGTATTTATTTTCAACCTCTTATAATTCAAGGGAAACCAAAAATTAAAATGGTAAAATAAGATTATTGTTCCACGATTTAGCAATCTTTTTTTATATTTCCATTAATGAAAGCATAACTGCAAAACTTGAATGGCTTTAAGTTTTATGTCGAATAGACGCGATTAGTTGTTTTATGATTTTCATTTTATTTCACTTAATTTTTTTTTTTGAATTTTATTATTGTAATTTTTACAACTGTTCCATTCTCTTTTGTGGGGTATTTCTAACGGCCAAATTGAAGGAATGGGGTTTATATGGCAGGCAAATATTTGATTTTAGTTTCCAAATTATGATTGATAGAGAATTAATATTTATGCAGTACCAAAGATAATTATGATAATTTCTAAAGTGTTTTTAGTGTACGAGAATTTTCCAAATCTTGTATTAAGATTCATTCAATATACAAAGAAAATTTTTTATTTTCCAATTTATTCATCAAACCCAAATGATAACATAAAGAAATAAATGTTCATTAATAAATAAATAGATCAAATATGAATATGAAGTATATTCGAAACTGTAAATAAAAAAAATTATTAAATTTAAGTCGAAAATAATAATTAAAAAAATCTAGATTTAATAATCAGAAACAACATTTCATTATATATTGATAAAAAATAGTTTAAAATAAATCTTCAAACTTAGCAATAATTAAAATTCAATATACATATAAAGTGATTTCAAAAATAATCTTAATAATAAATGTATAATTATAACAAAATTATTATATTATTTAAAATATGATTTAAGAGTAAATTTTAATCGAATCATAGACGTAACTGTTGCAAAATGGACAACGTGGCATTTCGGCACGATCGACGTCGGAGTCATTATCGTTAACTTCAGCGTCTGCTTTAACTTTTTTCTCTATTTGATTCCAACATTCAAAGCATGTCTTTAAGTGTTTACATGGAAACAGTACCACGTTACATTTTCTTTCAAAACACACAGAACAAAGAAATACCTCAATGCTATTCTGTTGTTGTGTGGGTGTAATATCGTTTTCTTTATCATCATTACTATCATTATCATCATCACTAATATTATTGTTGATATTGTCGTCTAAAAATCCTTTACAGATGTTGTCTAAATATGTTACTCCATTTAAAAATTCTATTGGCGTAATTTGCTGTAGTCTTAACTCATTTGTAGCCTCTTGTATTATGTCATGCCGTGTCTATTTTAAAGTTGGGATATAGATTGAAAAAAGATAAATGAAACTCAAATAATTTTGGGTTCTAGAAACAAAACTTAGTTACCTTATATTTACGCTTTTTATTAGTCCTTGTTGAGTCGCCACTTTCGATTAGTAATGCCTCAATTCCACTGTGAATCAAAGTTTGTCAGTAAAAATAACTTGAGATAAAAATATAAAATCGGTGGTTGTGTGAACGAGACACACAACGGAGTAAGTCAAGTTTTTACTTACAAAAAATGTGTATCCGTGTTAGTGCACTGAGGTCGAAATTAAAAAAAAGTATCAAATCGAGAACTATTTATGGCAGTCCAACTAATACATGTACATAAATATTGTGTACCGATGAAAAATATTTCTGGCACACGCTGATAATTTTAATTATTTGGTATTTTTATGGGAAAGATTTTTTTTAATTTTGTATTTTATGACGGAAATAATTTGAATAAAATAATTCTGATATGAGTGTTAATAATAATTAAATTTTTAGATTATTTTGAAACGTGAAAATAATCAAATTAACACAATACTTCATTTTTCTCATAATTTTTGATTATTCTAGGTTATGTTTTTGTTTGCTGTCAAAACACTAAGGCAATTTTAAAGTTTGCGATATTTATGGTAAAGTCTAATGTGTGATCGAAAATATTCGAATTAATAATTCTGATATGAGCATTAATAATAATTAATTATTTAGATTATTTTGAATCGTAAAAATACTCGAATTAACACTAATTCATAATTTTTTTTAATAATTATTGGTTATGTTTTTGTTTGCTGTCAAGATGTATCCATAAAATTTGCTATAAAAAAACAATAACAAAATACTTTGTCTTTGTCTCTCTGATGGATTATTTTTTTTGTCTTCTTCCAACTTCAAGTCAGCTCAGTCAATTTTTCACAGTGGAATTGGGGCTTAATTCCATTTCTCGACTTTTTCGGAACTCTTTCTCTTGCAATTTCTGCACAAATTTAAAAAAGTGACCCTTTTTAATCATTTTCTTGTTTAACACACCGTTGTAGGCTTCTACAGCACTAGTTGTACGAGTATGGCAATCAAATACTGATATTTTATCTGGTGCTTCCTGCACAATAAATATTTGCGTTATTATTAATATTTTATAAATATAATAATTAAAACTTACTCGTTGTATCCATTGTTTGTGGAAATATTTTAAAAAATCACGAAATATGAATTCATTTGCTACTTCTGCGTCCCGACGAAGGATATTAAACATTTCCATAATATGTTTAGCCGGTAATAACGGCAAGCACAAAAACTTATAATAAATGCGTTCCAACTCCTTCTGTGTACGAATACTATAGAAAAAATCATTAATTTTGCTTGCTTGCCTTTTTATTGCTTGGCAATAGTGGAACCAACAAGTACGTAAGTTTGAGGTAGGCTTTACAGTACGTATTGCATTTCTCATTGCTATTTCAAAATCTGTCATGAATGAATTACATTCTAATGACATTATTTTTGAATCAATGTGTTGAAAAACTTCTTGGTAACATATTTCAGATTTGTGTGACATAAGGACAAAAATAAATGGGATGACATGAAATTTGAAATAAGTACAAAATAAGTATTACCCTTATTACGAATGTTGTATCGATATCGATCGAAAAAAAATTTTATTATGAATCTCGAATATCAATCAACTCGTCTATTAACGGTTTTACATGAATAATAATTAAAAATTATATAAAATTATTACGCACCTGATTCATATACCCGATATGAATTATTAGAAATTGTTTGAAACAACCTACAGGACATATGTTGAATGTAGCATCAATCAAATATTGTCTTCGTTCAGTTTCAATATGGTTGGTAATTAATTGAATCATTTTGTCTGAAGCAAAAATATAGTACGAAAATTCATTTTTTTGAAAACATCCTTTATAAAATTCCTGTTGCTCCGAATTAATACTTTTGCCAAAATTGGTCTTTATTTCAGGGTTATTATAACATTCAGTAATAGCCTCACAGGTTTTTGGATTTATTTTGAAAATATTGTTGCGGAGTCGTAATAAATTTCGTTGCATCTTATTAAAATTTAATCCATTACCTACGTTTTGATACCTATTATTCAGAAAAATCACATTACAATTAATTATTTTAAACTTATCGCGCATAATGCAATTTGGATATAATAATTGTACGGTTTTCATGCATTAGATATAAAATTAAAGTAAAAAAATTGTATTATTTGACAACTCTGATTAAATATGTATATCTCTTACATTTCCAATCGTAGTGCAAGTATTAACTAAGGCATTTGTTTTACAACAATTTGTTTTGATTTCACTTAACAACCTTAATTCGTTGTATTTATCTTCTTGATTTGCTATATGGCTATGATCAATATAATTTTGAACTCGGTTGCAAATATTTTCAATAACAGATATACGAGCTTTACATGTTCCTAAATAACATTTATATACTGTGTGCTTGCTGTTCGTATATTCCTTTTTATATAATTGTTTTTTGTTTAACACATAGACCATATTCGAATTTGTGCGTTTTCCACTAATAAATTTATATTCCATTTTTATGTATGTATATTTGTAATAAAATAGTCCAAATGTAATTTGTGATGTGAAAACGATGAAGGAAAACGTTGAACTATAAACATTTTACAAGATACATATATTTCGCAGATCGAATAGAACAAAGAAAACCAATGAATCAAAGAGATAAAAGAAAAAATTCTATTTACATCTGGGTGGTCATTTTGTGGTGCTATATCACACCTTTATATCACTAGTGGAGACTTTTTTTGTGTGATATAAAAAAAATGGAGAGAGTCTACAAACACATCCCTGCAAAATGAATTTTAAGGGGAAAATTATGAATCAAAGTGATAAGATGACGTTTCCACATAACCTCAAATGACATTATATGAACATTTTATACGAAGTGCTATTTGTGTGATGATAAAGTAATACTTTAATGCAAAGATGTTTATTATTTAAACAAAATGTTAAAAATATAATAATCAGTCCTTTGTCAATCAACAATTTTATTTTGTACTTGGTTTCATGATAATTTTCATTCATTTTTTTAATATCCCAATTTAGTTGTTTTCCATCAAACTATTTGGAGGTTGATCAAAAACAACCAAATTAAAGTTTCAAAAAAATGAATGAAAATTATCATGATACGAAGTGCAAAACAAAATTGTCGATTGAAAAAAGACCAATTAATATATTTTTAACATAACATAACAAGAAAAACCTTTGGTTTGTTAGAATTTGATGTTTAAACATTGACCAATATTTGCATTTTGTGGGGTTATGTCAGATGGTTTATGTTGATTTTTGTTTAAGAATATTTTTTTGTCCTTTGTGAGCTCCCGAAGAAATTTGTTATTCTAGGCAACTAGAATGTTATTTTTAACCAAGATATACAGAAAATAAAGGTACAATATTGCGCATGCTGTTGCCATACTTTTTTCGCAATTTGACGTCACGTGTTGTCAAAAATGCTGATATTTATATGGAGTTTCGTGATATTTTTATTAATTTTTTAAATAAATGGAAAATAAATGAATTTTTTTTTATTCTTGCCATTAATTGTTTTTCGACTTTATGTTAAAATTAAACATTTCAATTTTTATTTTAGTTATATACTGCAATACTTTTGGAATTAAATCGCGAAAATAGGCATGTTTTAATATTCGTGTCTAGAGCAGACTGTTTGAGCACATTGCATAACAAGTTTCGGAATTTATGAGTAAAATTTTTTTGTTATCGTAAATGCAGAGAACGTTAAGATTTTAATTATTTAATTCAAAAATTTGGGAGTGTTCGATTTTAAATATCCTAAATTTGAATAATTCCTATTGCAACAAAACTATCAGTTGTATCTGATAAGAACACATATAGAACACTAAACCACAGAAGAAAGATTAACCAGAATAGTCATAACGCTGTTTTTGTATTGAAAAATTTGGACTCATTTTTTTGACCTTGATTCGCCGAAGGTAAGAGAAAGTTGGGTTATGTATTCTTTGGTTTACTGGTTTTTATTTGAAATAATAAAAATTGAGAATCCTTAACAGTATAGTTAGTGAAATTATATGACAAGTTTTGTTTTGACAGCATAATTTGTATTAAATATTCAAAAAATTCATAATATTCGAATTTAATTATACTTCAATGTCCAAAAAAGAAGTTAAGATGAAAAAAAAATTTGATCCACGCAATGTCTATTCTGGTTAATCTTTCTTCTGTGACTAAACAGTGAATGGATGTATTGATTTATTTGTAGCGAAAACCATAACACAATAAATGAATTAATTTCCTTTTTCTAAACAATAATTTGTGAACTGAATTTTTATTTAAAATATTTTTACATTTATATTTAACGTTGAATATGAACATAATATTTTAATAGGTACGTGGATACCAATAATTTGAAGCCAAATGAAAACAGATAGCAAAAATTTGAGTACATAACGTAAAGAAATAAAAATTTTAATAATTGGTACGTACATATGTTCAAATGACCAAAAACATTTAATAATTTAATTGTTTTTTGTTATGTACTCATAATTTTGTCTACCCTTTTTTCTATTTGTCTTAGACATTATATACTCGAAGGAATTATTTCTCAAATATTTGGACCATAAAAAAAATATAAAGCATAAAAAGGGTCTCGGTTAACTATCATTATCAATTGTAAATACGGTTTGTTAAAAAAAATTACGATTATTCTTGATTTATTTAAAAAAACTAATCAAAAAACCGCCAAACTTCATATACATATATGTTTTTTTGTAGCGTGACGTGATGCGCAAAGAAAGAAAAAAATGAGACACGGGAATATACTACCCATTTTTTCTGTATACCTTGATTTTTAACAAATAATTTACTACACAAAATTAAAATAATTGTTGATTTTTATATTGCATTTTTCTTGTAAATTTAACAATAACCCATTAATTTTATTTCAAAAATATATAATTGATCTTTTTGTTTGTAAATATCATTCATTTATATTTCGCGTCAATGTAAATTTCATTCTTTTTTGGTATTTTATTAGAGCTTTTTTTAACTAAACTCCATATAAAACAAATGTAAACAAGGAAATATTTTTTTTTTGTTCCACTTGTAAAAGTAAGACGGAAGAAGTTGTGGTCTTTTTCATTTAAATCATTATGCGACGTGACGATATTCATCCATGACAACACCGTAGTTAGCTACGACAATTTATTTTTCGCATAGTATCGCCAAATGTGATATATTACCATAGACAAATTACTTGACTATTTTAATTTTATTGACTAAAGTAATTTGTCTATGATATTACCACAAAATGACAACGCTGCAAAATGAATTTTAAGGGGAAAGCAATGAATCAAAGTGTTGATTTGACACGTAACCTCAATTGTTGATTTTTATATTACTATGAAATATAAAAATCAACAATTATTTTAGTTTTGTGTATTAAATTGTATGTGAAAAGAACCATTCTAGTAGCCTAGACTAACAAATTTCACAAAAACAATCATCCTCATAACAGAAATGGACAAAAAATAAGCAATTCTAAAACGAAAATCAACATAAACCGACTGACATAACCTCACAAAATGCAAATAATGGTCGGTGTTTAAACATGAAATTCTAATATACCAAAGGGTTTTCTAGTTATGTTAACTTAAAAATATAATAATTAGTCTTTTGTTAATCAACAATTTTGGTTTGCAGTTCGTATCACAGTAATTTTCATTCATTTTTTTGAAACTTTAGTTGCTTTCGATCAAACTCAATGTAGTTTGATATAAAAAAATTAATTTAAAATTTAAAAAAAATGAATGAAAATTAATGTGATACGAACTGCAAACCAAAATTGTTGATTAACAAAAGACTAATTATTATATTTTTAAGTTAACATAACTAGAAAACCCTTTGGTATATTAGAATTTCATGTTTAAACACCGACCATTTTTGCATTTTATGAGGTTATGTCAGATGGTTTATGTTGATTTTCGTTTAAGAATTGCTTATTTTTTGTACATTTCTATTAGGAGCATGATTGTTTTTGTGAAATTTTTTTGTTATTCTAGGCTACTAGAATGGTTCTTTTAACATACAATTTACTACACAAAACTAAAATAATTGTTGATTTTCATATTCCGTTTTCCTGTAAATTTAACAATAATCCATTAATTTTATTTTAATAATAGATAAATGATTATTTTGTTAATAAATATCATTTATTTATCATTAGCGTCAATGTAAATTTCATTCATTTTTTGAAATTTTGATTAGAGGTGTTTTAACCAACCTCCATGTAAAAAAAATTTAAACAACAAAATAAACAATTTTTTCCACTTGTAGAAGTAAGACGGAAGATATTGTGGTCATTTTCATTCAAATCATTATACGACGTGACGTTGTTCATCCAAGATGGGACCGCAGTAAGCTAGGACAAATGTCAGTTTATCACAGTTTTAACACCAAATGTGATATGGCACCACAAAATGACCACCCTGATACATTTTTCTATTTAAAATGTGTTAATTTTATAAAATTATGTGATTTCCCGTTTTATTTCGCAGTCGAAAAGGGATATAAAAAAGTATGTATGTACATATCCATATATACGTTTACGACGTTTGGTTTACGTACAAATTGGTTTGTTCTCTCTTCTCACCTTAATACAACACAAAATAATTGTAAAAACTGCAAGAATGAACAAGAAAAAACAAGAATAAAATACATGCACTGAACAATAGAATGCAGGTACAATAGAATAAGTGAATTTAGTACATTTCTTCCAAATATGAAATCACGCGCATGCATTTTCAAATACGTTTGAAAAACGAAAGTTATACGAATATTTATTGTGAATTAAAATATGCATTTTTTTTATGTCATTTTGAAAATGAATTAAGATTAGTGTTTCTAAAATTACATAAAATATGCCTTTCTTATGTCATTTTTAAGTTAAATTTATTTTTGTAAAATACCTTTTTTAAGTCACAAAATTTACTAAAAAAAATGAATTAAAAAAGTCCCACTTTTCCATATAAAAACACTTTTTTTAAATCAGCCTTTTTAAATTCAGCCTTTTTTAATTCAAGGAGCCGTTTTGATGTCTTCTGAACCAATAAATGAATATTCTAAATGTCATTTGTACATCTGTGTTGTTACTCAATAAAACTTGTTGTTATTTTTCGCTCATATTTTTTTTGTTTATTTGTTAAAATAGTAAGGTTAGGAAATTGTTACTCCAAAAAATTCAAAATGTAATTTTACATAACTAATAAAATGAAATATTCTACTAAATTTGCATTTGCATTTTACTTTTTCACGATTCACTCAAAAACTAATTGATTTTCCTTAAGAATCGATTTTCATATATAGCCCACGGTACACAAATTAGATGGGTATAATCGAGCGTTAACAAAAATTGAAGTCGTTATATTTTCTTTCATCAAATCAATATAAATAAATATGAATAAAAGTATATATGTAAGTTAATTATTTATTATTTAATTTATATAAAAAAAAATCAATTTCTGATTTTTTTCTTTTCTTTATTTTTTTATTTATTTATTTATAATCAATTTATTTAATTTATAACACTTTTAATAACTTAAACATCTAACTTAAACTACTTTTGGATTACAACTGATTTCTTAATGTAATTAAATTAATAACTAGCAACTGCACTTAAAAGAATGTGCTGAGTTGCAATAATATTAAATGGAAAGCGCGATGGTCGTTATCTCCAGACAGAGGAATATGATCCCTCGCATAAATGTGGGAACCATGAAGTTTGATGTGTTAACTCTTCCCCTCTTAAATTCAAATGTCCCAATTGACCTTTAGAAGAATGGCGTTTCGTAAAATTTTCTTCTGGGAGGAACTGTACCTGCTACCTTGGAAAAATCGGTTGTTGTATGTTGTTGAACGTCATCGTTTCTTGTAGCCTCTTTTGCATGTTGATGGTTTACTTCGTCTAATACTTCGTGATTGATAGAATTAGTAATTCGCAATGTTCTCTTTCTTTTTAATATGGCGACAATAATGAGTATCGTGATGATAATGCTTATAGAAGATAAGCTGATGCCCATGGAATGCTGGAGAAATGTTTCTTGTTGAAGGAGTTCAATCGTTTTCGTGTTATTAATATTTAGATCTTTCATCAACTGTATTGATAGTATTTCCCTATATTCATCTTCTTCAGGTGTAGGTTGTAGGATTGCTGGAAGCGCTTGAACTGTTGATTTTTCGTTGGCAATGTATTTCAGGTTACCAATGGTTAGACTTGAATTGGAAAATTTTATTAGGTATGTCCCATTCAGCTTCTGCATTTCGTTGTTAATGAGAATTTCCCCATCGTATTGATTTAGTAAGATAAGGCCTTCCGATACCTCTTCGATGTCTAGTATGTGTTGGCTATTAGTTTGGTTGCATTTTGACGGACGACTATTGAGCAAGTTTGGCAGGCATGAGGTGTTACGTATATCTAATACATTTTTTTGGTTACAGATTGATAATGAATTGATTGTCTTACAATTATTAGTAATGCCATAAACTTTGTCATGGTTTCTAAAGATATGTTCATATTCGATCTCAATGACCTTTTGATTTTTCTTGACTGCTTTTAATAATAATCTATCGTAAAGTTCAATGGTTGTTAGAGGAATGTAAATAATGTAAAGGAGACATAATTTATTAGTGATAATTTTAATATTTGCGAAATCTAAAGCTTCTTCCGGAGTTGCATATGGCAAATTTTCTTTCTCAATTGTCTGTAAAGCTAATTTAATTTCAGAGTCTGATAAAACGAGAAAGTTTATCACACCTGCTTTGGCCCAATGGATGGCGTATTTAATATTAATTATTTCCTCTTTCATTAACCTTAATTTATACTGGATATTTAGTGCCAATTGATTTGTTAATCTATTTTCTTTTTGAATGGCGTTAGTGATTTCGTTTGCCATTTTCGTGATATTGTTAATCCTATCGTTATATAATTGATTAATAATGACTTGTTTGTTATTATTTTAAGACATTATTAATTTTATTTTTAATAATTTCGAAGTCCTCATGGTCTGGAGTCCCGGCGATCTATTTCCAGGTGGTACCTATAAAATTTAGGGATCGTTTGTTCTTATGGGGTTTCAGTCCGTCAAGTAATGTTTGCAGGTTGGTCGTGATTTCTTGGTCACTGTCGTGATTTCATGGTTCAGTATTATTTGCATTCTATCTATAAAGTTTTGGTGGTTCTCTAACTCTATTACATGGATCAATTTAAAATTTCCTTCTTGTATTTTACCTTTCCCATTATGGATGGAAATAATTTGGGAATTCGAATAATCTAGCATCTGTATTTCAGCGTAAATAGCGCGTGTCGCGTATCTGTAATTGGAATAACGTTACGATTTAATGTTACTTTTATGTACTAATCTTCCTGACTCAGTTATTACAGTAGTATTTTGGTTTTCTTTAACTATTTCTTGTTTATATCTAGCTGTTAGTTTTGGCCCTAATCTAATGTTTTTTTTTTACGTAAATAGATTGTCCTGGTTGGTACTCTTTTATCGGTTTCCGTTTCTTGTTATGGTACGCTATGTCCTGTTCTTGTTTTTGTACTAACCTTTCTATACTGTTGAGGCGTGCTTGCTCGAATTCTTCTGGAGAAATGTTTGGACTTCGTCCGAAAAATAGCTCTACAGGTTTTCTCTTGGTGGTCGAGTGTATCGAGTGATTATATTCGTTTACCGCTCTTTCGAGTAATTCTACGAATGATCGTTCGATTCCATTTGTTTTGAGGCATCTCATGATTTCTGAAAGAGTTCAGTGGAATCTCTCAATTTGGCCGTTCACTTCGCTCTTGTAGGGAGGGACCTTGAATACTTTAATTTTTAGGAAATCTTTCATCATGGATGTGATTGTACTTGAACTAAGTGATGGTTCGTTGTCGAGTACGACAACTTCGGGTACACTAAAGGAAAATAAAATATCTCTGATTGGTTGTTTAAGATCCTCTATTGCCCTGGATCTGATTGGCTTACATGTAGCAAATTTTGTTAATTTGTCTATGGCTTTGAGGACTAACTGGTTCTCAGTGGAGTAGATATCTATGTGAATAGTATGTCCCGGATAGTTGGGAATAGGTGTGGGGATAATTTCTTGTTTATTCGGGTGCCTATCGTTTTTACTTTCTTTACAAGTGGCACACTGTTTTACCAGAAATTTTATCTTCTTGCTCATCCTTGGAAAATAGTAGTTTTGGATGATTTGTTCCCTATTTTCTTCGGCATTACGATGAGCTCTTCTATGTTTTGTTAGAATTTTATCGTCTTATGATGTTTGTTACTATTCTACGAGTGTAGCGTATTTTGTAATTTCTAAAGTGTATTGGATACACTTCTTGAATTATTCCCATAGTTCTCTCAGTTGTATTTAGACCATTTATTGTGTTGGGGTTTAAGTATCTCTTAAATATATTTATTATATCAGCGGAAGTGAAATTTGGTTTGGTTATAGTGTGTCGTACATAATTTGGAAAAGGGGTTTGAATCTGATTCGAGTCTTCTTCGTCTATTTTTAGTATTAGTTGATTTCGGAAAACATTAATAGGAGTTTCAATTGTAGGGATTAGATCGTGTGCGGAACTTTCGTCGCTATGTTGCGTTGAGGTCATTGTATTTGTTTCAGTGGGGATTGTCACTCTGAGAGAGCATCCGCTACTACATTCGTTCTTCCTGGCTTGTATTTAAGTTCAAAATTATACTCTTCCAATATAGCCTTCCATCTCTTCATCTTAGAGTTATTATTCTTATTACTGAGGGCGAATGTCAAAGGCTGATGATCCGTAAAAATTTCTACTTTCTTACTTCCGTAAAGGAAATTCCTTAGTGTGGTTAGGGACCAAATAATTGCCAGCATTTCGTTTTTCGTTGGCTGCATAGTTTTCCTCTGTTTTGTCTAGGGTCCTAGACTGGAATGTAATTGGTCTTCCGTTTTGAGAAAATACTGCACCTAGTGCGAAGTTGGAAGCATCTGTGGTCAGTTGGAATTTATTATGAAAATCAGGGAACGATAATATGGCCTCGTTTGATATGAGGGAACTTTTAATTTTATTGAAGGCGCAAATTTGTTCATTAGTGAAATTCACTTGTTTAGTTCTTGAAGCAGTTTTGGACACATGTCCATCTTCCCCTCTTAAGAGTGAAGTCAGGGGTTTCGCTAGTTTGGCGTAATCCTTGATAAAACGGCGGTAAAATCCAGCCATTCCTAGGAAGGATCTAAGTTCTTTCACTGTCTTTGGTGTAGGGAATTCCGTTATGGCCTTCACCTTTTTCTTGTTTGTTTTAATTCCGTCTTTGCTGATGATGAAGCCTAGAAACTCAACTTCATCTCGTAGGAATTCACACTTGTCTAGTTGAATTTTAAGGTTAGCCTTTTCCAGAACATTGAAGATTATCTTTATGTTCTCGAAATGTTCCTTTTCGTTTTTCCCAAATATGACTATGTCATCAATATAGACATAGCAGCGTTTTCCTATATGTTCGCGCAGGATATCATCCAGGGCGCGTTGAAAAATAGATGGCGCATTTTTTAGGCCGAATGGAAGTCGGGTAAATTCGTATTTACCGTAATTGACCGAGAAAGCTGTTTTCTCGATGATTGACTCTTTGAGTGGAATTTGATGGAAGCCGCTATTTAAGTCTATTATGGTGAATAATTTATTTTCACCGAGGTTTGACAAGATCTCATTTATCTCCGGAATTGGATATTTATCCGAGATTGTTATCGCATTTAATTTACGGTAATCGATAACCATCCTATATTTTTTCTCTCCCGATGGGTCCTCTTTGTTTGGTATGACCCAAACCGAGGAGTTATATGGTATTTAGATGGCCTAATTACTCCGTCTGCCAATAACTGATCGATTTGTTTTTCTACTTCGTCTTTAAGACATACAGGGTAAGGATAGGGTCTAGAGTAAACTGGTTCTGAGCTATTGGTTCTAATTTCTCCCTTTACTGTTGTGGTAAACGTTAATTTCTCTTCTGGGTCGGCCAATAAGTTAGGGTTGTCGCCTATAATTTTGTCTAAAATCCCTTTTTGTATCGGGTTGAGATGTGATACTCTTAAATTTATATTGTTCACAGAATCCGATATATGCTGTTTAAGTGGAATCCTGATATTGGGATAAATAATCATAAGTCCTCTACTTGTATGAATGGTGGCATTGAGTTCTTTTAGGCTATCGTTACCAATTATGCCTCCAAATGATTTGAGGCTGGGCAGAATGAAAAATTTTAGTTTTCTATCCGGACCAAAAAGGTCAATCATAGCATGATGGGTGATTTTTATGCTCCCTGCTACTGAGTTTGCTATAAATGGTTTTTCATTTAAGATGGGGTTACGAACGTATTGAGGTTGTATGTAATTTTTGTTTGACCCTGTATCTATTAAGAATTTGACAATTTTGCCGCTCTTCGCTTGGTGTTCTAAGTAAGGGAGCGAAGAGCTTTTTAATCTAAAAAATTGATATCGTCTAATTGTTCTGGCATCTCGTGATCGTCATAACTTTCCATGGTATTGTCTTCGTTCGGTTCAGGTATAGCTTCTGAGTTGGTGTATTCGACGAGGGTTTGTTCTTGCTGTGAGTCGTATTTAGCCAATTCCTTTTGATACTGTTGTAAGGCTGGGTCTTCTACGAACTGTTCGTAGTGGTATACTCTTTGCGCTTTGTTTGGGGGATGATTTTGTTGTGATGAATTAAATAAAGGTCTTTTCATAGGGTGTTGGTTGTTTTGAGGCCGATTCATGTAATTCACATTTTTTGATTATTGACATTGGTGTTGGTTTTAGTAATGGTTTAGGTGTTAATCCTGATGGGTAATTTGGATATCTGAATTGCAGTCTAAAGGGTTGTTGTGCTAATCTTGGGAAATTTGGGTTTGGATACCCAAATTGATATTGATTAGGTTGGAATATATTTTTTCGTTCGAAAGAATTCTGTGGGTTGTGTAGAAGATGTGGATAGAATGGTTGTGGTCCATTAGATATCGCAATGTGGTTCTTGCGGTGGAAAGGAGATAGCGGAACAGTCGATAATCCATATTTTGCAGCTTTAAGCATAAGTGTAATGCTTGGGGTAGGTCTGACGGCTCTCTGATACTGAGCAATCGCGGTAGATCTCCTTTTAGACCCCTAATAAACGTAGCATGTGCCTTATCTCTATAACTTTCCGTTAAATTGGTTAATGATTCTTGTCCCATGTCCATGCAGGACAATTTATTTAATATCAACGATAGGTGTTGGTAAACCCTTTGATAAAATTCGGGGATTGTTTAGCTACCTTGTATCAGCGTCATCATTTGGTACTCAAGTGTACCCAGATCCCGCTTATCTGCATAATGCAGAGTTAGACATTTGGCGATTTTCTGCCAATTGAGTGGAGTGTTGTAGGATTCTAAAGCTACATCGGCATGGCCTACTATTTTATTTCTAATTACGTTTAAAATACCATAATACTTTGGCGTGCCTATTAGGTGTTCATAGATCCGTAAAACCCTGTCTACGCTTTTTTTCCACAAGCTGGATTCTCCCGGTTGTCCTGAGAAATCGCGGATGCACTTTACAATGTCGGGGATTTTATCTAAGTCTATGAAGTTCGCCCTATATTGGTCGTCTATCGTTTGGTCTGTGTCGTTCCTATGATTATTGAGCTTTTGATTTTGGTCAATTATAATTGCTGTTACAATATCTGTTAGTTGTTCGAGATCGAATGGTTTAGAAGTTTTGGGGTCTGTGGGTAAGTTAGCGTTTGAATTTTGAGATTTTAAACCGTTAGGCATTTTTGTAATGAGGAAGAAAATTTGCTATTATTTCAATTTTACACAGTGGGCACTAGAATTTTTGTTCGACTGAGATAGATTCCTGATAAGAACTATTGACTTTACGAGATAGTTTTACAAATGTAATTTTCAATGAATGTACTATAGTAGTATAGTAATATAATGTAATATAATGTAGTATAATGTAATATAATGTAATATAAAACTTTGATTGTATTTGAATAATTTCAAGATTAATTACTTTGATTTAGATGGGCAAAAATAATTGAATATCTCAAATTTTATCTTAACTTTACGTTGCTTTTAATATTTCGCTTGATTTGTAAAAATTTTCTTTAGATTAAAATTGAACTTTTTATAATTTTCTCTTAATTTTTATTTTAGTTTTTTAATATTTCGTTTCTTTTTTTAAAAAAAAAATTCTTTAGATTAATATTGAAAAATAACTTACAAAATAATAAACAAATGTATGGTTAACATTTGGAGTTGTAATCGTTTTATGCCCCTTGCTCAAGTGTCGTCAAAGATGATTGGGCCGCTGTTGAATGGTTTTAATGCGGCTTGGTGTCCGTTGTCCTATTTCAACTCCCTTTTTTCCTGTGTAGGAGTACTTGGGCGCTTCGTTTCCCAATTCTGATACTTTAACTTTTTTTGTATCAGCTGAACGTGTTTATTGGTTATTCACATTCACTTTGCACTGTTATGATGTAGGTAGACGGATATATAACTAGCTTTGTTTAAGAAAAATAGTTTTTTAAAAATTTTATTTAACTAAGGAACACCAACGAGCCATCATCATACATTTTTAAAATGTTTAAAGATTTTTTTAACAAGTGGTTTATATTGTTCTAATATTACAATTGTATATTTAAATTGAAAAAATAATAATGTTATTGTGACGTCATTTGTAAAATATAATTTTTGAAAACAATCATCAACATATAAAGATGATAATTGAAATTATAACAGTTTATGAATGTAAGTTTTTATTAATTCTTTTTTATTAATCCTTAAATTATTCTTTTTAAATTTATTTTTATAAAATTTTGCAATAGTTGTCTAATTAGGTTTTAATTTATTTTATTTTAAATGTTTTAATTTTAGTACACCTGAAGATGGGCATTTAGCCTGAAATATTGTGCAATAATAAAAATGGTTAATTAGCAATAAATAACAATGTTTCTTTAATTGTATGGCTAGAATAACACGTTTAATGAACCAATATAAATTGTTAAATTTATACTAGCCGCTTAATAAAAATTATTAAATTGCAGAGCGATATTTTTGTTTTACAATATCTTTCCTTATGCAGAGTTTTTTAATATGGTTTATTATCGCTCTTGAAAAAAAAATTAAGAGCGAAATGACTTCCCCTTATCCAGGAAAAACAAACAGTTAATAATCATTTAGTCTACAAATTGTGTTGTCTCGTGCTAACTATTTCGGTATATTTATTACTAATAAATTCACTGACTAATAACTGCATAGGTGGTTGAAGCCGGGTCGAGTCCCTATATACTGACATTCCTTTCCTATTCTTCGGTTTTGTTGTATATAAAAGGCATAGTCATACACCTGTATGAATCAATCAATCAAGTTAGTAGTACTGCCAAATCACGGTAGTATTTTAACTTATAGGCCCTTTTCTTTAAATGTAGCGTTTTCTTCTATACTTTCCTGAAAAATGTCAGATTGTAATTTTTGTGATTTTCTGTAATATAATATAGTTATAAAATAAAATAAAAATTATTTTTTGGGCTAGAATAAATTATATTATATCAAAATAATGTTTGGCTGGAATAATGTTGTAATTTTAGTGTTGCCTGATGATTTTTTTTTTCTGAGATGAGAGTCCGGGCTAACTTTACATACATTTCGCACTGGGACTAGGATAATAAAAACCAATTTCTCACTTGGATCCAAAATTGAGTATCCAGGCTACCTCTAAAAATGGTAAACAATCAAATTTAAATTTTACATAACAAGTTATGTTCATCTTTCTTGTTGTTGAATTTTAAAGTTACATAATTTGTAACGGGGTTTTCAATTTCGCCATGATAATACAAATTTTTAATGATTTTTAATTAAAAAAAATATTTTAAAGCTCTGCACACACGAACCACCATATTGAGTCTCATGTTACACGTAAAAAAATTCGAGTTTCCAAAACACCTAATTTACATATTTACTTTTGTATAGCTAAACAACAACACATACATCGTCGCATCGTTTTTATTATAAATAAACAAAATACAACCAATACGGTAAACGGCTTAATTTAATATTTCAAAGCAACAAAGCTAACGATTGATTAAATATGAAGGATCAACACATAAAACAGATATTTAGGAGGAAAAAACGAAATAATTTGCCAGAAAAGTGTAAAAGATATTCTTATGTACTTTAAAAAGTCAAATAAAAACAAACTTTTTTTTTTTTTTTGGGATAAAATCCAATTTTCCAATACCCCTAATATTTTTCTTCGGAAGCTTTTGTGCTAAACAACATTTTTTTTTTTTTTTTTTTGGTATATCGCAGTCAATTTTAATTTTTAGTTTTCTTTCTCGAAAACAACTACAAAGTGAGGCAAACAAACTTTTCGAGGATGAAAATTTTGTATCGTTCATAATTTGAAAATGTAAACTAAAAATTGCAAAACTTTTGAAAAAGCTACACACAAACTTGGAACAAGAAACTTGAAAATTTTCGTCATAGAAAAACCATAAAGTTTTCCTTTTAAAGTTGTCTCATTATTAATTTCCATTGCGCATGAAAACTTAAACCTATAAATAACAACCAAATTTTATAAATATAAATAGAAGCTTTAGGGGCAAGGTGATTATGGTAAAGGAAACCTTCAAATAATCGTGGTTTGCATATTGTTGGTTCGGTATAATTTAAGTCGCTTATTTTATAGTTATTATGAGGTAAATTATAGTGGTAGTTATGTACTCTTTTTTTGTTTTTAATTTAAATTCACCCTGCTTTGTCAATATTTCGAATACTTGTTTTATCTGCTTAAAGTATACGTACATACAATAGATTTATGTGTAATAATTCTAAATGAGATGTCCAATAATAATATATTCCAAAAAGAAAAAAAAAACAATTTTGAACATAAACAATTTTCCTCCACTCAAATAAGGCATTTAACGATGACGTACGCTATCTGCTCAATAACAAATATAACAACAACAACTAATCATAAATAAACAAAAAAATAAAATAAATCATAAGAGTAACGGAAAAAACCAAATCCTTTGAAACCAATCTAACATCGGTCGGTCTCTTCAGTATAATATGGAGAACTTTTTCCATTTAGAATAAAAAAAAATCATAACTAACCAGATGTAGAGAAGTAAAAGTCTTTCTGACATCGCACAACAATATTTTGAAGCTAACTTTTTATTATTATGTATTTATCTTCTAGCATGATACTAAATTTATCATTTTATATATGTGCACACATATGTATGTAACTACTAATTTGAAAGCACAAAAACATAAAACGATGAATTTATTTTATGAAGATAGAAAGCTTTCTCCCAAATATTTTTTTTTTTTTGACTTCTTTCTTGATGGCTGAAGATAATTCGGCGCCTTTTACGTAATAGACACAATTTAAGTTGTATTAAACTCAGTTTATTTAATATTCTCATCTTAATTATGTACGTATGTATTAGTTGCAGACATAAGCTTTTTGGAAGCTTTGAAAAATTAGAGGAAAAAAAAATTAGGATTTTGTATAAATAAGGAATTACTTACCATACGAGTACATAAAAACAATTATCACAAACCTGACAGCCGAGAGTAAATCTTAAGCTTTAAAGCTCATTTTTCCACGAACAATTATTTCCATCATGAGAAAAATTTTATTTATTTTTATATGTGGATGTGTGTGTGTTTGTACAAAAAATATCAAAGTTTTTTGTGCTATCGTTTCAAAGGGTATATGACTGTTGCTCTATACACTCGTATAATAGCAGACAGACAGACATTTTAAATAAAACAGAATTAAAACTTAATCAATAAACAAAAAAAATGTGCGAATGTTACATAAAGTGTATCTATTCAGTTGTTAAGCAGAATGCTTTATTTGTAAAACGAAATTCTTATTTTTTTTAATTGGTAAATAACGCAATTGTTGGATTTTGGGTTTAATGTTTTTTTTAATAGTTTCAAATTATAAATAGCTTTAAGTGGCCAAATAGCCATAATCCTTTGCACATTATAGTTGTAAATCCTTTTATAAATAACTGAACACCACAATTTGAATATTTATTTCCAACTTTAAATAAGAAACCATATGACAATGTTATCCAGATGAGCTGAGGCTTCTTAATGTTACGCTTGCTACCGTTCAACGCTTTTATTTATCATCATCCATCTGTGAGTTCAGTTCATAACGTGATTAAATTATCCAACGTGATATAATTAGTCACCGGGCGTACTTCGTTGTTTTTCTAAAGTTCACGAAACTAAATGCTCAGACGCAAAACCGATGAAATGTTGTTGCCAGTTGGTTTGATAATCACATAAGCTTTATTGAACCACTCCACAAAAAACGTCTTTGATGAGTTTTGAACCGTCCATTTTTCATTGTGTTCACTGTAAGGAATACTACTAACTTCCAGGTCAGAAGTTTCCAAATTCGAAATTTCGAATCTGCCGCCTTTCAAACAGTTTCATTTACTATTATGGGTGTATGGTTGTTGGGCAAGCGTAATTATGAAACGATTCAAAAATAAGGTTTAGGTTCGGGTCCTTTTTGTTGATACCGAAGTTTTCAAGCCGGAAAGGGTGATTTAACACTGTTCAGACTCAGATCATGTTCCATTTACTTTTGCCATCTCTAGCATCACACGTAAACAGTAAATGTTCAGATATGTCCTCCTTTATTAGATTACATAATCTGCAATGCTGTGTTGGATACCATTCTATTCTTTTGAAATAGCACGTCCTATTTAATACCAAGTAAGGGATTTTAAAGAGGGACCTTTTGAACGGGTTTCTCCAATTCTTAACGCCATTAGCTATATGGTGTTTGTAGAGAGTAGGGTGGCCCCCATTTTTTCACCGAATTTTATATTTTATCCAGAATTGATTGGTTTTCTCTGTGGCCACCGTACTAATGACGCATAGGATATCTTCGGTCTTATAATGGTCGGAATGGTCAAAAGGAAATTATTCGTAATATTTATGTTATTACCGATAACATCGTTACTTCCAAAACTCTTGCGTCTTTACTTCCTCATTATTTTTTAAACGTACACCATAATTTTAAGTGGCATTAAAATGATTGTACACTGAAAATAATGAAAGCGGAATGCCGTAAGAGTTTTGGCGATAATAATGTTATCGGCAATAACGCTAATATCGGTCGTGTAAAGTACGCTGAAGAGCACTAGTAAAAGGACGCTACCTGAAGGAGATAGTAGCCACAATGGTGATGATTTTGAATGTCAGTTCTTGTAGGTTCATTTCTGTTAATTTCCCAGTGTACGGGAGGAGGGTTGTCCCCGGGAAATTGGTACATCTGCCTCCTCTAGTGACAAGTCATGGTGCATCTTTTGAGGCCGCTGTGATATCCCTTGCAATAAATCTGTTAATAAAGAAGAAAAATTACAGTTCTCGGCCTCTACTTCCGTATCGCAATTTAGCTTACCTGTTTTGCTTGGTAAACATTTTCCATCATTGCGCCAAGGTCCCTAAGAATGCAGGTTGAATAATGCTGTACCATGTACACGGTCTACCACTGGTTTGCAGCCTTTTAACGGTAAAACCCATTTTGGATGATGATGGTTTGATCATCAACGAAGTTGTTGTTAAGATTGGCCGAGTTCTTATTTAGCTAATAAAAAAATCTAAAGTTGATTTACAATATTATCGTGGCAAATTCGGATGTTTCCGTCAGATTTCCGGACTGGATATATCTAATTCCATTTGGACACTTATGTACTCTATGTAGTGCACAATAAGAAAACATTTTTATCACTTTTTAACTTTTAAAATTTATTATCGCCTTTTATTTTCATCTAAAAATACGGACTAACATTAAAATCAATAAAGCTACACCCGCTGCAATAATTCCATAAATATTAAATCGATTTTCGAAATTACAAAAATCGGTATGGCACTCTTCGTAATCCAATACGTCACTTACAAATTTATAAATGTGGAATAAAACAAAATTATTACTCTTAAAATCATTAAAAGTGCCACAACCTCTTACAGTAATGTCTGTTCCATCGATCTTGAATATGGCACTAAAACAATTTGCAACGCTATTATCACATGAGCGTTTATATTTCTTGTCCAGAAATAATGTGAACCATTTCGATGTACATTTTTGCTGCATTAGGCTTGAACACTCGTAACATTTTAGTGCAGCCGTTTTAGGTAGTAGAGCGCCTGTAAAATAAGTACATTATGTTGAAATATTATATACAAAAACATAACAAATCATAAATATTGTTTACTTACCGAAACATAAAATTGTGGCGAAAATTTTAGAAGCTACTGCCAATTTCATGGTGTGACAAAAATGATGATTCAGATACTATACTTCAGCATAAAATACAATTTTTTGTATACTGTTAACTTATAATTATTTATGTATTTCTTGAATTGACTGTTAGTTGGTATTTTTACACCGGAATAGTTTATTTTTTTGTAATCCGATAATATTTATAAAATTCCCGTATTTTGCTTTATCAAAATCTTTATATAGAATAATTTTTTATCAATATATTATACAAGCTATATTCCAAGAATTTTTGATTATTATACAAGCTATATTCCAAGAATTTTTTTAATGTAATTCACTCACTGAGTGAGAGATAACTGAAATGAACTCGACTGGCTTTTGTAGAAAAATGTTGTAATAAATTATTTACAATGCAACATAGACAGAGAGAGTTTTGTCCATCAAAGCTATGTACAATATAATATGTATATAATTCAATTATACAAAATTTATTGTAGTAAATGAAATAATGAGAACATAAAAAATACAATTTGTTTATGTATGTATAATGCAAATCGAATAAATAGGTATAATTATGTACAAGTATACGCTTCCATACGACTTATTACCACCGAACATAAAGGCACTGCACCCAACATACAACAACATTTTGGGTTTATTTTATAATTTTATTATCAATTTTTATTCTGCTACTTATAATTTTATATTGAAATAATTAATTGGCAAAAAAATATTTATTTTTGTAATTGACAGTACCGTTCATTTTGGTAAATTTTTATTCTTCCCATTATAACCAAGTTATATTGGGTAAGTATTGTAATCGCGAAAAAATTGTGTTCCAGATTTTTACATTTCTCGACGAATTAGGTTATTAGAACTCTAAATCATCGATTTAAAAAATGCCGTGTCGGCCCCGACATATTTTTGTTATTTTTGTTTTGTTTAATTGAAGTATTGGTGTTACGTTTTAGGCTGGCTTTTATTCAATTCAGTTCAGTGTATCGACATTACTGTATAACAATATTAAGTATAACAATATTACTGTATAACAGTTGGAACACTAGTTCCAATGCTAAGCAGAAGATATCGCTTGTGACATCTCCCTTTTCTTATATAATATTATAAAGATTACAATGAATATAATTTAAAATGATTAGCTTAATCAAAATGATTTCATACTATTCCTCCTTTTATTTTTTTTTTTTTATATACGTTATTTCTTCATACTAACTATATATGTAATATAATGTTTATGATTAGTTTTAATACTAAGCCATGACTGAACTCAAAGATCCAACCTTTGTGGTGCTTTACTAACTCTTCCCGATCTAGTTACTGTTTCACCGATACCTTTATTCGACCTCTTAGTATTTATAACCTGTTTGTCATTACCAGTGCTTTTAACCGTATCTTGTGAACTGTCTTCTATATGTATGAATTTATTTTCACGTTTGATTGGTTCTATCAACCTGGTTTTGCGAAGATGATGAGAGTTACGTCTGTATCGACTTCCATCATCGGACTGCACTATCACCGATCTTGGATCTCGCAGCTTTTCCATTACTGCCCCTGTAATCCAATTTCTAGGACCCATTTGAATACAAACTTTCTCATTGAGTATTGGATCTTGCCGAACCATCGTGTTTTTATCAGCATAATTTTTTTGCTTGTTTCTTAGATTGGTTAGATTTTCCTTCACCCCTTGGATTATTTTAGGTTCCAGAAGCTGCTTGCCAATTGGAAGATTTGTTCTTGTCAATCTGCTCATTAGCCTTTGATTGGGAGACTCTAGGCAATTATCTCTAGGTGTATTACGCATATTTTGTAGTGCAAGATAGAAATCCGTATTGTCTTTGACGCATTTTTTCATCATTAGTTTAGTTGTCTGAACTGCTCGTTCTGCCAAACCATTTGCTCTTGGAAACTGAGGAAATCCACTTTTTGCTGAATTCCAAAAATTCTCTAGCCGAATATTGGGGACCATTATCACTTTCCAGTATTCTAGGTGTACCATGGGTAGCAAAAATTTTCTTTAATATTTGTATTACCTCGGCTGACATCATGTTATTAAGTTTCTCTATTTCGAAGAAACCGGAGTAACTGTCCTCCACCACTAAATATGTTTCACCATTTAAATGAAACAGGTCTGTTGCCACTATTTCAAATGGTAGACTTGGAACTTCTTTACTCATAATAGGTTCTTTGATATTACTTTTTTGTGTTTGCTGACACACTGCACATTGTTCTACGAAGTCAATCGTATCCTGTGTTAACCCTTTCCAGTAGAATAATTGATGAGCTCTTTTCATTGTTGATTGTATACCATGATGCACAGCAGCTAACGTCTTTTTTATTCGAGCCTTAGGCACTATTATTTTTTCCCCTTTAAATAAGATATCATCGTATACTGCCAGTTCCTCTTTAAAATTTGCAAAATGTTCAATATCTCTTGGTATTTCTGAATTATTCTAAGGCCAGCCTTTCAAGATATAACTTTTCAATTTCTGAAGGTGTGTTTCGTTTTCTATTTCTGCCCTCAAATTTTCTATTGCATTGTCCGACATTGGGACAATTACATTAATTTCCAGATCTTCTTGTTCCGTTTGCTTTGGATTATCACAATCACGACTTAAAGCATCCGCTAATGGTATATCTCTCCCTTTTTTGTATATTATTTGAGGTGAATATGGCAGTAAATCAAACATAATTCTTTGAAGCCGAGCAGGAGCAGACTGAATTGGCTTTTTGAATATCGATTCCAAAGGTTTATGATCTGTCTCAATAATCAATTTTTTCCCATGTACATATATACTCATGAAATTTTTTAACTGAGAAACGTATTGCTGTAGCTTCCTTTTCTATTTGTGGGTAGTTTTGTTCACACTCACTTAATGATCTTGATGCATATGCGACCGTGTGCTCATCCTGAATCAATACCGCCCCGACTGCATTTTTACTGGCATCCATCGATAATGTCACATCCATTTTTTATTTTCTCAAAAGCTTGATCTTGCTCTACTTCCCATACAAATTCTGTATTTTTCTTGATCAATTTTCTTAGCGGTTCTGTTATTTCCGAACAGTTTGGAATAAACTTAGCTACATAAGTGATCATTCCCAGCATACGTTGAATCTGTTTCACTGTAGTAGGCTTACGTAATGTTGAAATAGTTGCAATTTTTTCTGGATCTATCTCCAGTCCTCTATTTCATACTATGTGACCCAAAAACTTAACATATGATTTGTTAAATAGACATTTGTCTCTGTTTAATTTGATTCCAGCTTTTTCTATTCTATCAATTACTCGCTGAGTATACGTAACCAACTCATCTCTCGTAGAAGCATGAACTAGTATGTCATTCATTGAGCACTCAACATTTCTACATCCCTCTAGTAGTTGGTTCATCATCAGCTGGAACAATTCAGGTGCTGATGCCAAACCAAATGGTAACCTCAAACACGTATATCTTCCCCAAGGAGTGCCAAATGCCAAATATTTCTGACTTCGTTCAGTAACAGGTATTTGCCAGAACCCCTTCTTGCAATCAATAAGCGTGAAAAATTTAGAATTAGCAATTGTTGTGCCTTCTCAAGATATTTTTATTTACTTGGCTTGGATCCATACAAATTCTGATTTTATTATTTTTCTTAACAATGACAATTGGAGAAACTGCCGGAGTTGGTTCAATTAATTTTTTTATAACATTTAGTTATTCCATCTTATCCAATTCTGACTTGACTGTATTTCTGATTGAGTATGGGATTCTTCTAGGCGGGATTATGTCGAACTTAGGATCGGCGATCAGATCGATATCATACACAAAATTCTTAATACAACCTAAACCCTCAAAAATTGCATCTTTGATTTCAATTTCATTAACTTTACAATTGTCATTAAAATTTCTAGTGACTAAATTTAGCTCTTTACACATTTTCCAGCCTAAAATGGGAACTACATCCTCTTTTACAATTTTCAAAATTATATTTGAAACTACTTTTTTGAATAATATCTTCACTGAAATTTCGCCAATTACCTTGATAAAATTTCCCCAAAATGTGATAAATTTCTTAGTTTTTGATTCATGCATATCTACTCTCAGCTTTTTACAATCATTCAAACTCATCACATTACATTGGGCTCCTGTGTCTAATTTAAAACTAAAACTAATATTTTTAATCTTAATATCCTCAAAAAAACTCGTCTCTTGATCCACTCAATGAACCAATATTTTGAATCAAATAAACTTCATTATCCATGTCACTACATATTAACATGTTCATTCTCAACCACATTTACTGTATTCTTTCTAAAATTGTTTCTTCTACATGCAATCTTAAAATGATTAAATTTACCACAGTTCAAGCATTTTTCACCAAATGCTGGACATTGTGTTTTACTTGGCATGTGTTTTCTCTTACAATATTGACACTCAATTTTTTTTTTTTTTTTTTTTTTCCTTTATTTAATATTACAACTGATTTACAAATCATTTAGTAATTTATCTTTCTTAAATGAAGATTCACATTTGACGGGCAGTAGCCCAATGGTTACTCCCGTTTGAATTTACATAGTAATTATTTTTCTCTATCCGAATTAAATACAACTACCCAATTCCAAAGGTTTCTGCCTTTGAAGTCTTCTTACTGCATTGGTGGTATCCAACAAACTTCGTATGTCTGCATTTTGGTGCCGAGATATCCGCTGAATGTGTTTCTTCGCATGATTTTGTATTTCTTCACTTACATATTCCATGTTTAAGTCCCTGTGGAGGTTATCATTTCTAATATACCATGGTGCGTTTACAATGCCACGCAGCACTTTGTTTTGAAAACATTGAATCATTTGTACATTTGTCTTCTTGGTACAACCCCAAAGTTGAATACCGTAGGTCCATACTGGTTTAAGTATTTGCTGATATAATAGCAATTTGTTATGTATTGTAAGCTCAGAGTTTCTACCTATTAGCCAATACATTTTCCTATATTTAATGTCCAATTCTTCTTTTTTTCTTTTTAACATGCTCTTTCCATCTAAGCTTGCAATCGAGAGTCATGCCGAGGTATTTGGCTGTATTTGCATTTGGAACCGGCCTTGAATTAAGTTTCACTGGAATCCAGTTAACTTTCTGGTTTGTGAAGTTTACGTGAACCGATTTGGCTTCGTTTAGGCTAATGCGCCATTTCTTTGTCCAGCTACTTACTGTGTCGGTTGCTTTTTGAAGTTTGGTCGTTGCTTCTGATATACACTTTCCAGTAGCCAGAATAGCTGTATCGTCTGCAAATGTTGCTATGGTGGCACCTTCTGTATTTGGCATATCTCTGGTGTACAGGATGTACAATATAGGACCCAGTACGCTACCCTGTGGTATGCCTGCTGATATTCTCTTTAGTTCAGAGTACTCTTGGTTATATTTTACACGGAAATGTCGGTCTGCGATATAAGATTTAAGAATTTGATAGAATTGCTTAGGTAGATCTCGATGCAATTTAAATTCAAGTCCTTGGTGCCAAACTTTGTCGAAAGCTTGTGCTACATCTAAGAAGATGCTGGAGCATATCTTCTTATTCTCAAGTGAGTCTTCGATTATATCCGTTATTCTGTGAACTTGTTCTATCGTAGAGTGATTTTTTCTAAATCCAAATTGGTGTGGTGGAATCAAATTTCTCTCTTCTATTATTGGCTTGAGTCTCTTGAGCAGTAATTTTTCAAATAATTTTGAAATTACAGGAAGTAGTGAAATCGGTCTGTACGACTTTTTATCGTTCGCTGGTTTGCCTGGTTTGGGGATCATAATTACTTCAGCAACCTTCCATTGCCGTGGGACATATTTTAGTCTGAAGACAGCATTGATAATTTGAACCAATTTTCGTAGTCCCTTCTCGGGAATGGCTTTTACGACTTGTCCAGTAATTAAATCATATCCTGGAGCTTTTTTCACATCGAATATTATATTCATCAATTTTGCTAATTGTTATTATGTTTTCATCTGCTGTTTGTCTAGGTAACGGTTGTAAGGTGTCTTCCAAGTGAGCTGCAAATAAAATAGCTTTTTGCTTGTCGCTTTTGGCCCAGTTTCCTTCCCCATTTTTAATAGGTGGCACATGCATTTTAGTTCTTTTTAATCCCTTTGTTGCTTTCCAAAGAGAGTAATCAGTATCTTTATGTTCGGTGAGACCATTTAAGTACTTGTTAATAGTTTCATTCTTAATTTCTTTTATAAGTTGTTTTAGTTTATTGCATAGAAAATTGAGGATTTTTTTATTTTCCGGGGCGCGTGTCCTTTGCCAGGTTTTTCTTGTCTTCCGTTTCTCTCTAACTAACTCCCTGACCTAAATAGGATAATTTTGATTCCTACGGGATTCGGTGTGACTAGCAGGAGAACTTTCCCATGCTGCTTGTTGAATAGTACTGTTAAATACCTCTAGTTCGTCTTCCAACTGTACCGGTGTTTTAATCGGCACTCGTAGATTTATTTGCATTTCGATTAGTTCTTGGAATAGGTCCCAGTTAGTTCTATTATTTGTTAATTTAGGCAGGTTATCCTTATTAATTATCATTGTGCTGAGTGTCATGATAACAGGTGTATGAACGGAATATATCCCTTCGCTGTTTTCGATGCACATGTAATCCTCGAAGATTCCTTTCGTTACATAAAAATCAATGAGATCTGGTATTTTATTTTTATCAGCAGGCCAGTATGTTGGTTTACCTCCAGAGTGGAACTCGCAGTTATTTATTCGTCCGGCTTCGAATAGCTCTTTTCCTTTATGGGTTGTAAGTCTTGATCCCCAATAGATGTTTTTTGCATTAAAGTCACCACCAATAATAAAATTGGATCCTAGTGATCTAAAGAGTCTATTATAATCTTCTTTATTTAGATTATAGCGTGGAGGGCAGTAGATAGAGGAAATACTGTATTCATTATTATTGTTAGTTTCAACTTTTATGGTTTTAACTTGCATATTTTCCTCTTCTATACTAGGTTCTTTATAGTGTTTGAGACTCTTTTTCACTATTACTGTTGATCCTCCTCTGGGTTTTCCTCCTGGGTGAACAGCATGGTAACATTCATAATCACGTATTTTAATAAATGATGTTTTTGTCAAATGGCTCTCCGATATAAGGCAGATATCAATTTTTTCTAAATTTAGAAAAATTTCTAGCTCTGGAACATGTTGCGCTAGTCCGTTCGCGTTCCAGGCGACAATTCTTAATGATCTGCTCATTTTAGTATATGAGGGCTGTTGCCTCGTTCAAGGTTTGATGCATATCTAGACGCTTATATAAAGCTTCTAGACCACGTTCTTGCTTTGCTAGCCTTATATTTATGGCTTCTATGCTTCGACAAATCCTTTCAAGGGGATTATCATTCGTAGCATTAGATGATTGCTGTACAATTTGTGAATAACTTTTCCGCTCTGTACCAATACCTGGTGGTTTTGGCTCCGCTTGGGTTTTAGTTGGTTTCTCTTCTCTGGTAACCCTAGGGTTTTGAGGAAACTGATGCGTTTTGTTTCTTAGTCTTTGAAGTTCTTTGGCTACTTCACAGCCTCTATTATTTGCAGGATGATGCCCTTTACAGTTTATACAATTTGCAGGGGTGTTTCTACTTTCTGTACACTCTTTCGCGTTGTGTTTTCCAGCACATTTTACGCATCTTGGCTCCCGTCTGCAATATTTTTGCGTGTGATTGAAACCTTGGCATTTTTTGCATTGAGGTATTAGCCTCGTGTTTTTTTTAAGCGGTTCTATTTTAACCCTCATATTGAGAATTGCTTTGATGTTGAAGATGTTTTCAACTTTCTCCTTTTTGTTAAACGTAAGCATGAAGAGTGGAAGCCCCCTTTTTTGACTTGATTGTTCTCACCTCTCTCTCGTTTTAGGATGTTTACTGCATCTTCTATTTGCAGATCTATTGCCTTTAGGTCCTCAATTATGTCCTCCTTCGTACACGTTGGATGAAGGCCTCTGGCCATAACCTTAATTGCGCGTTCGTTTTTATCTTCGTATGTGAACCATTTTTTACCTTCCGCATTGAGCTTTGTTGCTAGAGCTCTATATGTATCGGAATCTGGTGTATTGATTTTCCACACGTTATTGTTTAGTGACACTACTCTACATTCCCTAGCTGTCACTGATTTCATTAAAGATTGTATGCTAGCAAATTCTGTTATGCCGATTACATTAATTGGCGGAGGCGCCTTTTCTTTCGGTACAACCTTTTGTTGCCGATTTTGTTGCTGTTGCTGGTGAGCTCGTTTGGTATTATTATCACCAGTTACTAATACATTAGCTTGCGAATGATCTCCAACTTCAGGCGAGAATTCTGCTTTTCGTTTTTTTGGTAGGTCTTTTCTTCCTTTTCAGTACCCAATCTATTTCTCTCATGAGATCCTCTTCATCAGTATGGAACTCATTGTTATAACTGGTGTGAGTACTTGTTTCATTATAACATGTTAGCGGGTTTTCAGAAATCTCCATTGGTTTGGGCTTCTTCAATTCTTCATTTTCTTTTTTCAGCTTTTCAATTTCGCTTCTTAGTTGGGTTAAAAGTACCTCTACTTCACTGAGTTTTCGACAGAGTTCAGCGTTTTCGTCTTTCTGCTGATTTGCAGAGTTAGTATGATTGTTTGGTGATTTTAACAACATTGAACTTATTTCGAATGGGTTTAGCAATGATTGGCTCACCCCAGAATCCATTGAGCCAGCCTCGTAAGAGGGTGGATTAGCCAACTGGGTAGTTGCTTTACCACCTGGGGTAATGTTTCCTTTTTGCGTTGAACTCATTGCTTTAAAACTGGTTATGTATCAACTACCAACCTAACCAGTACAAGTTGGTAGTGGGTCATTGAAGAGAACATCATTTGCTATGTTCTCGGTAGTCGGTTATTCCGCCGTATCTCGGTCGCCAGAGCCTCGTTAGTTAATTAGCAGGAAGTACCACGTGCAGGTGAGGTTGGCATTTGGGCTAGTATATTAAGACCATCTAAATCGGCGCCCCTTACCCCCCGACACTCAATTAATTTATTTTTATTTAAACTTTGAGAACTACTACTAACGTTTTTATTTTTGTACTCACTCAAGTTATTTGCATTGTTGGACCTATTTTTGCCTATAAAGTCCACCAATTGTTCCGTGTTCGATGACATTGTCGATATTTGTCGTGTTGCAATTTCATTTAATCTGCATATACTTATTGCTTTTTCCAGCGTTAAGTTCTCATCTGACAGCAATCTTTCCCTGATTTTCTGCGAATGCACCCCAATTACAACCTTGTCCATTAGTAGTTCATCCTCTAATTGTCCAAATTTGCATTTGATTATTTGTGCTCTACTGCTCATCAAAAATTCCTCAAACGTTTGATCCTCTTTTTGCACTATTGTGTTAAATACATAACGTTCAAATGTTATATTTGATTTTGGATTGAAATATGTCTTGAACTTTTCTTTCAATACACTGCATTTTTTGTCTTCATCTTTGATTTGGAACGTCTTAAAAATATTTTGCGCTGCTGGTCCTATTGTCGTCATGAACGTCGCAAATTGCACGATCTCCGATTTTTTCTCTAACTCTATGGCTGCTGCATAGAATTCAAATTGATCCAACCACGAATCATAATCTGTGCCACTTGGAAGCACTATTAATGGCTTTGGTGCTTTGATGCCTTCCATTTTATTATTACACGCCGTATGTTATTTATTCGTATGTCTCTGTATATACTTATATCCTCGTATATCACAAAATAAAATCACTCAAAGCATGGCATCCATCCTTGGATTTTTCTCAATAATTTTTTGCGTTCAATTATCTTTTGAATTAATGCCCATCCAGATCTGTTGTTATCTTTAACTTAATTATCACGCTTTTTTTTTTTTTGATAATATTCACTTCTTATTATTTTTAACACGAATTTTAATTGGAAGACTATTATTTGTATCTCCGTTTATCCTTTTAATTAATGATCATCCGCGTCTATTTTTACTTTAATATTGATTATCGCACTTTTTTATCTGATAATATTAATTTCTTATCATTTTATCAATCATTTTAATTGGACTCATTATAATTTTTCTCTTCTTAAAACTTTATCTGACACCATGTAATGAAAGGCTTGGTGTTACGTTTTAGACTGGCTTTTATTCAATTCAGTTCAGTGTATCAACATTACTGTATAACAATATTAAGTATAACAATATTACTGTATAACAGTTGGAACACTAGTTCCAACGCTAAGCACAAGATATCGCTTGTGACACTTTTGACTGGAATTCTTTTTGAATTTTAAACTCTTCTATTTCAAGAGGAAATTCAATTACAAAGGAGTTCGAAACGGTTTTAAACTATGCTGGAAAATCCAGATTGTGGAATATTAAAAATTAATCTCCATTTTTCAGAATATTTGAAAATTAAACTTTCCTTTTCTAGAATTTCTTGAAAAAATTTGTGACTGAAGTGCCTCACAAAAATTGTCACTGGATTACCTTTAATTGTGTGACTGGATTACCTTTCATTCAATCTGTTTTCTGACCGATACACCTATTTTTGGTGACTGACGTTCCATTTTCAAACTGAGTTTTTTTCAGTGATTGGTCGGCAAGAGCAGACCATATCGAACGTCTACCATCTTTCTAGCAGAACTACATGCTTTAGTATACATCTAGGGGGGAAAGCAATAAGCAGGGTCCAGAACAAAATATCTTTTAGGTCGCAGTGCGAGATGAATGAACGCAACATGGCCCTTCAATAATAACAATAACAACGGCCTCTCACTGTATCAGGTCTTATACACGCTCAGTACTGCACCAGCTCTTACATCCACAATTCAATAAAAACTATCTCCCATAAAATCACACTCCATAAAAATTCCACCCAACAATTGTTCTTAAAAAAATCACTAAAAATGCGGTAGCATCCAACTCAGCTAATTACATCTTTCAAACCCAAACCATACCCTTCTAATGCTCCGAACAATACCCCACAACCCCAAAATTCCATTAAAGCTCCAACTCAAAAATTCCTACATCACCCATCTTACTCCACCGCTGCCTCTCCAGAAATGCCACCTCCCACTTTGCGGAACTACTTTAGCATGCAGTCGTGTAACCACCTACATTACATCGCGTACAGAAATGTCCACTCTTTATTTTTGTAACAATATAATAATAAATTCAAAATCAGCCAAAAAGCCGAAATAAAACATTTATTTCATAACAATATAAAACAAATACCTTATAACATAAAAAACTAAAATATGATAGTAATTCAAATCACATTAAAATTGCCTACTGGACAATTGCGCTTGAAACTTTCGAAGAAAATTCAATTAAAAATTTAATTACTATCGTAAAATTAATTTTTGGTAGGAGGTCCAATTCTTTGGTTTCTTAACTGCTTATATTCTTGCTGGCATTGATCATACCTGTTTTTCTGTATTATGTGAACACATTTTCACCCATTCTTCTTGTATTGCTGTTTTAAGTTACTCTTTTTGATGTGAAAACATCTTTAGCGGGGGTAAGTCAAAAATTTCATGTAAAAAAAGGAACGGAAAATCCGGTACGAACAAAATTGCAAAATATATACATACGAGAAAAACGAACACAAAGTGTATCGAACTTGTCCACGAGCTGTGAAAATGGCACTTTTACATTGATACATCATAAAAAAAAAATTTGAAATTGTTTAATCCGTATGCTATGTTTAGTATTGCGGTGAGCGCAGGAAACAAAAACTATAAAAATGGTAAACAGATTCGAATGACATTCTCTAAAGATGCACGCAAGAAAGAAGCCGCAGGAAGACATGCTACCGTCTTGCCAGCGGCTATGATTTTACTTTCAAAATAGCGTCTATGTATAATAGAACCTCCTTTTTCATTTAGTTCTAACTGATCAAATCGGCGATGCCACTTTGCTTTGTTCACTGGGTTTGTCGTGACCATTGACAAAACTCTAAATATGGAATCTTTAACAAGATTGCAGTGCATGAGTGTAATGGTGTACTATATTATAAAGCGTACAGGGCAGCTTTAAATGATTAACTTAACTGAAATGTACTTTGCTCAGCTCACCAAGACATGGCTATACTGAAATATTGTCGTTTGTATTTCTCGTTGTCAACAAATAAATTATAAACTTCAATTTTTAATTAAACAATTAATCTCGGTAAGGTTCGTCCTCCAAACACAAAATAACCCAATTTGACCAATTTTAAACCAAAAATGTAACGCGACTTAAATGCTTAGCGAACGACAGCCGTTTATCTGCATTGATTTCTCAGGCCCATCCAAGAGGCTTGAAATGATTAAATGAATACTAATACATAAAGGTTTCCACATAAAACTTTTGCGAGCTGAGCGTGAACTCGCCCGTTGTTTTTTTGTAATGTTATGTTTGCGAACGTTAATTTGTAAAAGGTGCCAAAATCTCTATTACATTTAAATCTAGTGATTGTGCATGATATTTTATGGTGCTTGGGCAGTTTTAATGTAACCATTCTCGTACTGCTACAGCAGTGTGTTTCAATGTTACTCCAAATAAATTCTTTAGTTCGACAAACTAAAAAATAATCTGGAAAACCAAGTTAACACAAGAAGTTGATTCTTAAAAAATCTGATTTAAATAAAAAAAAAGTCGTATTTTGTATTTTTTACGCCCGAATCAATGAAAACAAGACAACCAAACACGAAAAATTTGCCAAATCAGCTTTATTTTATCGCAATATGTCAATGATATAATTTTCTATAATAGTTAGAAAAAAAAAATGAATCGAAAAAATTAGGTAGAATGAAAAAACCGAAACCATATTGATATACATATGGTTGAAAGTATCAGATTATTGAGCTACAAATATCAATGTATACGCAAAAGTATCAATTAAAAACCCTCACCACCATGATACATCCAAACTCTGGATAAATCTAAACTAAAAACGAGTGCGAAGTCTGATCCAAAAATGTTCTAAATGACGTCATGTAAAATTAGAACGACTATATCACTCATTAAATTATAAAAATCAATGTATGCCTGGTTTTTCTAATAGTTAAAATATAGTAACTATGGTTACATCGATTATATAAGCCTTTGTATAATCGATTATATAAACATTTGTAAAATGTAGTAGCATAATTAAAATCGTGTAGGCTTAGCAAATTTGAAATTTGACAAAAGAAAAAACAACAATTCTGTTTATATATGTCAGTTTCCAGTTATCGACTTCAATAAATCCAAAATGGATCGTTTAAATTATTAAAATTGTAACTTTTCTATTTAAATTTATTGTTTTCTTTATTCAAGATATAGTCTCCTGTATACCACACGACAATGGATAATTTTCTCTTATTTCGACGTATTGCCTTTGCAAAACACCACTCGACCTTCGGTCTCGTGGTGTTTCAGGCAATACGTCTCGTATAACATACGATTATTCTAATGATTCTCTGATTTCTCTTAAATTACATCATAAAATATATAATAGTCACTTAAAAAATAGCTAATAAACAATTCCGAATATAGTATAATGTGATTAACAATTTTTTTTTTGGCAAACATACATTTCCTAATAAAAGCTGCAAAAAATATATTTAAATCGCACTCGTATTAGAAAATTCGCGCGAGTAAACACTTTTTTGGAAATTTTATTAGGAAATTTGTGTTTGCTAAAAAATGTTTCCACGATATTACATTCGGAATTGTTTATTAACTATTCTTTAAGTGACGATAATATATTTTACGATGTAATTTATGATTTTTTGACAGCATCCCAATATTTAAGCCTTTGTGCGACAATAAAATAAAGAGCCACCTACTCATAATACATCTACTAATGTGAGTAAATGGCTCTTTATTGTACTGTCGCATAAAGGCGTAAATATTGGGATGCTTCAAAAATAATATATTTGTCTATAAGAAAAGCCAAAAAGTCATATACATAACAGAGAAATTTAAAAAAAAACTTCTAAGATGTAATTTAAGAGAAATCAGTGAATCATTTTTACTCGTACAACAAAAATCGCGATTCATACAATCGCGAACCGAAACCTATTTTGCTTTTTCCTAGTGCACAATGTTAACCGTTTTATAATATATAGCGATTATTAAATAAAGTTAGTCAGTTAAATTTGGCGATTAAATTTACGATTTTTAGGATCAAAATAATTGACAGTCTTGTCTGGTTACACTTACTTAAGGACCAATTCCTTGCGGATTGAACTTAAAACAAAGTGTGCGCAGCTGAAGCGAATCTTCTAATAGTAATACTGGCTCCCGAAATTAGAAACTTCATTTTAGAGTCCCATTTCCATCGCATATATCGAATTTCTTCAAAACCGGTTAAGAATAGCCAATTTTCATCCTAATTCGCCATATTTCAGATGAAAATAATAGCCATGTAATGTTTGTGCCCGCACAGAGTTGCGTTAAAATTAAGTATTAAGCATACGCACGTTTCTTTGAAAATAAAACGTAAGTAGAAAGTAAATTGGAAACTTTGAAAAAAAACATGAGACTTTGAACAACTGTACTGTTTTTATAAGGCGATTTTTTCAGACTTTGTCCAGGTTTCCACTCTAGATCCCTACTGTGGTACGTCTGGCAATGATATTTCTTTAAATTGCACTAAAATATCTTCCAATTCTCAAAAATTAGTTTTGTGAAAATGATGAACATGTTCGCATATTTGACATGTCTGTTATGGTATACATCTGCCAAAATTACGCTTTTGAAAATGAAAAGGGTTCGAAGCCAAAGTTGATTTAAGATAAATTTTCCATTAACCACTTACGGTTTCACTGATCGACCCCCTACGAGAAAAACATAAAAATCTCAAAACGATTATTTAAGAATATCTGTGATTTCGTGGGGATTTGTGGCCGCGTTAAAAACTATTTTGCCCGAGCAGCATACAGGATTTAATGCTTTAATATTAAAATAGATAAAGAGGTCTAAACCAATAAATAAATCATTTTTCTCTTAATATTCTAATTTGACTCAAAAACTAAAAACAATTTTAGTGTAGTTTGCTGGATCATGATTTTTTTTAACACAAAACACCAACAATTAAATATGTATTTCACGTGCTGTACTGTAATGATCACATTCATTTGTGATGTTTACATTTCAGATACTGATATCCAAGAGATTCGCTCGTCGTTGGGGGGTTCATTCTCTGGAAAAAAAACTCAGGTTCTTCAACAGTGATTAACCTACCTGGATAATTAAAGATCACGCGGTTCACCGTAACTGCATCACTATCCTATACGCGCCCTTTTAGCCAGCCATACCTGTTTATAGAGTTCTAATCAAAAACAAAAAAAACGTTGAGCGGAACTAAAACCGTTAGCCGTACACCGCTGATCGCGCGTCGCGGAGCAAAATATAATTAGAATTACCAGTCGGTATGAATATATTAACAAACAAAAAAAAATTTATCAAAAATCCAAATTTGCCCTAGATGTTCGCAGAATCATCCAGGTTATACCAGAAGGGCCAAACAACAAGTAAATCAAATATAATAAACTAATAAGGAAAATTTAATAATAATATGGTAATACTTAACAAAATAAATTTTTGTTTCTTTTTATGCTGGTGGATGTTGAAGATCGCTGGTCATCGCCGGGTCGGTGATACAATTTTCCTTCACTGTAGCTGAGAATTATCCAAGGTTTTCTTTATCTCGTTACTCCAATAATCGTACATATATCTGGCGATACTAACAGATACGCCCGTTGTTATGGTAAATTAATCTGAAGCATGCGGTAATTAAGAATGCACTATTCCCCCCGCAGCTTTGGATATGACGAACACCGCGGATATGAGTAATCGCGCTCAACATGCACAAATATTTATCAATCTTTAATGATAATGCTATTTACCGTTTTTTTTTTCATTTATTTATCTTTTATTTTTATTTTAATTGGTTTTTTTTAATTTTAAACAAAGTTATTGAAATTGCGGGTACGGTTATGCTCACAAAAATATATTACGGTATATTCAACACCCCGTATTAGCATATACAAAATCTCGGCATAAACGTGAGCCCAATATGATTAACTTTCACAATCATTTACACTAATTTATAATTTTAGGAATTTTGATAGTTTTGTTCACGCCCAGTATAGTTCACTGGTATCTTTATTAATACAAAATCCTTAACAGATAAACAGAAAAATCTTTTTTATTTCTTTTTGATTTTTAATGAAATTATACACATTAATTATAATATTATTACACACATTCAACAATTTTCTCCGTTCTTAACAATTTAATTTTTATTTTATCTCTTTATAATTATATTTTGCTTCAAGGTTTTGGTCCGTAAACACGTCCAACCCAAGCGATATTTTCGACTCGAATCCCGTATCCCATTTTTTTCGTTTTTCTTTTTTTTTCGCTTTATTTTTTTTTTTTTTCAATTTTTATTTTATAACGATCGATGGACAATCTCACCCAAAACGGGGAAATGAATCGTTAGTCTACACATACCATCAATCACATCACTGATCAAACCGGGTGATTCGAAAGATTCCGACCTGCCCGTTTGTTACAGTACTCCCTTCTGATTTGAAATACTACCCTGAAAATTTGAAATGTCCTCCGTTTAAAGTTTTCAGAGCGACAGCACTGCTCCTAACGTAATAATTAACAGGTTTAGAGTAAATCCCATTTCCATCGAACCTAAATATCGAATTTCATCATAATCGATTCGAACGTCTATAATTCAAATAATATAATTCCAATTATAACATATGTACTACGATATAAGCTTTCCACAAGACGTTTGAAAGAGTAAATTTTGTGATGTTCAATTATTCCAAAACGAGAGAAGAAAACTTGTTTAAATTTACATTTTCTTAATTAAAAACCTACTTGTTTCGGAAAAATTGTTCATCGATATGTAGATTAATAAATATATTATTAGACATAAACTCAAAATTAAATTGTAATTTGTCAACTAATCTGAAAAAGTTATTAAAATTTCCTTAAATTTAATCATGTCATTTTGGAATTATCACAACGTTTGTACAAACATTAAAGCATGTAAAGGGTAGGGGGTTTGTTGCGTATTTTTGCGAATGTTTATTTTTTGGTTGTTTTCTATAGTGAATATAAGAATGTTCGTACTGTTTTATTTTTTTTTTTTCTACAGACGTAGTTTATTTTTATTTTTACCTTGCCTTGGTGGCACAAAGATAATTGAATTTGGCATATTAGTTTGATTGTAAATACAATATTAACGCTTATTTCATACTATATGAGTTAATAATTTTGTGTTGCACAACCTTATTTATTTAAAGTGGTTAATGTTTACAAAGTTAAGCTTAGCAAATTGTTCCAATACGTTTGAAATTAGATTTATATAAATTTTATATTCATCTAATTTATCTATAAACAGCCCAAATAATTACATTTTATTTATTTACAATTAAATGGCTATAATCATGACTTTAACGGTATACATATTAAATATTAGTAATTATAATGAAAATTTAAAGATTCTTACAAACTAAGGTACAACAAATAATAAATGTAAACCATTTTCTTTCATATAATTCAAAAAAAGATTTTTTTAAATATGATTAAAGTTCACACATCTAACCTCAACCGGCAAAAGATTCCATAGAACACTCTATACAGGGTGTTTGGCACATGGACCAAAAGAATTTGTTTGGGGGATTGGGTGGATCATAAGCTAGTTTTCCCCCATACACCCTACGTGGTAAGTGTCACCGTAATTGAGATATAATTTTTTTTCGTTTTTTTTTAAATCACCCGAAATCTCGCCTTTAAATCGTCATATATTTTTTGTTTGTCATTGTAATAGCACGAAATAACTTTTATTGTATTCTGCAACGTATTTTTTATTCTAAATAAATCATTATTTGGTACAACTGGTTTCAAGAAAATGACTTATGAGCTTCGAAAGTCTTTAAAATGTGTAAATGTATATGAAAAATTTCAACTTCTAAATTCAATATAAAAAATAAACATTATTTTGAACTTAGGTTTAGTTTAAAAAGTTTTATAGTTTATAACCTTTCTAACGGTATGCTACATGTTGCAGAAATTATTTATAATGTGGTCAAAATAAGACATACAAGTGTGCGAGGGTCAGGGTCAAAAAAAATACTTTTTATGTTTATTATGTTTTTATTAATCATGAGTTACAATATTTACTCCAACTGTCCTCCTCTACTTCGTATGAATGCACAACACCGTTTTCTTATCTCAACTGTTGTTGTCCGAAGTCGCATTTCTGATTTCATTGTTTCAAATGCGGCAGTGATTCGTTCCATTAAAATTTATCTTGTGGACACCTCTGTTGCATAAAGTAATTCCTTTGCACGTCCCCAGACGTAGAAATCGCGTGGTGTCAGGTTTGGGGACCGTGCCGGCGAAGAAATAGGCCCGCCTCTACCAATCCATTAGTTGGGAAAACAATTGTCTAGGTACTCTAATACAGTTCGTGTGTCATGTGCTGGACAGCCTTCATTTTGAAAGACGATCGGCACACCCTCTTCTAAAACTGGTAATACAAGTTCAGGTAAATCATTTTGTAAGAATTCAAGATAAGAACTTACGGTCAGGCGTTCTGGCAAAAAATATGGGCCGATAAGTTTTCGACCAATAACACCAGCCCAAACGTTGACACTAAATTTTTTTTGAAAAGGTCTCTGCCTTTTCTTGTGAGAATTTTGGCCCTTTTCTTCCCAATGGTGCAGATTGTGCAGATTCACTATTCCCAAAATTTGATTCATCGGTCCACAAAATTCTTTTCAAACAGTCACCATCTTCAACATATGTATGTAGCATAAATCTGCACAACTCCACACCCAGAGAAATAATTGGATAAATTATTCCTATAAAGCATAATTTATTACAAAATTAAGGTCTATTTTCAACCGTTCCTAATTATGGTATAATAATCGCAAATTAGGCATCATTCATACGATTCTTAACTAAGTACAAACTATTCTCTAGAAGAACATTGAATTATTTGATATATGAATGAATCTCACAATATTAAGAATAATTTATCATTTAATTTGAATAAATAGTAATAAAGGAAAAAAAAAATTTAGATGGGCTAAGTCAGGTTTATTCCTAAATTCTTGTTAAGTCATTCTTAGTAAGGTATAATTTAAATTTATATAATTATGAATTATACAGGGGTTTGGCAAGAATTATGCAATCGAATTTTACCAATTATGCTCAATGAGGAATATAATATGATAAATCTAGGCTCAATCAATGGTTAGACAGGTATATAATGTCTTACATTAAAAGTCATAAACTGTCACGGCTTTTTTATAGACAAATATATTAATTATTCATGGCAATCCCAATATTTTCGATTTGGTAAATCTGAAAAATAAAGAGGCCAATCCCTTATAATATATCTACTGAAAAAAGTAGAAATATCTCTCCTCCTCCCCGTAATTTTAGCCCAAAGCCCAAAGAGTTATACCAATGTATTACTCTGCAAAATGAGAACCCTCCATGAGTTCTTTATGTTGGTAGTTTGGTTTCGTACTGAAAAGATGGTCTACTTATCAGGTAGCTACGACCAAACTACAAAAAATTCCACTGTATCCACTTACATTAAGTATCTGGCCAGAACGTACTGACATAGCGAATTATTATTCACTACATCAAATATCAAAAACCCAAGTGCACAGTTCATGTTTAATTCCATAAATTATACAATTTTTTTCGGAATTTATTCTATAGTAAGTACAAATCATTCGATAATATAGGGAAACAAAAAGAAACTGCATAAAATATTTATGAATTTTAGGTATAATTTAGGCTAATTAGTTTTATAACATATTGGTTAAACATTATTTATTTTTTGGAATAACTGTATTATTTTTTGAGTTTTTTAAAATTATTCATGATAATCATTGTTCATGGATTATAAGGAATGTTTTTTATTGAATAATTTGTACTTACTATAGAATAAATTGCGAAAAAAATTGTATAATTTATGGAATTAGACATGAACTGTTCATATAAAGAATATTGTATTCCTAAATGTAATTTAGCCATTACATTCCTGTTTTAAGTATAATTTATTCAAACGCATTTCTCTGGGTGCAGCCGTCTAGCATTATCACCCTCTTCGAGACCTGAAACAATTAGTTAAATCCGTGAGTTTACGACAATTGCACGAAAACGATACATTTTTTTCTGTAAACTGAGCCACAAAGAAGAGAAGTCAACAATGAATAAATAACTTTTTGCTAGAACAAACACAGTTAAAAATCAATAAAATTAGTGAAAGTAAAAGTAGTGTTTTTCTTGAAGAAATGACTAGTGAAAACCTCTCATTGGGATTTGAATCAATTACAAATTGTTTTTCGTGACATTTAAAAATAAGTAAGTTGTGTATTAATTACCTTGAACAAGAATGTAATGGAATGCATGCCAGCTATCTGCCCGAAGAACCGACCAAACCTCCGTTGGATCCTCATCAAAACTTGTAATATTGTTTCATGCATTACAACATTGTGTTGCCTCACATTCACTAGAGGCTCTTGAAAATGCAAGTTTCCGGTCTCTCTCAGGCATCGATAGGTTGTTGAGAAGGTGTCGTGGTATGGTAAACGCCGATCAGAATATCGCTCCTGATAAAGTCTTCGTACTTCACACGCATTGCAATTAGCTCGGCCATACGCTAGCAACATATCACCAGCTTACTCTACGTTACTAAAATTAGGCATTGTAACGACAACAGCGATGACAAACGCAGCAAAAACAGTTCTAGTAACAGTTTAACACAGATTTAACAAGAACAAGATTTAATTTTTTTTTTGAGTTATGTTCAAAAATCAAAAACACTTTTATATCCACACTTATTTTAATATCTGTAGATCTAGATTTCGATCGCTACTTTGCTTACATTATCAATACTATATTTTTTGTACTAACTATTATTTTGAATTGTGATAGAGTTTATATGGTTTGTCAGGTAGAAATAATCAAAAAAGAGGAGTTTTTTAAAAAATATTATAATATTTTGTGGGATGTAATTTGAAAATTTAAAAACAAAAATTTAATTTAAAAAAGGGGGAGCGGATGTTAGCTTATGTTTTAGCTAAACTAATTAGGGTCTTGTTTTGAACCGGTCCGTCATCTCTGTTTATTGTTTTATGTCTGGTTTTCATAAACATAATGGATTCTGCTGTGTCTAATTTTTATGATGTATTAATCTCGTAAAAACTTGTATCTTTTATTTTGACCAGATTATAAATGATTTCTACAACATGTAGCATGCCGTTGGAAAGGGTATAAACTAGAAAACTTTTTAAAATAAACCTAAGTTTAAAATATTGTTTATTTTTTTTATATTGAATTTAGAAGTTGAAGTGAGATTTCGGGTGATTTAAATAAAAAACGAAAAAAAAATGATATCTAAAGTACCGTGACACTTACCACGTAGGGTGTATGTAAATACCCTGTATATTATTTGAATAAGGTGAAAAACGATCAAGTTTTCATGGGTTGTAGATGATATACCTGACTGAGTTATTAAAAGCTTTTTGAAGCAAATTCGTACGTAGTGTCATAGTGTTGATAAATTAAATCACGATATATAAAATCCGGGATGAATGAGTTAGACTTTGGCCAATTTTGGTCGTTGTGCTTTTTTGTTAGTTGTAGCTCATTAGCTATAGCCTGGAATATTATTTACAAAAATATTTTTGTTTGTGAAAATCGCCGTCATTAAAGTGGAGAAAAATGGAAAGATTGAAAATTTTATTTTTGTTTTTTTCATATTTTATTTATATCTCGATAATTCATAAACTGTTAACGCGAGAAACATCGATACAGGTGGATGGATAATATTTTTATAAAAGTATTTATAAAAATTCCAGCCGATGAAAAGGTGAAAAAAGGAAAAACGAGATTTTTCTCGTTTTGGATTTGTCGTGTGTTGTTTTATTATTTATAGTTCGATAATACCTAAATGGCCGTTAATAGAACCAAATATGTCACGTGGTGCGGTGCACTCTTTAAAAAATAATTTTTAAGTTTTTAAAATCAATAATGAGATTTTTCACGTTTTAAGTCGCCGCGAATTATGTCAATATTTATATCTCGATAATTACTAACCGGTCGTCAATGTGACAAAGCCCATTATATGCGGTTAACGTTAGATACGATTCCTAGTCTTAAGATCACTTTGAAAAATAATCTCTTGATAAATTTTTAATTTTAAGATATTACCTCCACTTTCATTTGGACATATCTTTTTTTTATCGGGTAGTTCTAGAGATATTAGCGAAAAACTTAAATTAGCGATTTTTACTCCACTCCGACCTTTCGTTGCAGTGGTAAGATATTTTTGTTTTTTAATTCTACACCCAAAATCTTTTATTGGACTAGGTGCCCGGACTTATTCTCATTAGCTGCACCTTTGAAATTTTGTTACACGTATTGCTAAACTTATTTCTTACACTTTTTTACTGTCAAAATACACTTTAACGTTAGAAACTTCACTCCAGTATTGACTAACACAAACAATAAGAATAATGCATAATATGCTATTTCGTAGCCGTTTTCGCCCTCGCTTTGTTGTATGCCCCTGGTAAAAATTTGCTGCCTGCCTGGTATAAGTTGCAATAAAATACTCTCTGCTCATAATTTTAATACCCGAGTAGTCGAGTAGCATTTTCTGAAACACTCGGGTTCAGATTCAAATCAAAACTCAAGATATTCTTTCATTTGACTGCTTCATCCGTATGCATTTCCTTTGAACAAATTAATAAAATAATTTCCTAGTAAGCTCATATTGGCGGTAACTAACTGGTTTCTTAGGTTCGTGGACATTTGGAAAATTTGTTTTTATTCATGTAGATCTAGATTTCTTTAGATACTTGTGTTTAAGAAATCTGTGCATTTTAAGACCGATTCCCGTTTAACTATATTTATAATGAGAGCAAATTCTATGCCGACATCTAGTGGGCATTTAAATAAAAAATTTCAAAACGCATTCATCCGACAAAATGCATATAATACCTATAGAGGAATCCAATGCCCGTTCAGCTGCCACTTTACGTAGTTTATGAAAACAGCCCTTTATGCAAAATAATTATGGAAAACAACCTAATTATGTACTTTTAAGATAACGGATATTTTTATGAAATAACCAGATATCGGGTATACTCGAAGTACACAAGTAACTCGGAACACCGAAATGGATTCCCTAATCTCAAACATCCGCTAACCTGTTAAATATTTTCACACCTTGAAAACAATTTATAACCAGATGAATAAAAAGGTTTGTGAATAGCTATGGCAGTTCATCAAACATTTCAACATACATTTATTACACCAAATTTTGCCCTTTTTACTTTTAGCAAAAAAAAATATTTTTATTAAACCAAGATATCGTCTAAAACGACAGCCAATTAAAATTAATGAAATATCACATTGTTACAATATCCTTACTCTCTTTGTACGGTCGATTCGATATGAGACGTATAGTACAAAAAGAAATTCCATTTATTCCCAAATGTGTTGTATAGAGAAACTTTTTATCTTAGAAACGTCAATTTCATTTATTAAAGTTTATTTTGTTCCCACCAACCATTTATCCATTTTTCAAAAACTTGCATGACTGTTGAAATTATAAATTCCTTTACGCTAAATACAATCTTGAACCACCAAACACCCAACACCTACAATTACGTATCTACGCTTGTAGGAAGTCTATTTGAAAAGAGCGATGATAAAAGCTTTGTCATATTTTATATTATCATCAATCAATCAAATGATTTATTGAAAATATTTTATCAGATTACAGTACGATATTTGTACCGAGAAATTGTTCCCTAATATATTTCCTGTTGAAAAGGAAAATGAAAATTCTTTCTATTTAATTTACCCTAAAGCTCTAAATATATGATTTATCCCATTTTTTCGAGATACTAATAAATTGGTTCCTTGTTAACAAATTATATCGATCTATCGGTGATATGGGATATTTCTTCAAAAACATATGAAGTGTGGTTGAAAAGTATATTCGTCATAATCGATTAAAAAGAGATGTTCCATCCTCGCAACATTCCACCACAAATGTGTTAATAAACACAACGAGTCTATAATTAGACTAATGCTGTAATACTGTATAGTACACTGTCGTCATCATCACATAATAATAAATAATGAGGCAAAAGAAAATCCTGTTATCCCCTTTTCCATAGAATTTTCGTAATGTCGTTCTTTCAAAGGTAATTCTATGGAATACGAACTTTCTATTAAATATTGCACGACCTGAGTGAAGCAAATACAGACACACAATAAAAAATTATTTTCACAAGGGAAGGAAAATATAACAAGGTACCCATTACATAGGCACACACACACACTCAGAATGCGAGAATAGTTATATTTGGTTGAGAAACAAAAATTAAAACTTTTTATTTAATTTAAGGTATATAAAACAAAAATAAAAGTCACGGAAAGCTTTGGTACTTTCTACTCTTTTTTTGTTTTTTTGTTGTGTTTTTTGGAAGAAAATTGTAAAAATTGAGCTTGTCGTAAATTTAATTGATAGCATGAGATTAATTCATTTAAAAACGAATTAAAAATAATTCTTGCGAAAATTTCAATGTAGCGGGATGTCTACCGCAACTTTAAAAAGATATTTAGAGTTTAATTAATAAATATGTTATGGTTAATAAATAACGTTGCTTCACTGCCTCACTTACTGACTGTATCTGTACTGTTCTGTTATCGTCCATAATTTGATGATGTACCGCTGAATGCAACAAAACAGTGTGTAGCCCCTACGCACGACAGAAATGAAACATTTTAAGCTTCTAATATATGGTTAACAGCATTTAAAATCCATTGATTTATGTTGGCATATACGAGCATCTGTAAAAAAATGTGTTACCGCAGCAAGATTTGAAGACAAATTCAATATTGATCCTTATAGCGTAGCTTTATGAACTTTGCTTCGGACGAACATTTGCTTCAAGAGAAGTTCACGTTAACACTAAACAATTAACCTGTAATCAATTGATTTTTTCGGCTCTCTTATAGACAAATCGAAAATATTGGGATTGCCATGAACAATGATAATATTTATCTATAAAAAAGCCGAAAAAATCAATTGATTACAGAGAGACAAATTAAATTCTTAATAAATTAACCTGTAGTGTAGCAACCAGAGATTGATGCAGAATATAATTTTCATACTCATTTTATAGCTATCATAAACCAATCGTTTCATTTTTGAATTGTCAGAAAACAAGAAATTTTGTAATTAGCTTAAAAGTATGTATTAATGTATTAAATTTAATTCTAACTTACCTGCTCTCATTGTAAGATTCTTTAAAAATTGTAAACCAATTTAAATCTATAAAAGTTAAAGTTGAAGTGGCTGAACATTTTTTTGGTTTTACAATTATGATTACTCTTTATTGTAAAACGTAATAACCGCCTATATATACACAGCACCAGTGGCGTAACTACAAATCCCGGCCCCCACCCCCCATAAAATTTTATGATCAAGTAAAGCTTTTAGATAAAAACTTATTTCGTACTACTATCGAGCCTCTTATTAAATAAAACAAAACAACTAGCAACTCAGTGCCATGATGTTTTCTAAATTCGAATAAATTTGAAAATCTTTAGCAATCTCGATTAAACCTAGAAATATCGGAAAACTCATGTTACTAATACCACAAATACTACAAAGCAAGTTAAGGCTAAGCTCGACTAAACTATATGCAATAAGAATGGAACCCTCAAATAGTATCGGATAATTTGTTAAATACCGAACAGACATATTCTTAGAATAGATTCTAAGATTCTAAGATTCTAAGATTCTTGAGTAACATCGAACTACACTCGAATAATCTTGACACATCTCGAATAACCTGACAGTTTCGAAACCAAGAATCACCAACGAAGGCTCGACCATCAAAATCTCATTTGAATGCTAAATTTCAATAATCTCGAGAAATTTTAAAAAGGATCAAAAGAGAAATCCGAGGCAATGGGTATGAAATCGGGAAGCGACAGAAATTTCCAAAATCGGGAGTACCCAAAACTTATACAGAAACAAAATTATAATTAACTGTAAAGACTGTCTAGTTTGGCTCAAGTATCTGTTAATTCCCTTTCTAAAGTTTCTAAAGACAAAGGCGCTCCTAACGAAGGAAACATGAAATTGTTTTCAGTTGCAGTTAGATATTTTTCTAAGAAGAAAATTTCAAAAACTTCTTCTTGATTTTTAAGAAAATCAAAATTGTATTGTAAATGGTAAAATGCCTAGCAGTATTGCCTCCTTTTACAAATCAAATTCAAACTTTTCTAATCAAAACTTGATTTGTAAAAGTTTCAATTTGTTTTGCTAAATGCTTAATTTAATTAATAAAATGTTAAATTTGAAGTGCAAAACTTAACCCAAACACTAAAATTGTTATCCTCTGATGGCGAAAGCTTTGATTTCAAACAAGTTTAGCAAATTTTCTTCTAAATCACGTATCTGTCAGAATCTAAAGGCATTTTTATTTCTATGGAGTCGGATTACGAGTAACTAGTTGAAACTTTTCACCTTAAGCAACCCAGAAGAAATTATTGGGTCTGTCTTAGGAAAATTTATTATTTTTATTTTCATCTTTCTCTAAAAATTAGCCGACCACCTTATCCTAAAAGTTTCCTAGAAATGTCCCGTTTTGTAAATTTTAAATGGTGGTCTACTTTAAGCTTAATCTGAGCTACAATCTATCTAATCTTGACTTTGAATTAATACTCGAGCGCTCGATAAATCTCGTGGGCCCTAATAGCCATGGGCCCTCCGCAACTGCGGGTGCTGCGAGTATCTAGTTACGCCACTACACAGCACCCAAACAATATGTGGTTAGGGTACCAAACACCGATTATCAAGTAACCGAGAACTCGGATATTTTGGTCCTTTCTCGTGTACTCGACTACTCGGGTAATTTATTCGATTACCCGAATAAATATTTGTTCAATGATTAACTGAATTGTTATTACAAATATGCACACATCTTCATTCACCGTATGGCGAATGCTAACAAAACTTAGAACAAAATTGAAGCAATACGTACGAGGGTAGTTTGAAATGTTAGCTACATTTTACCGCTTTAAAAAATTCGATTTGTTGAACTGTGCAAAATAGGCGGTGTGAACCTTTTTCCACTGATCCACTTGTCCATATTTGGAAACGCGAAAAAAAGCAAAAGCAGCCAAATCTGATGGATATGGTGCCAGGGTCATAGCGTAATTCGGCCAGTTTGGCGGTGGCGACTGTGAACGAGTGAGCTGGTGGTTGTTATTTTGGAAGAACACATTTCTATGCACAAACCTTCAGTGGGATGTTCCGTACGGGTTTTTTTTAGGATGTTTACCATTTTAACAATCTCTTTAAAATTCGCTCGATGATCACATGATATGTTGGATTTTGTTCACCATTTCCTCAGTATTAATCTCAATCGGGCGTGCCGACTGCGGAACCTTACTCATAGTGTTTCAACCCCATTGAAATTCAGTAAACTACATATGAACCGTGATATGTAAAGGAGCAGAGTCGTCTTAATAATTTTTAACTTTTCTTCGGCGTGCGTAATAGTTTTTCCTCGCAATTATTTTTATTAGTGTTTAATCAATAAAATGCGATATTTTTCGATAACTTCCAAATGCAAACTACATATAGTATAAATTTGGGGTGCCTTCCTAGGAAAAAATGTATTTTTTGGAAATGCAATCATTTTTAATATGGAAACTCTATTTCTTAGAAAATATCTGACTTTTCACTATCTCCTCGTACACAGGTTCACAGAATTATGATTTCTGTTTAGATTCTGGTTTTATTGCAGTATAAATAGACCCGGAGTGAAGTTCATGGCAAATAACAAAAAATGTGGTAGTGAGGGTAAACTAAATAGTAAACATTTAGGGAATTTTCGTATCGTCGAACAAACGATGGAAGTGATTAAATTTATTAAACAAAAATCAAAAATTTCAAAGCCATTAGGTTTTTATCGAATGCCCCTTATATGCACTTGATATAAAAATAATCAAATGGCCGGTCTCTAGAGTCGGTCATATAAATAACAAGCAATATTTGTATCAAAATTTGTATGATTTTCCGCCGAAGAAATTTGTGCAACAAAAATCAAAAGTCCCAAGGTCATAGGTAGGATTTTCCGCCGAGGAAATTTGCTAAGTAAAAATCAAAAGTCCCAAAGTCAAATGACTTTTCTCGAATCCCCGAAGTATGTACTTTATGTAAAAATTATCAAATGGCCGGACCATGGGATCGGCCATATAAATAACAAGCAAAATTTTCATCAAATGTTGTGGGATTTTCCGCCGACGTAATTTGTTCAATAAAACTCAAAAATCCCAAAGTCATATGGTTTTGCTCGAATGCCTGTTGAATGACTTATTGCAAAAATAATCAAATGGCTGGTCCCTGGATCGGCCGTATAAATAACAACCAATATTAGCATCATATGTTATACGATTCTCCGCTGACGAAATTTGTACAACAAAAATCACAAGTCGCAAAGTCAAATCATTTTTGTCGAATGACGGTTGTATGAACTTGATGCTAAAACTAGGAACGGCCATTTGATAATTTTTGTATCAAATCATTCGATAAAAATCATTTGACTTTGGGACTTTCGATTTTTACTGAGCAAATTTCGCCAGCGGAAAATCCTACAACCTTTGATGCAAATATTGCTTGTTATTTATATGGCCGAAACCATAGGGACCGGGCATTTGATAATTTTTGCATCAAGTGCACGAACATTCGTGAAAAATCATTTGACCATGGAACTTTTGATTTTTGTTGAACAAATTTCATCGGCGGAAAATCGTACAACATTTGATCCAAATATTGCTTGTTATTTATATGGCCGACCCCAGTAACCGGCAATTTGATAATTTTTGCATCAAGTCAGAGCACCCTGTATTTTATAGAGCCATAATCAAAAAATATGAGCTTTTATAAGGGAATTAGAAAAGACGAAAAAACGAAACTTTTCATAGTAAAACACACAAAACATATGGGAAATCACTTTTTTTCCTAAGACAAATTTTTAAATGAAAACGTTACAAATTCTTAAATATGATTTCTGAGATACTTTCATAAATGTTTGAATTTCAACATATATGAATATCGTTTAAGTAAATCGTTTTCATTTTCTTGAATTAATTGATTTATTTAAACCAAAATATAAAAAAAATTTCATAACAACAGCATTCTGGTCAAATTGAAATAAAAGCTTACTACGATTCGTTTGGTCATTAAGTCAATATACATTACATAGATGGCAGTGAAGGCCGTAAAAATTTGGAAAAATCGTACCAAAAATTACCACCTGGGGAAATTTCAAGTTCAAAAATTGTAGGAAAAGCCAAACAAATACACAAAATATAGGAACGTGTGATAAATTTTGCGATTAAATAATTTTTTTTTGTATTTTGCAATAACCATTTTAGACATCTTACGTACACTAGTAAAACTAAAGATAATTTTAGCAAGTATTATTTTAATTTGTCACAGCCAACTTTGATGTATTTTTCAAAATGAAAGTTCGAAAAAATATATTTTAGAAATAATTTAATTTTAATATTTCTGCAATTAATATTTACTTAATACCAATACGGCCTGTTTGTATATTGTTCTTAAAGATATGTAGAAAACTTTTACATATATAAACATTTTATAATATTTTTGCTTTTTTCATTGAAAAACTTGAAGCTAAAACACACCATTTTTACTATGGGTTCCTATGGAAATCAGTGAAAAGTTATACCACTAAAGCTTCTAAAAAATACGTCATTAAGATTATGGCTCTATACTCTAGAAGGCTCTGATCAAGTGCATATAACGGACATTCGAAAAAATTCATTTCAATTTGAGACTTTTGATTTAAAATATTGCTTGTTATTTAAATGGCCTACCCAGGGACCGACCATTTGATAATTTCTGCATCAAGGGTGTACTAAGGACGTTCGAAAAAAATCATTTCACTTTTGAGCTTTCGTTTTTAGTACGCTACATCACCTGTTGCACCCTACTACAAGTATTTATATATTTGTTTTTTACTTTAAAACATTTAATATTCGCCAAATTTATTTTTTTCGTTGGTCACTATTATAATTTATAAGTTAGGTAAATTGTGTACATTTGTTTTTACGTTTTATTAGTTAGGCGTTTGAATTTACTAGAATAAGGGTAGGTTAGTTAGGGCTCAGGATTTTGCTTTGCGTATTATCTAGGGAAATAATTGTAAATGGATGATTATTTTTACTATTTTTTTGTTTTTTGGAAATATTTGTATTACTGGAAATAATCTGGTCCCACCGTTACAGTATATCTGGCCCTGTCCATATAAATGCATGTGTTTAGTTTTGTTGCTTCTCGCCTTGCCTCGCTTGTCGCATCATTTGTGGCATGCACTCTAACCGCAGTCGTTGGTTTTGGACTTTTGGTTACCTTTTAAATTTTTTTTTTATGTTTAATTCTTTAATTATCTTGGAAATATTTTAAATATATAGTATTATCAAAACTCTTCACTTACTTGAAGTAATGTCAAATAATTACTTTAATTTTATCCATTGTAAAATAATTTAGTTGATTTAGTTGTAATCATAAATTTACGAATAGGTCTAACAGAAAATATTTGTAACATACAGTATTGGAGAGAACTAAAGCACAGGGTGGTTTTTGCTCATACTCGGTTAAATAAAATAAGAAAATGAATTTCCATTCTGTATACTTTTATAATATTTGACTAGTACTAAACACCAACTTTAATATAAAACCAAACAGTTGGATTTAGCATTCAATTTAAAAAAAATTACATTCAAATTAAGAATAAATTTCGAATTTCAACAAAACTAATTCACAATTAGAAAATGCGATTTTACTTCAATCGTCAGGTGTGTGTTAAGCTATTAAATGTATTAAAAAGCATGAACAAATGTTCCAGTTATATTTATATAGCTAAGATTTTCATGAAATTATTGAGCCAGATGCATAAACACTTTATAAATTAATTCCTAGTTCAAGCGCTTCATTTTTAACAATGTCACGTAGTACGTAGTAATAAATGCTCCATCCATTTTAAGCAAATTTTAATTTGCGATTTTTAAACCGGTGACACATTTCTTGCCTCCAAGGATAGGATTGCCTCCAAGGATCAAATTACGGATCTTTCAAAAATGCACTTAGATGACTGCTTTAAGTTTTAACCAATGTCGAAGGGCTTGGAATGGCATTCCCAAAAAGTAATTGATATTCTAATGAAGTAAATGACTCGATTTTTTGAGTCGCCTTTGACTTTCACGTCAGTGGACGTGTTTTTTTGCTGAATTTTTTTTTTTTTTGTTCGCTTAATTAAAATTTACGTAAACGCTCGAGCCATACAAGTATCATCCCGAAAACGAACAGAAACGTTGATGTCAGATGAAGATGTTGTTCTAAGCCTATTTTCTCACGATTTTGATGATGTTTATGGGTCAAGAAGAAAGATCTAGCGAAACCAAAACAAACTGATGAGAAAGAAAAACTGATGCCTTTACTGTTTCAAGCAATGACTCAAGTTATGGTGGGATCTGGAGATGCTACTGGGTGAAATTGTTTTTTTTTTTTTGGTACATCTTATTATGAATGAGCTGATGCTCAAAATAGGGTGTACCGAAAACGATATAAATTAAATGTGCACAATAAATAAATAAATAAATAAATAAATATAGATTTTGAATCAGATTCATTTTTTTTTAATTGAGCGATAATATCAATTATTTTGTTTTTATGTTAAGGCTGATGTTTAAAATACCTGAATAGTCATGGTAATCAAATTGAATGAAATGGAATTGCCCCGAATTAAAACCGTTGCGATACAGCAACATGCTCTATGATTTTCTAGATGGTTTCAAACATATTTGTGCATTTTAATACCCAAAATAAAGAATACTCGACTAACCGGGTACTTTGAAACTCAACTAATTTGGATACCCTAAGTGTGATTTTGTCCGAGAAAGGGATAGGGTAAGCAAATTATTTACAAACATGCTTGTTTTGAACTCATGAATGAATATACAGTTGTTACCATTGTAACCAAAAGAGTTACGACACTCAGTTTTTCGTAATCATATCAGTTCGTTGAAATATGTATTTTGTCCACGACTAACGTATTATACCAGAGCCTTCTAGAGTATAGAGCCATAATTTAATGACGTATTTTTTAGAAGCTTTTTTAGTGGTATAACTTTTCACTGATTTCCATAGGAATCTTAAAAAAAAATGGGTTGTTTAGCTTCAAGTTTTTCAATGAAAATAGAAAAAATATTATAAAATGTTTATATAAAAGTTTTCTACATATCTTTAAGAACAACATACAAGAAGGCCATATTGGTATTAAGTAAATATTAATTGCAAAAATATTAAAATTAAATTATTTCTAAAATATATTTTTTCGAACTTTCATTTTGAAAAAACATCAAAGTTGGCTCTGACAAATTAAAATAATACTTGCTAAATTTATCTTTAGTTTTACTAGTGTACGTAAGATGTCTAAAATGATTACAGAAAAATACGAAAAAAAATTATTTAATCGCAAAATTATCACACGTTCTTGTATTTTGTGAATTGGTTTTGCTTTTCCAACAATTTTTGAACTTGAAATTTCCCCAGGTGGTAATTTTTGGTACGATTTTTCCAAATTTTTACGGCCATCACTGCCATCTAGTTAATGTATATTGACTTAATGACCAAACGAATCATAGTAAGCTTTTATTTCAATTTGACCAGAATGCTGGTGTTATGAATTTATTTGTAATATTTTGGTTTAAATAAATCAATTATTACAAGAAAATGAAAACGATTTACTTAAACGATATTCATATATGTTGAAATTCAAATATTTATAAAAGTATTTCAGAAATCATAATTAAGAGTTTGTAACGTTTTCATTTAAAAATTTGTCTTAGGAAAAAAAGTGATTTTCCATATGTTTTGTGTGTTTTACTATGAAAAGTTTCGTTTTTTCTTCGTTTCTAATTCCCTTATAAAAGCTCAGATTTTTATATTATGGCTCTATAAAATACAGGGTGCTCTGATTATACTCATTATACGTTTGTTTCTTCAATTATAATGATATCCATTATTCACTACTAGTTTATCTAAGGCCCGTTGTACAATTCACCTAAGCTAAGCGAGAAACGTAGTTTATATTAGCTTAGTTTAGACCGCTTAGCTCACTCCGTTGCACATTTCAGCTAGTTACATCGCTCACACATATATTGATTTTTCTACATAATTCATTTATTATGATTTATGATACGATACCTAATATAACTAAGTAGCCTACGAGTTAATAATAAAATATACAAAAACATCAGTGTATGTGTGAGCGATGTTAGCTGGCATAGCAAGGCGAAGATAACTCGAGCTAAGATAGTTTGCATCGCTCTAAACAAAAAACCTAGTTTGCAAGTGTGCAGCAACGTTCCATTAAATCTCTTTATTTACAACCGAAAGCTATGCACATAGCCCACATCGCGTAGCTTAGCTTACCTGAAATGTGCAGCGGGCCTAATAGTCCCCCTGCTTCCATTATTCACTACTAGCAAATAAAAATTTAATTTATGCAATTTTATCTAGTAGTCTCATGCCATTTTAAATATTATTAAACTGAGACGTCTAAATGGCAGCTGGAAATTATTTTAGGTTTAGTTAAAGGATTTGATAATAAAATACACTCTGCGAAATATCTATATGGGACAGTTATTTTTTTTTATTTTTTTAATAAACAAACTCTTATTTTATTTTCATTTACATCATAATATTTGCCGATGGAGAAGGCATGTAGATTTCAATTCGGTTAGTTTTCATTGTACCTGTATCGTTATTTACAGCAGTATATTCTCATTGGTCGAAGGAAATAACTATATGGGACAAAACTTAAAATGCATTTATTTTATTCTGTAATACAAAAATACTAACAATGAGTGAATTTCAATAGTTTGTGTAACTCCCCTTGTTATTAATAACATCAATCAATCGACGTGGCATTAACTTTATTAAAGTTTGGAGAACAGAAACGTCAATTTTTGTCCATTCTTCTTGAATAACTGTCTTAAGCTCCGCTAAAGTATTAAATTGAAGTCCATTTTTGTAGACTCCCTGGCTAAGAATGGTCCACAGGTTTTCCATTGGATTTAAGTCCGGACCAACAGCAAGCCACATCAATACTGGAATATTTCGTGATTGAAAAAAATTCTTGGTGCACTTAGCAGCATGAATAGGCGCATTATCCTGCTGAAATGTCCAACTTTCACCGTACATTTTCTCCCCAAAATTTATTAAAGTGTCGTCTAATAACTGAACATACTTCTCCGCATCCATCTGATGGAAAACAAAACAAATTGGGGTCTTGCCCCGATAGCAGAAACTACCCCATGTCATAAGTGACCCTCCTTGAAAGTTGCGGGAATGACGTATTTGAGGTGGCTCACGAACATTTCGCCAATAATTCTGGCATCCATCTGGTCCGTCAAAATTAATTTTTTTTTTCATCCGAAAAAATTATTGATCGCCACCCTTCATTCCAAAATTTAAATTTCTCAGCCAATTCCATTCTCGCTAATTTATGGCGTGGCAGCAGTTTAGGTTTACGCAACCGCTTCTGATATTTCAGATTAATATCCTCTTTAAAAATCTGTTGTATCCTTCGTTTAGTGACGTTGAGACACAAATCACGTTTTATTTGGGATGGACTGAAATTTTTCCTGACTGCAAGGCGCCTTATTTCCGTTTTACCTCTTTCGTCAACTTTAGGCTTTGGTCCTGGTCTTTTCACTGTGCCATATGTTTGGGGATTTTTTAAAAAGTTGTTGATTGTATTTTTGTTTCTATTTATATTGTGGCTATCTGACGAAAGGTAGCACCAGATTCCCTATAGCATTCGATCCTTGCACGTTCATCGGCCGAAAGTTGCGTTCCTCGCGGCATTATTCTTTAAAAATTGATTTTGAGTCATTAAAAAAATTATATTTTTAATGTAAGTAAACAATAATTAAGTTACCTTATTTTTTTTTTATTAGGGAAAAAATAATAACATAATATTAAAATTAAAAATAAAACGATTTTATAATCAAAAACGCACTTGTCCCATATAGCTATTTCCTTTAACTGGCGGTTGTTAAAAACAACAAATCAACATAACAGTATTGCGAGAAAGAGACGAACGGATATTTTAACTTCAGTTTGTTGAGTAAGCATTGACAAAATTTTCCATCAATATAAAACAAAATCAGCGAAATGCTTTTGAAAAAAACAGTACAGATTACTTTGTCCCATATAGCTATTTCGCAGAGTGTACAATTTTTTATCGGTCGTGGACTAAGTATCGTATTCTACACGCATATAATGGCTGTTATTCACTCGGCTATTCCTATCGGCTCGTGTCGGTAAACTTCATCTTCGCGAATAACAGCTATCATTATATGCTCATGAATAATGTACTATTAATTATCAAGACCGGGTGTTTCCTTTAATCAAAAATTTTATATAATTGAAATGTGATGCACTCGAACTATAAAAATGAAGTTATAAAAATTCCACCCAAATTATTTATTATCAAATTAGAATAAAAAATTTTATAAATTAATAAAATTAATAAACTCCTTCATTTTTTATAGTTGCGGCTAGCCTTCTAGGCATTGAATTTATTAATCTAGAGACAAATTCGTTATCACCATGCAGTAACTCCCATTTCACAAAAATTTGTCACAATAAATTATTTTTGTTCCAACCAATTCATTGTGTATGCAGACGTGTGTATTGGTGTTATCCTGCATGAATTCGAATAGCCCATCCTGGATAAAGTATTTATAACAGGACAGTGAGGTCATGAATATGGGCTGTCTCATATCTTTTAGTATGAAACTGTTCACAGAAATATTATCACGTTCAGGTTTCTCAGGCCAGATCAAACTCAAGGTGGGGGAGGGGTCTAGGAGGGGAGGGGTGTAAGGGGAGGCTGTAAGGGGGTGTAAGGGGGAGGGGGAGTGTTACGAGAACCTGAACGGATCCAGATAGACCGCAAGGGAAAAGAAATAGGAGAGGAAAAATAATATGAAAAGGAAAAACTTAATTATTAATTGAATATTACAAAATTTTATTTTGTAATTTAACTTAAACTAATTACCCATCACCAAAAATAAAAAATTACAGCAAACCAAACAAACAAATAAAACAAGATTTTAAATTTAACATTAAAGAAATAATTAAACCAGATTACGTATCGTTGTAGATCCATTTATTCATGTAGACTGTAGACGATGCCCGGAATGGTCGACATGGCGTCGTTAGAATAATTAACAAAATTGAATAATATTATTAATTAAATTACTATTATTATTTCTGTTTTCTTGGTTTTCAGATTAATTACACTTATTATTAATTTTAGGTTATTATGATTGTTCTTAAATATGTAGAACTAGCAATATGAATTAACGTTATGATATCTCGAAAGTTCTCTAGATGACTTCTAAAAGGTTTGTTCACTTACAATTTTTTAAATTTGACTATTTTTGGAATTGGAATTTTATAAATTTTCATTTTATTTTACACTTATTAATTATTTTAGTTTAGTTATTCAATAATTAATGAGGGGGTTATAAGTCTTCGATTTAAAATGAATTAAAAGCAAAAACCACTTTAACAATTGTTTTGGACGGGATAATACAATTCAGTATAAGTTGATTTACGATGAATTTTGAAGAACAAGTTATTCTCCTCTCTGCATACCATAATATATAGGAACGGAAGCTTTCGCATTTCATACTACAATGGAAAATTAATCGTTGATATTTTAAAAGTCCGTAGTTCGTTTTCTAATAGATGTACCGAATATTTATTTGTATATGCGATCACTAAACAATTTTTGTGATATGACAAAACATGCGCACTTTCACCGGACAACAACTTTTGTTTTCGAGTCACTTTCTTGGAAGGCCGAGCGATTTGCCTATTAGGGTGGTTAGAAACAATGCTGTTACGTGAAACAATTCTTTCATTTTGTAGCAAATCTATGAGCTCTCTAGAATTTTTGATGCAGTGTCCTGGGAAAGAGTTCAGATTTGAGAACTATTCTACCAACAATTTTAAAATTCTTTCTATAAAGAGTTGATGTGAATAGAGACGGTAGGGCATATAATTTTGGGTTGACATTAATCTCTATTGTAAACCGATACCAACGAGTTTTATATTTTATGAAAGCGGGAAAGGTAACTCAGTTGTAATCCTAGTCAGAATATGACTAGAGAGTATAGCTGATGATTGACACTGCCCAAGTAACATTTGATAGATCTGCTAGTGGCAGTGTTTCTCTATTATAGCTCTTGAAAAGCAAGCGGATAGCTTTTTTCACTAAATCAGTAGCAATAGATACTTCAATCTTTAGTAGAAAAATAGTTTGCTCTATAAATTATGTTTTCAGCAGCCTAAACTTTAATTTATAGAGCTGGTTGTTCTATTTATTAGCTCTTTAAGCTAACTTAGAACTAAGTACAGTAATAGATCATATCAAATTTTAGAGCTATTAATTTTTAATTATCATTACTATACCAACATCAGCTTTACTTCAGCTCACATAAAGCCATGAGCTTCGTACTAATCAGCTCGAATGGAATGTACCATAAATTGTAGGTTATTTAAAGCACATTTAAGTAAACAATAAAATATTATAGAGCTTCTATAGTTAGGTGCGACCAAGTAGCAAAGTATTATTCTTTTTTAATTGTCAATTTAGTTGTATTAGGAAAACGTACAAAATGTATACTCGTAGCTCCAAGTCGTGGAAAAAATTTATACGCAGTGGTGCGAATAGGTGTCATATTCAAAGGAACCGTTATTTTCAACAAAATGATAAATGCCGGCATCTCAACTCAAATTTACCGGCCAACAAGAAGGATATCTGACCTTTCAACATCGGTTCCTGAAAGTGTAACCCACAACTTGGTGGAACGTTGCGGCCAGTGTGATTCAATTACTATTGATCATTAAGTGAAGACAACCTGTCGCGGAAATCGAAGTGACAAACCAATTAAATTTAAGAGAAAAACTAAGGAATTGGGCAATAGAATGTAATATAAGACTTCAGGCATAAATTATTAGGTTTCTTGCGAAAAGCTAAATTACCTGATGATGGGGTCCCGCAAGATCCACGGACTTTATTAGAAACCCCTAATAGAGTAATATTGTATCTTCTAGGTACTGGACAATATTGACATCAGGGGTTGGAGAGGTGCCCTACACAATTCTTTAACGATACGCTCGATAGATCGATGATGATGAGCATTTCATTAAAAGTTTAACATTGACGGTGTGCCAATTTACAAGAGTTCACAGTGGCAATTTTTGCCAATTCTTTTTAACATATTTGAAATTGAAAATTGGAATTTATTGTTGAAAAGGAAAACCGTCAAATTTAACAGATGAATGAATGTAAATATTTGATAGAAAATGGGTTTTTTCTGATTTTCTTCTATCTGGTACATTATGTCGGTTATATCGGTGGTCTGGATATCGCTTTCTGGTGGTTCAGGGTTGACCACTGTTAAATTCTTTTCCGAGACTATGTTTGATGTCGAAAGTACTTCTTTGTTTGGCCTGCTATACTTCTAGTGTCCGACAATTTCTTGTGTGCTTCAACCGTAGGAACTGAAGCAATTGTTAAGCTCTCTGCGATCAAATCGAAGTCGGGTTAAGGCGAACCTGTTAGAATTCTTAAACCTATTGCTTTTACCGGTTGGCGTAGAGGTCTCACAATCACTGTCATGCAAATCGTCCTCGGTTGTTATATATGTTGAGACTAATTCTTCCTCAAGTTGTTCCGCCATACCGTATGCTTTTATTTCGCTTCCCTTTACTAGACATAGTCTAGTAAAATTGTTTGTACCTGCTAAATTTTTGGTGCAACGTAACGCAAACAACTTTTAAATTATATAAATAATAAATTGTTTTTGCCAAAATTATTTGTACCCACAAATTTGTTCTCAATATTATTTGTGCAATATGGAGAAAATCAAAATAAAATAGTAAATCAATCAAATTTAAGAATATTTTTTGCTAATTATATAATGATACAGTTACGCATGTTTTGCATGCAGATGGTCAGTTTTTGTTTAGCCTCTATAACATCCTAGCAAGGGGTTCAAAAATTTGTTGTTAACATCACCTAGAATCTTATCCCCCTTGTTTTTCTTGTCACCCTGCTACAATTTTTTCATCTTTTTAAATCATAAATATCTTCCACTTTAAGTTAAACCAGTGCAAGTTTAAATCGAAACCCTGCCCTGGCTACGACAAATAATTATATTCATGATTTTTGTATAATTTCGTGGCAATGACTTTTCTTATGTATGGGAGCATTATTATGCTGAAGATAAAATTGAGGCCCGACTAGTTTATCATCAACCAGGAATGTTACTTCATGATATAGCACGAAATTGAACATTTTCCTTGAATAGTTGTTTAAAAGTAGAGAGGAAAAGAGCTAATCTGCTCTTACGCAGAATTTTGTTCTATAAAGTGTTTATTATTGTAGAAAATTAATTTTTAATAAACCTAATAGTTCTACAAGAGCCTGACGTGAATATGACAACTTTATATCGTTATAATTGGTAATCAGCCCTGATTTTCTGAAAAATTAATTCTGAAAAAATCGCAATGAACAAGGGCAAAATATAAAAAATTGGAATATTTCGGAGGTTATTCATTCTGTTTTTATGGATAATTCTCATCATTAGGTAAATATCCATCATTTTTGAATACTATATTTGAATTAGATACAGTAAAATACTGTAAATCTTCATAAAATCTTTCCTAATTTTGTACAGTTTTTTAAAAAATTTTTATTTTTTATTTTTAGTAATTAAAACTTATTTTCAAGGCGCAATAAAATTATTCCAACTATCTTATAAACATTCACCATAAAAAATAAACCTTTAGAAACTATAGCTACATAATGGGTCCGGGTCAAAATGCTGCGTTTTAAAATGTCGCGTTTTAAAATGTCGCGTTTTTAAATGTCGCGTTTTAAAATGTCGCGTTTCAAAATGCCGCGAGGTACAAAATGTCGCGTGGTACAAAATGTCGCGTCTTAAAATGTCGCGTTTCAAAGTGCCGCGAGGTACAAAATTTCGCGTGATACAAAAAGACGCGTTTTAAAATGTCGCGTTTCACAATGCCGCGAGGTACAAAATGTCGCGTGATACAAAAAGACGCGTTTTAAAATGTCGCGTTTCACAATGCCGCGACGTACAAAATGTCGCGTGGTACAAAATGTCGTGTTTTAAAATGTCGATAAAAAATCGTCGAAAATATATAAGGACTTAACTTTAACATTTTAGTGAAGGAATATTCTAATAAATTTCAACATTTGCGTTCTTTTTCTTAGACCCACTTTATAATTACATAAAATTACATTTATAAATAATTTCCATTCAGTGAAGGAAAATTTTACTATATGTTTAAACACAATTTGCTTGTTTCAAATAATTTTTATTAAATTATTTATTATTTCACATCATATTGTATTGATTTATAAGGGATTTTTCAAAACGCGTCATTTTGTACCACGCGGTTTTTTAAACCACGCGGCATTTTGAAACGCGACATTTTAAAACGCGACATTTTTTACCTCGCTGCATTTTGAAACGCGACATTTTAAAACGCGACATTTTGTACCACGCGGCATTTTGAAACGCGGTATTTTAAAACGCGACATTTTAAAACGCGGCATTATGAACGGTTCCCCTACATAATACTCGTAGATATTCTGTTTTAATATATGTAACTTATTTAATTCATCACTATTCTAACAAAAATTGAAATATTAAACAATTTTGAGCTGTAATAAATATACATCACAAGAGCTACAAGCTCTATAATAACAACTTGATACGAGGCTCTGATTTTACTTTCATAGAACTAACAACTCTACAGAGGCTATTATTTCGGTTCTTTAAGAGCAAAAATATTGCTTTAAAATGCTCCAAACGGGCTCAATACAAGTTTCAAATAAGCTTAAGGAGCGCTGCTAGAGCAATATTTAAGGCTAATTGCTCAAAATATTATTAAATACAGATGCGAATGAAGTTTATCCTAAAATAAAACTAGAATTAACAACAACAACAAATGTACATAACAATGTGTTTTAAAAAGTATACATTCGGGCGAATAATATAAAATATTGTTCTGTAATAAGTAATATTTATTCTATTAAGAAAATCGATATTTCACGTTTTCAACGATCGGCACACATGTCGTCGGTAGGCCTGTGAGTGTACATTAACCATGCCAACCCGTTTAAAAAGTTATTGGGGTTTACCTAGTTAATCCTAGATTTTTCGAAAATGTGGCCAATTTTTATCTTAACAGAATGTCTAAGAAAATCAATCTCTTGAGATTTTCACCGATGGGCAAACATCTCACAATAACTTTTTAAATGGGTTGGTCTGATCAAAGCACACACATAGGCCTACCGAAATATCATAGTGAGATGTTTGCCAGACACCTATACCCATAAAGTGGTGACCCCGACTTGATCTGAGGGGCATAAATAACACCAAAAGGTGTTATAAAAATCAAACACCTAAACCATCTTGGCAAACATATTTGCTGAACCGCACCAGCGCGGAAAACGTTCGCTTAATATCGCGGTCTACATATAGTATAGGCCACAGAATAGCCTTTGTTGTGCATTTTCTTTGCGGAAATAAAGCCAACAGCATTGGAAGCAGACAACGGTATACAATTTAAAAAGGACAAACAAACATCAACCCCAGCAATACCAAGTGAAGACACTTGAACGTCAGTTGTAGCTCTAGTTTTAGTTCGTGATCAACATTTTTGTTTTAAATTGTATTCCAACCTGACGCCATAGCTCCCACCAGAGGTAGGCGCTCAGGGAGGAATACAGAACGGTTCCTTACGACCAGAGAACCCAGGCATACCGAGGAAAAAATCGTAAGTACACGCCTTTACCTGTTTTCTTGAGCTTCCTTTTTGTTTTTTTTTTCAAAATTTATAAAAAAAAAATAAACAAAAATATTTCGGCATTTTATTTCCATATAAAATATTGCAAATCAATTTCATTTTTTCGATTCACTACGGGCAAACCATTCACCCGGGGGTTCAATACAAATTTTTTCGCTTTTATCTTTTTGTTGTGTGCCAAATCTTTTATTTTAATATGAGGACATAGCTCCCACCAGCTGTAGGTGCTCAGATTGGAATAAAGTAAACACCCCATTTCGGTAATCGGTATATTTTTTTTTGTGAGTACTAAGAACCGTAAGTAAGTAAATTAAGTGAGTAAACATCATGTCAGACGATGCGGAGAGTACTACGCCTCAGTGGAATACGTCTGAGGATTCACCTCCAGCAGTAACATGGACGGCTGACCAACTACAACGGTACTTCAACGAGCAACTACGACTGAGATTACTTGAAGCAGCTCCCAGTAGTTCAGCGGCAGTAGTTACATTGCCCAACACATCACAATCCGCCGTAATACCACACAACCAGATAGGACACATCACCTTTAAACCGCCACAAGTGTTGTACACGCAAAATCTAGCTGTATGGTTTAACATACTGCAGCAAACTTTTGAGCTATCGAAAATAAGAGCTGAAAAGACCAGATATAGCCACGCCGTCGCAGCTTTGGATTCAAGGCACCACGCGACATTTGCAGGCCTCATCTTGCGAGATAAAGGACCAAATCCTTACACCATTTTTAAAAATGAAGTTATAAGGACATTAGGCGAATCCGAACGATCAAAATTAAATAACTTGTTGCATGGGCTTACTTTGGGGGATCAGAAGCCATCACAGCTACTGAACAAGTGCCGCCTCAACGCTGGAGCAGCTTTTGACGAGGGAACACTCAGCCAGTTGTGGATGAAGAGACTTCCACCCCAAGTACAGCTCATACTAACTACATTCGAAAACGACATTGAGTTAAATACACTGGCAACGCGGGCAGACAATCTGGTGGAAACGCTTACTCAATCGAACACCTCCCAGATCAACAAAATTTCGACATACACTGTGCCAACAAATTTAAACACGAAAACTTCCTCCGGCACAGAAAATGCAGAAACTGACAAAAGAATAGATAAATTAACAAACATGATTTCGGAACTATGTGTCGCGTTCAAAAATACACGGTCTCGATCAAACAGTAATTCAGGTTATAGTCATAAACAACGGTCCTTCGGCTTCGCCAAATAAAATTAATCCCAAATTTGAACAATGTTACTACCATTATAAGTATGGTAGTGGTGCAAGAAAATGTGTTCACGGTTGCAAATATTACGACGCACCAAAAACATCCGGAACAGATGAAGGATTTTTAAGTTCCCACCAACAGGCAAAGGCGGCCATTGATGGAAAAAACAACAGTCAATTGCTCATTTTTGACACGCGTTCAAAATTAAACTTCTTAATTGACACGGGCGCCGACATTTCGGTACTACCAGCCAAATTTTACAGAAACAACCTTTTTGACAAATACAACAAATTTATTCGCAGCCAATCGGACACCGGTCAAAGCTTTCGGCAATAAATTATTGAAATTGGACATTGGATTACGTAGGGAATTTATGTGGGAGTTCATTATAGCGGATGTGACCATTCCAATGACAGGCTCAGATTTTCTGAAGCATACCGGGTTGTTAGTTGACATCCAAGGACAGAGGGTAATTGATCCATTAACCTCCTTGTTTGTCAAAGGTTCCATAACCAACGATGCAGAACAAGCAAATGTTCAACTATCATTGTTGGACAAGTCACGGTTGCACCCCAAAATTCAAAATCTACTTTCCAAATTTCATAAAATTTCAAATGTCGCCTTAAGTAAGAATTTAGTCAAACATTCAGTAACACACCGTTTAGAGACAATAGGACCACCAACAGCTTGCAAAACGCGGAGACTAGCACCGGACAAATTAAAAATCGCAAAACAAGAATTCGAACAGTTAATGTCACAGGGCATTTGTCGTCCCAGTAGCAGTGCTTGGTCGAGTCCATTACATTTAGTAATGAAAAACGCGTTGAACAATATCACGGTTCCAGATAGATATCCGATACCACACCTTCAAGACTTTTCGTATCAACTTGAAGGGTGCACAATATTTACGTCCCTAAACCTTGTTCAAGCGTATCATCAAATTCCGATCGAACCTTCCGATATTCCATAAACTGCCATTACGACACCTTTGGTTTATTCGAGTTCACTAAAATGACCTTTGGCCTTAGAAATGCAGCACAAACTTTTCACAGATTGATGCATTCAATATTGTCAGGTCTCAATTTTTGCTTTGTCTATTTGGACTATGTCTTAATCGCTTCAAAATCTTTCGATGAACATTTGGAACATCTAAATGTTGTCTTACAAAAATTCTCGGAACATGGTTTGATCATTAATCCAGATAAATGTGTTTTTGCTTTACACGAGAATACCTTCATAGGGCATACGGTTAATGAACAAGGCATTTCACCCACACAGGAAAAATCGAAATAATAAAAAATTATGAACGAAATTATGAAAGATTTTTGGGTATGATTAATTTTTACAGGCGTTTCATTCCAAACGCAGCTCTAGACCAAATTTTATTGAACGACTTCTTGAAAGATTACAAGAAAAACAGTAAAACTCCGACTAAATGGTCAGAGACTTCAATACAAGCTTTCGATAATTGTAAGGATAAGCTATGTCAAGCGACGTTACTTGCACATCCCCCATCCACAGCTAGGTTAGCTATTATGGTCGACACATTGGATACAGCGATTGGGGCTGTGGTCCAGCAGTATGTTGCAGGTGCTTGGCAACCACTTAGTTTCTTTTCAGTACGACTGAACGAAACACAACAACGGTACAGTGCTTATGACAGAGAGTTGATTGAAGCTTATTCTGGCATCAATCACTTCAAATATTTGTTAGAAGTTCGAGAGTTCACACTGTACACGGATCATAAACCGTTAATTTACGCGTTTAAACAAAATTCAGAAAAAGCATCACCGCGACAATTTCGACATCTTGATTTCATCGGCCAATTTACTACCGATATACAACACATCTCCGGCGTAAATAACGTCGTAGCAGATACCCTCTCACATATTAATCAAATTTCATTTTCAGAAAGTATTGATTAATACAGCAATTGCGGATGCTCAACCCAATGATGACGAATTACAAGAACTTCTGAATAATAATTCAAGCACTTCACTCACTCTTAAGCAAATTCCCCTAAAATTCAACTCAAACAAAACTATTTGTTGTGATGTTTCAACCTACATCAAGACCTTTTATTCCGCTAAGTTTTCGGAAAATTATTTTTGAATCGTTACATAATTTTTTACATCCGGGAATACGAGCTTCAGTGAAACTATTAACTAAAAATGTTACATGGGCCCAACATCGCAAAAGATTCAAGAATAATGGCTCAAAATTGTATACCATGTCAAAAATCAAAAGTTTCAAGGCATACACATTCACCTCTCGGTACATTTGTAGTTGCATCGCAACGCTTTTCTGAAATTCATCTAGACATCATTGGTCCATTACCAATTTCTGGAAACAACCGTTATTGTGTGACGTTACTTGATCGTTACACACATTGGGCTGAGGCGATTCCAGTTCCGGACATTACTGCTGCTTCGGTCGCATTTGCTGTGTATTCAGTCTGGATAACCAGATACGGCGTTCCTGGTTCCATCGTGACTGACCAAAGCGCACAGTTTGAATCTCTTTTATTTGACGAATTAGCAAAGCTATTGGGATTTCTGCACAAGCGTACTACAAGCTACAACCCTAAGTGTAACGGAATGATAGAACGGTGGCATCGAACGTCAAAATCTGCACTAATGTGTCATAGTAGGACGGACTGGAGTAGCATACTTCCGCTGGCTCGATTGGGATTACTGACTACATACAGTACGGAACTAAGGACCACACCAGCAGAGCTATTTTATGGAAGTACTCTGCGAATTCCTGGACAATTTTTTGACCAAACCACAAACAACAAAATTTTACAAACTGACTTTGTACAAAATTTAAAAAAACACTTTGACGAAATTAAACCGACTCCAGCTTCCAGATATTGCACAGAAAAAATTTTTATTTCGAAAAAATTAACGGATACAACTCACGTTTTTCTACGAACAGACGCGGTACGGAAATCCTTGGAGCCACCATACACTGGACCATACAAAGTAATAAACAGAAACGAAAAAACATTTACCATAGAAATTAACGGCAAACACAACAAGGTGTCAATCGATAGACTTAAACCATGTCATTCAGAGAACCCTCTAGAAAATACTAACGTTACTCAGGACGGCGAGACAACACCACTCGCAAAGTTTCTTTCGACGTACCGGACAAAATTCCAACAACTAAAGAAACAACGTACACGAGAACGGGACGTCTCATCAAAACACCATCCATGTTTAAGGACAATTAACGAATCAATACTTGACTTACGGATAATTGTTCGGAGCGTGAATTCTCACGAATTCACTGGAGGGGAGTATTGTGGCGTCCTGATTTTTGGTGAATGGTTTGTTCGCGTCTAAATATGTACAAAATTATAGAAGCTCAAGGAATTATGGAAGAGTGAAAACTGCTGGTTCTCGGTGTGCCTGGGAAATAACTGTTTTTCTGGGATTTTTGGTTTTTATTTGTAAAAATTGGGTTTAAAAAAAATATAGTTGGTCAGTTACAAAAAGATCAAAAAGAAATGAACAACCAAATTTTATTCTGTTTAATTTTCTTTGCAATAAAAATGATTAAAAATAATCTGTAAATATAGAAAATATATATGTAAATATTAATAAGTGTTGCTAAATAAAAAATGTAAAAAATAAAAACCATATAAAATATATGTTGTGTTAAGGAATAGTTACAAGCCATATTCAGAGCATGACACGAATGTATATACTATATATGACCTCTTAAGTCTTGTGAACCCCTCTAAATAAATAAAGTTAAATTGTGGAATATAGCATACCAGACACCTATACCCATAGGCCTACCGAAATATTATAATGAGATGTTATTCGTAAAAGTTTTAGAAAAACTTATACATAACCTATAACTTGTACAACTATTTTAATATTTGAATTTTCAAACATTTTGTTGGTATTCTTAATCATAAATATGATAAAGTCTAAAATTTTAGAAATTTTGGAGATGCAGTTAGGTCGTTTAATAAATTTTTAATCTTGAGAAGGATGTTGCTTTGCTAGGTAGTACTGGTCTAAGGATTTATTTTAGGGAAGTACCGTACTGTTTTGGTCATGCCATTTTGCTAGATAACGTTTAAGACTCAAGCTATAGTTCGTTGTCCAATTAGTGGAGTTAATATGCAAAATTTGGTAAAAATGTCTTAACATCTTCGTAGATTTTTTAGTTTGCTGTTAATTAAAACTTCAAATTCAGAAACGTGGAATTCGACTTAACCCTAATACGCTAGACAGAATGTGGTTTAATAAATTCGGTTTAGCTAAACTAGTTTAAGTATTCTATGGAAAAACGAAGGGATTAGCTAAAATCGAGGTTGACACACTGCGACTAATTTCGAAAAATTCACTAAATCGGTTTTATTAAATCGCAGTGTGTCTAGGGTATAAGGACTCTTAACAAGAGCTTGATAGTTCTAATTTATTTAGGTTTCATAAAATTTAGAAATCTATATCTAAAGGAATTTATAAATTTTTGTTGTTTTGCTTTCATTAACATCGCCTAAAAACGTTTTGACTAGCGATCGATACTTTCATCATTACAATGGTCTTCTAAAATTCAAAAATAACCCTGATATTTGAACTCAATATACTAAATAAAATACTGCAATGATGTACAAACTACATATGTACATATGTATAATAACATTATAAATTCAGACGGCATTTCGTCGATGAGCTTTAAATAAAATATGAACCAAAGTATTGTAAATATGCGGCAAAAGCTACCCCACAGTACATAACAGATAATGAAAATCGATACAAAAGAAGTTCTGTAAAATCAATAAATTCCCAGAGCAGCAATCATTCTATCATAGTGTTAGATGTTTTTTGAAAATTTTAAATGTTGTGTGTCGGCCCTTTTTTTTTAAATTGGTGCAGAACCTGAGTATTTTCCTGTTTTTTGGATCAAACGAACAGAGTACATATTACTTATTTTATTTATAACCTGAATACAATTTGTTTTGCTGTTTTACACAACAGTTTCTAGTTCTACTTGTTTTACAACGAAATTATCATGTGATTTTTTTTATCTGTCTCTCGTCTTGAACGTTTTGTTTATACATTGCAAATAGAAAATTGACGGAGGAAAAAGTTTATCATGTTTTACAAGTTCTTTACTCTTAATCAAACAATTGATTTTTCATGTACGTTCACTGTATTCTAATATCTTCATAATTTCTGTTCCAAGTAAAATTATTTTGCTTCAACCAACAAGAATAATTTCTGTTATTGAATATTTGCTAATCGAAAATACATTAACAAATGTCCCTAGAGCAGTTTACAATAAAGAGGTAACTCTTTTATATTCCAGATACAAAATGTAAAGTCATAACCCGCAATGAATATTACACACAACAATCATATTTTTCAACAAACTAACTTGAAATTCGAATCGATATCAAATTTTCTACGTGTAAACGTTTATTATAAAATTTTCACTCATTCCAATTTATCTGTAAAATCAACTACATCGAATCGAATCAAACCAAATTGCGAGAATAAAACATTATGTTCGTCCCAACATAAAATTGATAGCAAATTTTTTTTTTTTTTATTTTGGCTATACTCGGTAACAAAAAATGATGATTTGTAAGCTTATCACCCAGAAGAATTGCGTTTTTTGTGTTGTATGTGGTTAATACAAATTTGTTTCATCGCATAATAAAAATTGAACCCAAAGAAAGTTGCTTTTACATACGCTATATATGTATATAAATATGGTAGGCTAATCTCAAAAATCTATACGCATACATTTCAACAAATCGACCCCTAAGGGATATTATTAGCAGAAAATTGTATTCTATTGGTCAAATCTTTTGGAACAGTCAAGAAATCTAAAAATCTAGGACATAATTTTCTTCGCGATTACAACGCTTACTCATTATAACTTCAATATAGTGGAAAAAGTATAAAACTAACTTAATACTATCCCATTGCTTGCACTGTTAGACCTTAAAATTCATTCTAGTCGTGGAGGATCTGTTGGAAACGCTAATTTAGAAAGCCCGTTTCCTCTAGTCGCATCGTTTGTTACGCCAAGTAACAGTCAAGAAGATTTTATATAGTAAAACACAATATTTTGGTTTTGTCACTTTCTTAATGTGATATTTATTTTTATATGAAATTAAAATTACGACCGTTTCGCATGTTATTCCTTTATCAAATTTCTAACAAATACCAACTAAAATTATGCTAAAAAATGCTTTTATACCCTATTTTTCGTGCCTACGTGTCTTGTGAATCTTTTTTCCCTTTTATTTAATTTTTTCTTCCTACAGAGGTGGTACCGCCCGTCTTTTTTTGTATATACCATCTGGTGTGTGTTTATGATAAAAAAGAGATAAATTTGTTGACCATGTGTGTGTGTGTGTGGGTGTGTACGTGCAAAATCATACTAATTACAGATTTACAATGAGTATGGGTTATATGGTTTCTTCTATATTTTCAGTTCTTCTAATCTGTTCCTTAGTAATCCTTTCCGTATTCTGTGTAATACCTGTGAGTTTGTGTTTATGTCAGTGTAATTTTGTTTTTCTGTAGTCAAGTGTTGTGCCTAGGTATTTCGAGTCGATTCTTGGTTTTCCGGTTGGTTTTATATGTTCTGTAAACCTAACTTCAAAACTTTTGCCAGTTTATCCGATGTAGGATTTAGGCCAATCATTACATGTATTCTTCTAGATTCTGGTGTCTATTGGTGTATTTATGTTACGTTGTTTGAGTCGATTCCCTAAATTGTTGTTTGTTTTAAATGCCATCGTTTATCCTTGTTTTTTAAACCTTCGTTATATTTTTGCTGATGTTATTATTGTACTCTATAGTGATGTATTTCTCTGTTTGTTCATTTTGCTTGATTAATGTGGTCATTATATTCTGTTGTTTCTTCGAAATGTACCTATTGTTCTTTTTGTCAATTAAGTCCGTGTTATATCCGTTTTGTATTTGCTGTGTGTTTAATAATTTTAGTTTTTTCGTTTAGCCTTGATTGTTCATCGGGATTGTGTTTAGTCTAGTTATTAAAAAATTGAACGTTGCCATCATATGTTGATATGGGTGGTTAAATGATTTGTCCATGGCGTGATCCGTTTGCGTGTCTTTTCTGTCTGAAACCAGAGTACAAAAAACAGGAAAAGTCTTTTGGTATGATATTTACCAGTGACAGGCGTTTTTCCTTAACAATAGATATAAAAAAATTAGAAATATAATAATAAGGAAGTAATCGAAATAATAATTCTTAGATACAAAGCAGCAATAATAAACACAATATTATTAAATAAAGGTATATTGAATTCAAATTAACATACACTGCAGTTCACTTGAATAGGAACGACAGTTTTTTTGGAATATTTTGAAATCGATCCAACTTTTTCAAGATTGTCTTTTACAGGATTATAAGTTCTGATTAAGCAGTAAATATTAAAGGAAAAACAAATTTATTTTTTCATGATTAATTTTGCTTTCTTGTTTTTTTCTAAGAAAATGGTAAATTTGAATGTTCACTTGAATAAGAACGATTAACTAATCTTAATAAAAAGTTAATTTGTTGAATATAAATATAATTGAGTTCGATTTATTATTAAAAATTAATTTAGTTTACATGGTTTTAGTAATGCGTACTACTTCCCTTATTAAAAATAACTTCATACAACCTGCTGGAGATGGAGTCATACAAAGATTTTAAATAATCTAAAGAAATCTCCTTCCAGGCTTCATGTATCGCCTTAATAAGGCATTTTTTGCTGATATATCCAAGGCAATGGCCCAAAAGTATCATTGAATCTAGGAAATGCATCTTCAAGGATGCCTTTGTAAGTTGCTGCGGTCATTTTTCCGGTTGGAAATGACAAATCTCCCGGACCATAAAATGATACCGCCCCCCACACCATAACACCTCCTTCCCGGCCGGCTATGGTGTTTTGTTAAGAACTTTTCCTCTTTTCGAAAGTCGTGAAAATAATAATTAAACCCATCGAGGTTAAATTTCTTCTCATCAGAAAAAACGATACGTTTCCATTTTTCAGTCCATGTCATATGTTGCCTCGAGAAATCCAACCTTTTCTGTTTCCTCTCCTGATTTAGAGGTGTTTTTTTTTGACATTTCACTCTCCATACTGTTATTCGGCTCGCCTCCATACCAACTTTTGATTTAATTTTTGCACAAGATAGTGCGCAATTGGATGCTGTCCTTAGTATAGCCCGCTTGTCGGCTGCAGATGTGGCCTCAACAATTCGGCCTTTGTTGTTTGAGCCATATTTACTTGAATTTTTTGTAAAATTGAAAATTACAGTCTTACTTCTTCCTATTTTATCTGCAATTGCTTGCAGAGAATAATTTTCGCTGTGTAGTACTTGAATTTGGGCTATTTCTTCCTTACTAAGTTTTTTTCCTCGACTCATATTTTTATTTTTTTTTTTGTTAAATTAGTAACGTTTTTAAGAAAAATAATTTAAGTTAAGTTTAAGTTGCTAACACTTCAAATTTATTAATAATTATGGTCGTTTCTATTCAAGTGAAACAAACAAAAATCACACTTTTTAAGAGAAAACAAAATAAAATAAAATTCTTCTGGCCTACTAATTTCTTTTTATTTGAAAATTTTGTCATTTTGAACAAGTGCTAGTCCTGAAAAAGACAATCTTGAAAAAGTTGGATCGATTTCGAAATATTCCAAAAAAACTGTCGTTCCTTTTCAAGTGAACTGCAGTGTATGTATGAAACAAATTGGCAAAAGTGATAACCAAAATTGTACACATTAAATAATACGCTCAATAATAAAATCAATCGTAGCGTGCTGGAAGAGCCACAATTTAAATGATGACAAAAATTTAGATTTTGAATTTAAGCAACGTATATCTCTGGGAAGCTTGTTAAAAATTGTAGGAGCGGTAACTGAAAAGAGATTAAAATATTGGGTTTTTAAAAATTTAGGAACCGTACAAAAATGCAATGTGTTCTTTCGCAAAGTGTAACTTTGACAACTCAAGAAACGATTTCCACATCTCTCAAAATATACATTTATGACCTTGAAAACATGAAGATGTTTAAGTGGGAGAATATTACTCGTTTTAAATAACGGCCAAAGGCCGGCAAATACCATAACGCAATCTGGACTCAATTAAGGCATGATAAACAATTTTTAGAACCGAAAAAGAACAGTTAGAACGCAAAAGATACATTTTCCTAATACCAGAATGTAGTGAATTATTTAGGTTAGATATACGATATGACATTTCTAGTCCAAACGACTATCTTCGATTAAGCCCAAATATTTAATGTTATTCACGGAATCAATCGTCAAACAATTAGCCAGGCAATTACCACTCTTAGTACAACGACAGTCGTGATAAATTAAGTCTCTATTGAAAGCACGCACATTGCTTTAGTTTTCGGACTTAGTACCAGTTTATGTACAGCGAACCACTGACTTAATAAACCTAAGTCAAAATTAATATCAAATGTAATTGTGGAATAATTAGAACTATTGTACACAAAAGCCATATCGTCAGCAAAAGCCACCATTTTACCCTTAAAATTTTGAGTGAAAACCGAATTAATATAAATCAAAAATAAAATCGGGCCAAGTACTGAACCCTGTACTGAACCCTCCACTAACATAAACGCTACAACGAACACTTTGTGAACGATTAACAATAAATGATTTCAGCCAGTTATAAACACAACCACGAAAACTGATATTCCACAATTTATTCAAAAGAACTTTATGATCCACCATATCAAATGCTTTTGTAATATCGACAAATAAAGCAGCTACCTTTTTAGAATTATAAAGACCCTCATGAAGTGGATTTAGCAGTTCGATCAGAGCATCTTCAGTCCCTATAAATTACACCTAAAACCAAATTGACACTTACTAAAAAAGTTCGATCCATCCAGAAAATTTACTACCCTCGTTTTGAATGCTTTTTCAAAGATTTTTGAGATCACAGAAAGTAAAGAAATTGGTCGATAGTTCGCAATTTGCAAACGATCGGCCCTTTTTAAATAGCGGGATTACTGCAGCAACTTTAAGTGACTCAGGGAAAAAGCCTTCAGTGATACTTCGATTAAAGAGAATGCATAAAATATCAACAATGTTAAAGATAATTTTTTTAAATAACCAATTACTAAAACCAAACATGTCTGCAGAGTGATTTTAAAAATGTATACAAAAATCATTTTAGATGCTTAGAATTATTTTGGATTTCCAAAATATACGAAAAATAATCCATTACATACTGGGTGGTGAGTCGCTCAATTCTTTGAAAAAGCTTACTTTATATCAACGTTTTCAAATAAGGAAATCAGAAATAAATAAAAATAGAGTTGCAGATGCTGGGCGAAAGCCAGCCTTTCCTAAAATAGAAGCAACGATAATTGAGTGGTTAAAAAAGCAAAGATAAAAGAAATTGATGGGCAACATGTTTAGGAGGGAAACAATAATAATTTGCAAAAATATTGGAACTCCCTTTGAAACAAATAATTTATTGTGCAGCAATATATGGATCAGGGGCGTTTGCCGTAGAAACAAGATTAAAGAAAATAACTCATCAGAGTCAACAGGACCATTCTCCGGCAAATGAAATTCGTGATCAAGTACAACATTTTATTACAGCGTTGAATCAAAAAACGATAAACATTCCGAAACTGTTGATTTTTAATATGGATGAAACTCCCTGCTATTTTGACGTGACTTACTGTCGGACGCTTCATTTTAAGGGAGAAAAAACCGTAGACAGGTTAGATAAAGGTCATTCTAAAAATCGTTTTACTGTAGTATTGTGTATTTCTTCAGCTGGCACGATGAGCATGTTCTCTAAATCGTGCATTCGACTGTTGTGGAATTGGAGAACGAGGAGAAAAAATTTCATTATGCAAATTAAACACCAGGTTGAAAACCGTTCTTGTTACTGACCAGGTAACACCATCGATCAGTGGTCACCACTGGAAGGGGAAGAAAATTTTGACGAAGATAATGTTTTATTGTCATCAGAAAGCTTAAGTGATGTATTAGAGTGTGAAACTGGCGAGAAATCAGATTAATTAAAGATTGCAATATTTAATTTTGTTATATATTAAGTGACTAGTCTGAATTGTTATAGTCAATTATGATGTAAACCAATTCAAATAGTGTAAAATTACACAGCTATATACTTTTTTACAAATCCTAGCTTAATTACTTCTTGTAGCCCTTCCCCAATGAGCATACATGGTGCTACAGAAATCTTTATCAACCAGACATGTACTGATTTATAAAGACTTACCACTACGTTGCAAGAAGTAATATAAAAATCTAGTGTGTACTGACTGTCATTTTGAAACACAGAATTTTGAACGGTTCCTGATTTTATACCCCAGAAAATATTCTTGTTCGTGAAGAGTTTGAGACGTTGGCTGTCTTCTAAACTTTTTATTTTTACCGCACCAAAAACTCTTAATAACCCTACAAATTTAAATTACAAATACACAAAAAAAAAGGTCAACATGCGTTATATTATAAAACGATCGAAAACTGTATGTTGCTAAAAATAGATAAACTGACGATAAATAATGAATTGGTTTAATAGGTCGCTACGCTATGTGATTATTATAGAGATATCTGTTTGTATTGGTTTTCTTGCCTTTTTCAGAGGTTTAATAATTCAAATGTTTAATGAGGGTGTCATTTTCGATTAATCGTAAAATTGATTGTTTTTTAATGTTTGACCATCGCCTATAAACCATAAAGTGGGTTTCTATTGCTTAATTTTATAATCGAAATATTTGACGAGGATATAGCTATTTACAATATATTTTAGAAATTTGATTAATTATTATTTTGTTTCAACTGTGAACTGTCAATGAAAATTACATTTCTAGAAGTTAGGAATAAAGGTCAATTATTTTAATTTATTACAACTATTTTAGCAATTTTTATAAGCAATAAAATAAATTTATTTGGTTCACTCCCTTCAAATATGTTCAAAAAATATAGGCTGTACTGCTGTTATAGCACATACGTATATTAATACCAATGAAATTTTGGTAGTTAAGGCGAAATAAAGGAGAATGAAAGGTTTGATTGCTACCGAAGGCTTGGAAAACTCTCAGTTGCAACATGCAAGCCAACCTTTTTGCTTGCAAAGGAATGAAATTCAACTAATAAGAAGATTATTTGGCAAGCACAGGTTATCAAGATGTTGTTTTTCATTGTCAGAGAAAGTAAGTACTTCCTCAAACTAGAAAAATTAGCAACTGTGGTAGGTCTGTTGATGTCAGCCACAAGAAACGTCCAAGTAAAATTTCGACGCAAACCAATGTCAATCATATAATAACTCGGTATCCAAAAACTTTAATCGTTATTTGATTAGCTATGGATAAATCTATTGAGCAAATGAATTTTGATCGCTAGAGTCACCGTGACCAGTCAGTATAGAATGTATAGAATGATTGCGAAATTTTGATCGTGATTATGGAATCAATCGATCGACGAGATATATGAGATTAATAAACCGCGAAGAGATCAATTTCTTTCCACATTAATCAAAAATAATTTTGCATGTTTGTAGTTTGCTTTTAATATTGGCCATTCTAAAGAAAAATATTACTCGAGCGAGTTTATAAAATCAATTTCAAAGACAGTATGAAATCCGTCGAAGTGCTGAAAGATACGACTGAATATTGTACATAATTGTTCGAATTTGCAACTATTTTCTGCATCTGTCTTAAAACCAAATTAAGAACTGTTTGTTCCAGTGTTGTCATTATATTTTTATCAGAGTGTATGTACTACTTTTTTGAAAACCATGTGGGAGGTTTATAGCCTCATTGTGGTGTTCCTTAAGGTTCCATCCTGGGTACCCTTCTATTCCTCATTTACAGTAACTCACTCCTAGAAATTACCCTTTATGAAGGCAATATTTTGGAGGTGTTTGCAGATGATTTAGCACTACTGTATTTATTAAAATACCTCATGAATGATGATTTAAAATTATTGTGGGACTGGTTTGATCATCATTTCATTACTAAGAGTGGATAGGTCCAAAATAATACAGTTCCAAATGTCAAAAAAAAAATTATGACAGCAATGAGAATTCTTTTATATACTCATAGGCAGTAAATTCTCCAAATAAGCTTATCTATTGTTTGCCGATAACAACTATAATGCCCTATGCTCGTAAAAAACAGCTTCACAAAACATGCATCAACATTCAATGCAATTAAAGGCGAGTTAAGAAACTAGAAAATAAATACTTTGAAGACTTCATTAAAAGTCTAACAACATTTATTTAAGAAAACTTTTCTGTCATCACTCGATATTGTGAAAGGCAGCTATTCAATTTCAAATATCTTAGCAAAAAAACAAATGAAACCTCAGAGAATTAGTCAAAGAACGTATAAACCAACTTCAATGCTATGTTTCCACTAATACATCTATAGCTATACATTTTTATTTGAAATAAAATAAGATTTTGGAAAACGAACTAAAGTTCTTCTGGTTTTTCTTTGCGAAAAGTTCTTTCTGTTTTTTAATATACACATACGCATACACCATCAAAACTACCAAGTTTCCTTGCTTTCATGTAATACAAATGGTTGAAGAACGATCAATTACCCGCGTTCAACCAAAAGTTTTATACGATTTTTTACACAACTTTTGGTTTATCGGTAGATCGATACATTAATGTACATTTTATTGATTAGTGTTGTCAGCTATTATTTTTGGTAGGTGCCAGATTGAAGTCAAAATAGTGTCCAGGGTGGCAGTAAACAGTGCTAAATTTTCTTTTAGAAAAAGAACTCAGAACATAGTTCTAAGTTATTGTACTACCGAGGAGGTTCATTGATGGTATTTGACATAAAAAATCTGCTAACTTCACTTTAATAAAAAATTCCGATTTACCAATAACAATAAATTACCAATTCTTTATTTTATGTTTGAATTATGTAATAGTTACTTATGACGTAAGGACGGTAAAAGAGTTGTTACAGTGTACGAGTTCGATGTTTCTGGACGAGGCGACGAAGGAGTAACGTATAACGTACAACCTTTTGTTTCATACTACATGGACATTAATTCGATTTTTTCATTTAAAATTAAATTTTATGGCGCATACTCGAAAATTCATTTCAGTAACTTTTATGGTAATTTCGCAACAAGCGAACTTGACGGAGATAAACTTTTCTCAATATTTTGGTAATTTTTTCCCCTCCATACCAACTTATGTATGGAGGGGAAAAAAATTACCAAAATATTGAGAAAAGTTTATCTCCGTCAAGTTCGCTTGTTGCGAAATTACCATAAAAGTTACTGAAATGAATTTTCGAGTATGCGCCATTAAAGTAAAATCATGAGTTTGAAATTGAAAGAAAATCAATCCAAATAATTTTCAAATTATCAAGTTATCCTAGCTGATTTTGTTTATCAATTGGTTTTGTCTTGTCCTTTATATTTGTAAAAATGGAAGCTGAACAGGATTCATGAGGTAAACCGTTTCCTGAGGGAAGCATGTGATGAACAGTACCGTTTGATAAAGTTGTTGCTATGATTGGAACATCTGGTGGCTGTCGTCGAGAGGAGTTGCATAACATATGGTATGTATTGGCGATGTCCAAGATACAGGTTCACAATTAGTAGTTAATATTTTTCACACAAAAGCCTATCAGAAAAGAGTATTTACTCAAAAAATATGCTGTTCGTTGGCATTGCATCAGTTGGCATTCACAATATTGGTGGAATGCCCAGAAAAATTGCTGAATTTCTTGGTTTAAGTAATTTTGAATTGTATCCGGGTCATAGCTTCAGCCGCACAATTAATGGGACGCTTGTGTTTCTTTAACGCCGCACTAAACTTTTTTATATTTACTTTAATTTCAGTTGTGGCACATCTTAATTAATTTTCCAAATTAACATCCGTCAGGACAATTCGTTTGTTATTTTTGTTGTACTTCATTTTCGAAAAAAAGGATTCGCACAAATAAGTCGATCCGAAAATGCTAACAATTTCTATGGCATGTCTGCGCAAATTGGGAAATTTACTTTCGGTCACATATTAACTATAAAATTCCATTTTTGGTATTGTAAAAAATAAATGCTGCAGCTCACTATTGCATTATACATTAATTCCATTTGAAATTCCATTGGAACTGTTTTAACATCGACACTAAATGGCGAAGTGAAGGTTTCGAATGATTTATCGTAAGTTTTTATTTCTGCAGAACGTTTGTCAAATGCTGTTATTAAATTTTTCATTTCGTTTGCCTATTTTGCATATTTTCTTTCACCTTCAGAATTGCTTAAACAAGGGAGGTGAATATCATTTTTTGTTTGTTTAATTTCGATTCCTAAAATGACAGTTTTACTTTAAAAGCCTTAATTAATTGGCATGATTCGGATACCAATTGGTTTTCCTTCTGTAGATCTTTATTCAGAATATTTAATTTATTGGTTATACCTACAAAAAACAGATATCTAAAATCCACTGTTCATTATTTAGTTCAGATACCTTCACATTACTCTCATTCAGAAAAATCCCGACCCTCTAGCGTAATTCGTAAAACCTCTTGAGTCATTTTCGTCGACTCAGCCATCTCACATTCGAAAAATACACAAACGTCACCATACTCTGAATCTAATTCAGACAGATAATGTTGAAATTGACGGTGTTTCATTTGTTAGTATTACACATTACGCATAAAGGTTTTCTTGATGAATCAAGCAATGAAAAATAAACATACATATTTGTATTATCATATCCCTGTTTTCCCATTTATTTGGTTATCAGACTGATTGCACCCTTTTCTTACTCAACTATTGAAATTTCTAAATTTAGATCCATTTTTCTTGCCGAATCGGTTACTGCATTTGTTGCTAACGGTGGATTGAAATTATAAACACACAGACAGAAATTTTATGGATATATTTAATTAACAAACTTTATTAATGAAGTAATTATTTTAAAACAATTGATTTATATATTCAGAAATAATGATAAATTATATTGGAATTTATAAGAATTATATAAAGGAATTTATTAAAATTAGGAATAATATTATAATTTACAAAATTAGCATTCACCTCGTTATCACGTCCAAGAGCAAACCAGAAAAGAACTTTATTTTATTTGTATGTACATTATTACTGATTATAATACTCATAATCACCAAACCATAAAAATTACAAGTTGTGCAGTATTCGTTATATCCGTACCTTGGTTAAATGCTAGTGAAAAGGTTTCAAAACTCTTTATGTTTAGCTTTAACTCAGAAGTGATTTCCGTGGCGATGTCATTGATTCTGCGACAAACAGTTTGGCGTGTTATAATTATACTGGAGAAAATTCTTGTTTTATCTGGGCAAATTTTTTTAACAGCTGACATCATACATTCTTTGACTAATTCAAATCAGCAAATAATCAGATACTGGCACAGATACGTGGTCAATATTCTAATACTATTTAACGGCACAATGAGACAACTCAGCAATCTTCACAAGAACATAAACAACAAACATCCGAACATAAAATTTACTCTAGAATCAGATACGAATAAAGCCATTAATTTTTTAGACTTGACAACAAATGTTAACAACTAGCATACATTCACAGTATACAGAAAAGCCACGTAAACGGATCACGCCATTGCCAAATCATCTAACCACCCACACCAACATAAGATGCAAACGTTCAAATTTTTAATAAATAGACTAAACACGATCCCGATGAACAATCAGGACTATATGGAACAACTAAAAATCATTAAACACATAGCAATAAAAAACGGTTATAAGACGGACTAATTTGACAAAATGAACAATAGGTACATTTGGAAGAAACAACAGAATATGATGACCATGTTAAACAAGCAAAATGAAGAAACAGAGAAATACATCACCATAGAGTACAATAATAACATCAACAAGAATAAAACGAAGGTTTAAGAAACACGGATACACAATGGCATTTAAAACAAACAACAAATTAGGGAATAGACTCAAACAACGTAACATAAATACACCAATAGACACCGAAATCTATAAGAATACATGTAATGACTGCCCCAAATTCTACATCGGACAAACTGGTAGAAATTTTCAAGTTAGGTTTACAGAACATATAAAACAAATCGGGAAACCAAAAATCGACTCGAAATATGCACAACACTTGACTACAAAAAAACATAATTACACTGACATCAACACAAACTCACAGGTACTACACAGAATACGAAAAGGATTACTAAAGAACATATTAGAAGAACTGAAAATATACAAGGACCGATATAATCCATTTTTACTAAACGAGAAAATTGGCTCCAACAAAATTTACGAACTCATTGTAAATCCGTAATTAATATCATTTTGCACATACACACCCACAAAAACCAGATGGTCAAAAAATTCTTCTCTGTTTTTATCATAAAGCACACACCAGATGGTATATACAAAAAAGAAGGGCGGTACCACCCCTTTAAGAAGAAAAAGAAAATAAGGGGGAAAGAACATTCAAAAGGCACGTAGGCACACAAAAAATAAAAATAGAACAATCAAAAACGTAAAATGTATCCTCCTTAAATTAAGCTTCTTTTAAAATTGGTCTGAACTTGACGGCTTGTATATTTAGGAATGCTTTGATATTATATAATAAAACACAATTATTTTGGTTTTGTCACTTGCTTAATGCGATGTTTACTTTTATTTTGAATTGAAATTACGATCGTTTCTAATGTTACTCCTTTTTAAAATTTCTAACAAACACTAACTAAAATTATGCTAAAAAACTGATTTTATACCCTATTTTTGTGCCTACATGCCTTGTGAATCTTCTTTCCCCATTATTTTATTTTTTCTGCTTATCATTTTTATAAGAAAATGTGGTGGACTGCCCTCATCTTTATATATAAAAAAAAAGACTTTGTTGACCATATATGAGTATGTATGTGCAAAATGATATTTTTCGGACTTACAATAGCCGTGTTTGCCATGAGCACTGCACTAGAACTCGATAAACTTTAAATTCCTTTTATTCTATGTAAACCGAAAAAAATGAAATTCATAAAGCGTGAATATGTAGTGTATTTGACAAAAATACACATTCTAAGTTTAAAAATTCCCCCCTTCAGTTATTTCATCAATATTTTCTTATTTCTTGCTGACGTCATTACACGCAATTACACTCGATAAATTCATGGATTTATCAAGTGTAACTATAAAATAAGCTATAATTGTAATTATTTATTGCTGTAACAGCTTAAAATGTGTCTTTATTTTAAATAAACTGCACATTAGCACTTTATGAATTTATATTTTAATCTGTTTACATAGAATAAAAGGAATTTAAAATTTGTCGAGCTCTAGTGCACTTCTCATGGAAAACACGACTAATGGGGACGTAACTTTTGTTACGGCCAATTTTTTCGTTTAGTAGAAAGGAGTTATCCTGTATTGGCCGATTTAAAATTTGGGGCAATCATCACATGTATTCTTATAGATTCCGGTGTCTATAGGTGTATTTATGTTATTTTGTTTGAATCGATTTCCTAATTTGTTGTTTTTTTTAAATGTTATCGTGTAGCCGTGTTTTTTAAAAACTTTCGTTGTATTCTTGTTGATGTTGTTATTATACTCTATAGTGATGTACATATTTGTTCGTTTATTCTTCAATTGTTTCTTCTAAACGTACTACGTATTTATATCGTTTATTTTTTCAATTAGAGGGTTCGTGTTTAATCTATTTATTAAAAAGTTGAACGACGCCATCTTATGTTGGTATGGGTAGTTCGATGATTAACAACAAGCATACATTCAAAATATACAGAAAAGAGAGGTAAACGGATCACGCCATATGCAAATCATCATAGACAGACTAACACACTCACAAACATACACACACACACACACACACACACACACACACACACACACACACACACACACACACACACACACACACACACACACACACACACACACACACAGACCCACACATACACACACATACACACACACATACACACAAAGCGCTCAAAGTAGCTATACCAAGTAACCCTAACCTCTTCGTCAATATAGCGCAGTCATGCCTAGAGGAAGGAGTGTTTCCTAGGATATGGAAGAGGCAGAGATTGGTACTCTTGCCAAAAGCAGGAAAACCACCAGGTGAGCCATCCTCATATCGCCCAATCTGCATGCTCGATACAGGGGGGGGGGGGGGGTGAATACTGGAGCGTATTATTCAGAATAGGTTGCTCCCGATTACAGCAGGAGAAGGCGGTCTCTTGGCCACCAAATGTTGGTGGCCCAAGAAGCAGTAGACGTCTTCTTCTGTCCAGAGTGGTAAGCTCAGTGCTACTGTACGGAGCCCCGATCTGGTCAGAGGCACTGGAGGTAAAATGGAAGGGGCCTTAGGGTCATCAGTGCATATACAACCACCTCAGAAGAAACAGCATGCGTCATAGCCGGAATGATACCGATTGACATCATGGCGGACGAGGCGAAAAGAATATATGAGGCTAAAAAATGCGAAGCTATCTGCATCGTTTTGGGCATGATGACACTCCTCTCTGTTCAACGTGCAATAAAGTAGAAAACCCGGAACATGTATTATTCGAGTGTCCGCGATTTGAGACCGAGAGGGGGGGCCTTAGTTACCAATGGTTGCCACGAGGAGGAAGTACGTACGCTTGCGAATTGTGAACAGGTTACCTCTTACACAATTGTACCCATCACGCAGCTGCTTAATGACAAGACCAGAACAGCTCACGTGATGCGCACTCTACTGGAAAGTTACGGAGCTGGTATATTAATCTACTCAACTTTGGTCCCCCCCCCCCCCCCCTCCAATAGTCGCCAAACCACCCTCACGTTAAGTAAAGACAACATGTTATTTTAACTAGCCACGTGACTCAACAAATTCCAATCCGAGTTCGTAAGAAATTCATTTAACGCAATGTAGTCACATACTTGAAATCAAAATTAAGATTATTGGTGACAAAAGTGGTCAAAATCTTGATATTATTTAGAGTGTGATAAACGCTATAGTGAAACCTGTAAAATCTTTATATGGCACGATTTCCGTATACATGCTATCAGTAGCTTCCGTTGCCATTCCGATATAATTGCGTAGATGGATGCTTGCAAAATACTCCTTGACTGTCCTTGCCTTAGGATCATCAGAAGATCACCTTTAACATCGAACCAAGCTACGTCGGGAAGATTGAAGTCATCCACAACTATAAGATGATTATTCACACCTATCGATGATGCTACAGCTGAGTCAACGAACTTTACTATTTTGATATAAAGATCAAGGCTTGATCGAACCGGAATATACACAGCTATGACTATAATGGCCGAGTTGCCAGTTTTAATCCTAAAGAAGTATAGGTGGTTAGTCCTATATTTACAGGTTCGAGTGACCCTCTGTTGATGATGTGGGGAGATCGAGGAGGTTTCCCGAAGATGAAGCTGATCGAAGATGAAGCTGTATGTGGTGCTGTAGGTGTATATGACGCTGACGAAAATTTGAGTTATCGAACGCTCTTACATAGACATCCCACAAGTTTCGTTGCTTTGTCAATAAAGATTGTCAGGTTGTCGTTGACAAAATCCTCTTTGACAGAACGCTCAAACTGAGCTAAATGGAATCAATACTTTGGCTTGATTGTCCTTAAGGATATGGGCCAATTTGACCTTTTCGTGCCACACATTGAAGTATAAAATGGATGTAACACGTGTCTGCTCCGAACTTGTATTCGTCGCAGAAGCTGTCACATTGTCAGATAACTGAGCGATCTTTAATTCAATATTTGAAACAGAGGATTTGATTTCTTGTAAATTCCATGCCCTCTCCTCATATAATGGCTTTAGCCAATCGACGAGACAATCGACGTGAAAATAATGATTGCAAGAACTAAAACAGTGGAGAAATTCTTTCTCAGATGATACTTCAGAACCTCTACACTTTAACGGTTTCTAACTTAACACATTTTGTTATAAGGCAAACCAAACAGTGTGTTATACAACTGAACACAAAATCTATCTAAATGTAATTTCATTTTGATATCATTAAACTTCCATATTGACCAAATTCATACCAATTCACTTCCACGTTTATTGCACAAATCAGTGTTATATATTAATATTTATTGGAAAATTTTGGTATCGTAGAAACAAAAAACACTACTAATTCGTTCAATAGCTGCTATTACAATGAAATCGCCAGTCGTTTATAGGAGAACTAAAAATAACCGCACGAAGATAAACTAATCCCTGCTCAACACTCACGAAACTGCTCAATTCACGTTATTCTGCAGAAGTTTTGTTCACATCTTGAGACAGACAGACTGTTCAGATCGCTGATGTGATTTCAAAGTATCCAGAAAGAGAAAATCTTGCCATCACATTAGAATATTCACTAATATGGAAATTAAATGAGAGGCATACTCGTATCTATTAAAAATTTCCAACGGTATTTTATTTCGGGTGTTTGATGAAATTAAAGAGCAAAAAATGTTCTTAAAATATGTTAATTTTATCAAACGGAAAATTACTCCACTCATTGAAAAATGGAAATTTGCCATCGAGAACCAACAAACCAGAAAATGTAACCTATGCTGTTGTAGCTTAATTACTTATATAAGTGTGATGACCTACCGTTTAATTTAAACTCCATTACATAACTGGAAACCCAACACTTTTCAGTGTTCCCTTGAAACTTAACAACGAAATTCTTTTCACCTAAAATGAAAAAAAAAACGTACACAAAAGTTATGAATTAGAAGAAAATTTAATTTTTAATGAGCTTTTTTTTTTTGTTAATATTTTTAATTAAATCAGAAAACAAAACACGCCACCACCATATCGTACCACCGCCAACAACAAAAAGGCAAACAATTAAATTTAACCTTTTTTCATTCTGACATAGCGCCATTAAGATTTTTATCATTCATCTTCATCGTTTTCGTTTTTTTACATTGCTGTACGAATTTTCCAAAAATACAAAAAAAGAAAATCGTTATTATTTGTTAGACACTTTACAGTATTTTGTGTTATGTTATTTATTTATTTGTAAATTTTTCAAAAGTGTTTTTTTTTTGTTGTGGTTGTGCTTTTCATTAAATAATGCTACGCTGCTGATATTGTGAACGCTCTTCTGGTTGTGTACTATGTATATGGCGTATAACAAATGAGACTGGAAAAATGTGATTGTCATCCTATTTAAAAGAAAATGAAATGAGAAAAATTAAGATAAATGAAAGGGAAAAAGAATCATTTATCGAGTACTAGTACATACAAATACTTGATTTATTTATTTTTGGCTGAAGTATGGATTGAGTTGTTTATCATTTTGAATTGTTTTCACCAATAACGTATTAATCGTTAATATGAAAATCGATTAAATTAACTCATTTGTATTCATTTGCCCAACACTAAATTTTGTTAATAAAATAACGAGGTCAATGCATACGACTATAAATATTCAAGTTGTTATCAAATTCTAGACTAGAATAAATTCTTTCCTAAAACATAAATAAAATATTAAATTTTATCTTACATTTCCGGACTATATGTAGGATATTTAACCTATTTTACATTTTAGGAAGTTAGCAACATACATACACTCGTATTATACAAATCCAGAGAAAATAAAAATAAAAATTATGTGAATTATGAATTCATGTACATAAAATAGCATAAAATTTATCATATTTATGAATGTGCCTCATCCCGTTCATTCTTTAGCCTATCACTCTCTAGGATTATTATTGTTATGATAATCCGTCATAACCAGAAAAGGAAAATTGACCCTTACGATTGCCTTGTGATGAAAATGATTCGTTTTTTTTGTTTTTTTTTTGGGTTTATAAAAAATACCCTTCTAACCCTAAATTCATCTAATTTATTACTATGTTTATACTTTATTAGATATTCTGTTTATTTTTCTTTTGATATAATTTAGATTAAGCTGAATAATTCTTTTTTTGTTTAAGATTAATCTACAAAGTATGTACAGAAAAGCTTTCATTGGAAATATTTGGCTTTACAACTTTGACGTGACGTTGAGTGGATTTTAATTAAGCAGATTATTTAAGTGTGTGTTTTAAAAAGGTAGTTGATTACAAATTGCCTTGGTCTAAACATAGATAATCGAGATGCGAGACATATCTAACCCAAATCATGGGAAATTTCGATTAAAGTTAAAAAATCAAAGAGATAATAAAAGGCTATCCGGATAAATCTTGAAATTAATAAATTCTAAATGTTGTAGCCTGTGTCGGATAGGGGATCCGCTCGAAACGCCATATGACGAAACGAGATAAAGTACAAAACGCGAAATTTCAAAACGCGATATTTCAAAAGGCGATATGGTACAAAACACGATATGGTACAAAACTCTATGTTGCAAAAGGCGAGATTTCAAAAAGTGATATGGTACAAAACACGATATGGTACAAAACGGGATATTTCAAATCGCTATATTTCAAAACGCGATATTTCAAAACGCGATTTATAAGTAAATGCAATTTTAAAATTATTTTCTATAACATTTTGGAATATGGATATGTGGAAAGTGATTATACTGATTTTGGTGAACAAAAATGGCGGAAGATTTTTAAAATATATTTATATTAAAAGGGAACGTATCGAAATCTTAGTTCTAGAAATCTTACTTTTAACAAAATCTTACTTTTTGACGAATTTTACTTTCTTGAAATCATGCTACGAGGAGCGTATCGGAATCTTAATTTCCCAAAGCCCAACCCCATGATACGCTTTCATTAAAATTCTCCTCCACCAAAAGAGGCAGCCCGAGTTATACAAGTTAGATTTTTGGGAAAAGTAAGCTTTAGATATTATAAGTTTTGATGTTCTTTTCTTAACAAAATTCAAATTATATATATTATAGGTTTATTTTATTTATTTATTAACAGAGAGTGTTTTCACAATAATTTACCATTTTGTCCAGATGTGTTTTATTTTAGTTTTGGTATATTTTTGTTCTTACCGTGAATATTATACCTTAAAGTAGCAGGCTGTAAAGTGAAACAGATACCCAGGTTAAAATACAAGTTAAAAATAAACTTAGGTCATGAAATGGGGTAAACAGTGATAGGTAAAAAAATATTAGAAAAATTGGGTCTGCAATATATTTTGTTGTTCAGATTTTTATCTTAAATTTTTGTTGTTTTAGTTTACGTGACGTAGTAAGCATTTTATATTTTTGTGTGAAACAGAAACACCTCCTGAAAATTAAATTTATTTTGTTTGCTGAATGTATATTATATGTACTAAGCATACAAAGGCTGTCGCGAATTTCTAATGCTAGACTATTCTTTAAAAAAAAATTAGGAAAATGTAAACCAAAATATAGAAAACCTTATGAATTTAGAAAACGAATGAAGTTTCACAATTTTTACCATTATTTGGCCGAATGTCAGAAGGCCGAAATGAAAGGCCGAATGTCAGAAGGCCGAATGTCAGAAGGCCGAATGTCGTATGGCCGAATGTCGAAAAGCTGAACGCTAAATGGCCAAATGGGTGGAAAGGCTGAATGTCAAAAGGCCGAATGTCGTATGACCGAATGTGTTGAAAGGCCGAAGGTCTAATGGCCGATTGGGTCGAAAGGCCGAAAGGGTTGAAAAGCCGAATGTCTAAAGGCCGAATGGGTCGAAAGGCCGAATGTCGAAAGGTAGAATGGCCGAACGTGTGAAAGACAGAGTGTGTCAAAAGGCCAAATTTTCAATATTTAAAACCATTGAATTTATTTCTTATAATTAATTAATTTTTAAATATGTGACAGGAAAAACGTAAGAAGATTTTATATTTAATGCGATTTACTATTAAAAATTTTATATAATAATTTTGATAAAAATTTAAATTTTGGTTTTCATAAAAATATAAATTTTGAAAATTTTCATTCATAAAAAGATGAAAAATTAAAATCATCGGCCTTTCGACATTCGGCCTTTCGACCTATTCGGCCTTTCGACGCATTCTGCCTTTCGAAATTCGGCTTTTCGATATTCGGCCTTTCGACACATTCGGTCTTTCGGTTCTATTCCGATCTGCCACATTTCCGAATGAAAGACGTATTTTTTTAAAATGGTTGAATTGGGTAAATAAAGAAATTTGAAATTCACGATAAGTAAGTAAACTTAAGAAAACAATAGACTTGAAATAAAAACATTTTTAATTAAATTTTAAAAAATAACATTTATTTTAATAACTTAAACTTAAAAAATTATGGAACTTTCATCTGGAGTAACGTTGGGCACCATTTAAACGCATTAAACATTTTAAATGACAGTTATGACAGTTAAGAAGAGGAATTATTCTCGATATCAGTTGTTTGATAGTTTCCGACCAAATTTTTTAAGTGTTTTAAAGAATAAATTGTTTGAAAATAATTAAGTTGCGTTACAAAATTGATAAATTAAAGTTAAAATATTACCATGGCAGAAATGGACGAAAATCAAAAAAATTTTGAAGGGCCACACCTGTGCCACATTATGTTATCACAAAAAGACACCCGATTGTTGTCGTTATATGGATTTACTTATAGTTTCCATGGCGCAACAAACAAAATTTTCCAAAAATCGAAATCACGCTCCGGATGCTGAAAGGTTGCCAGTTTCCAAAGCTTTAAGCAGTATTAAGGATACTGTGGGTACATCAAATAATTAACTTTGCTTTTATACAAAAATAATTACCTTGCCAAAAGAAGAAGCAAATGCCTGGATAACCAACTTCACTTGATTTTGAAATTCCAGTGATGTACCAGCAAATTGAAGGATTTAAATTCGTATTCGGAGATATAAATGAAGAAGAGGATAGAATAATAATTTTTATGACCACCCAAAATTTAACCAGGCTGAGAGATGCTGAGTTTTGGATAATGGACGGTACTTTTAAAGTAGTTCAGTAGTTATAGTATTGGGCCCCATAAAACTGTACGATGTACCGACCAATGCGTGGCAAATCAGCAGATTTAATCTGTATGGTATCGCCTTGGAACATGGGATTAATTTAGACCCTAAATTGGTGATAACGGATTTCGAAAAGGCCGCTGTCAGCAGCATCCGCACTATTTTCCAAAATTTCACCGTTAAAGGGAGTCACTTTCATTTTATGCAAAATGTTTATAAACATATCCAGAAGATTGGCTGGCAAAATCGATACAGAATAGACATCGAATTTGCGTTAAAAGTCAGGCAAATTACTGCGTTAAGTTTCCTTGAACCGAAGAGATTCCTGACTGGTTCAAGGAAATAAGTGCAGAAGTGGGTGAGGAATTCAATGACCTAACCGATTTGTTAAATTAATTTTATATTTCCGGAAAAAAGTGCAGTTTCCGCCGAACCTCTGGAGCGAAAGTGAGCAAACCAAATTAGGAATACCATGGACACAAAATTATGCAGAATCATTCCATCGATTTGTAAACACTGTAATTGGCCGACCGCATATTGGTGTGTTCAATTTATTAGATGAATTACAAAAACACAAAAACGCCGAATGCGGAAATAGAAAAATTTGAAAGGGGAAATCCACCATTTGCGTTTTGAAATATCGCGTTACTATATCGCGTTTTGTATCATATCGCATTTTGTACCGTATCGCGTTTTGAAATATCGCGTTTTGTCAAATCGCATTTTAAAATATCGCATTTCAAATGGGACCCCCTATAAACGTATTCGTGTCTGCCTATAAACGTAATTTCCTGTGCCTATAAATATACTCCCGCCTTTGAAGTATTTAATTACTTCAACAGCATACAAATTAAAAATAGTAAATATTCCAGCCTTAAATCGCTTTTTATATAATTCATTGGTAAAGTTTTATTTAAGCCGTGTCGTCTTTCAACTTACGATAAGAAATTTTCCAGTTAAGATATTAATGATTTCATGATTACAAATCATAGAAAAAGAAGAAAAAGAAAATCGCTGAGAAATCTGTAAATATAATTCTTGAATATATTCATGTGCTTCGAATTATTTTGAAATTAAAAATGAAGTAACTATTGTCCGGTACTGATTCGACATTGACTGGAAAAGGACATATACGAGTTATTGCACGCTTAAATTCAGAGTTCGACGATTAAACCATGACCACTCTCACATACCTGTCTTGACCCTGGTGAACGTTGATGATGCGAGCCATAGGCCATTTTAATGGAGGCACATTATCTTTCTTTAATATGACAAAATATCCGATCTGTAGAGACTTACATGGTACATCCCATTTTCGACGTTGCTGTAATTGACTTAAATATTCCTCCTGCCATCGTTTCCAAAACCTTTGGAATGTATGTTAAACCTTTTGAAAATAACTGAGTCGGTTGAAATCTAAATGTAGCAATGATGGATCAGGAATTGAATTGATTGGCTGTCCAATCAAAAAAAGACCAGGCGTCAAACACTCCAAATCATTCTGATCGTCTGACATTGGGCCTATCGGATGTGAATTCATGCATGCTTCAATCAGAAAATATAATGGTAATGTGGTGTTTGGCGCTCTTAATTGCTGCCTCCCACAATCCTCTGTATGTCATTAAATATTCGATTCCAAGCAAAACTTAAGCACTTGGTTTTGATGTAATTCCGACAAAAATAACCGACGAAGATCGATTAGCTCGGATTTTGACCCGACAAAATTGGTGGCATTATCCGAATATATGGTTGAACATAGCCCGTATCGTGACACAAATCGTCGAAGAGAAGCTAAAAAGACTCAAGTGGACAAATTCGACATCGCTTCCATGTGGATCGCCTTCGTCGCGAAACATATAAATATTGCGACATAAACCTTTACTTGGACCTTTAATCTTAATTTACTGGTAGTCAAAAATGGGCCATTTTGCTGTAAAGTGTGAGGTCTGGCCAGGACATAACGTATACATTCTCCTACCACCTTTCGACACAAATTTCGGCCTCCTATGATCCAGAATCGTTGTGTTAGATTATAGAGGCCGGTTTGAGGACCCGCATGAAGAAGACAAATGTGTTCATTCCGAACCAGTAATTTTACAAACGAATATGATCATGGCACCACTAATTGATGCTTATGATCAAATGAAACATCAGCTATCGCCATCAAGAAACGGAGCAAGAGAAATTAATTTACTTTGACGAGAAACGCAGTGTTTTTTCGAAGCTGATGAATTGCCGATGAAAAGTAGAATTGTTGTATATGCTTTATAATACGTTTCAAGGCGCAATCAAGTTCACAAACTTCAAGCTGTTGTAACGATGAGATGCGGTCTGATATTTTTTGAGAAGTTCGATTTTTTTCTTGACAGCCCTCGATAAATCGATGGACATGAGCGAAAATGCGCAATTCAATTTTCACTGCACTTTCGACTGATATATTAGAAATTTATACTTGTCCTGATTTTAGGTTTGCCAAAACTGGTTGCTGAGGTAATATTAACACATTTTTATTTTTAAACGGCGGACCTTTCGACCACCGATCACAACTTGAAAATTCTTTAGGCATGAGGGAAACCACAAGTCTGCAGGATTTTCTATCGAAGGAACGTGTTTCGTGTTGAATTTTAGAAATCTTGTTGGTTTCGAAATTTTCAAATCGCCCTGGACTCGACCTTATTCTGAGCCACGTAATCTCGGAATCTACATATATTTAAGAAAATTGAGTTGAATTTAATTTTCAGAGCACCTACAATTTTGTGAACCGCTTGGGCCAGCAATGGTTCGAGTTCTAAGAGAAGCAACTCTAGAGTTACCCTTTCCGAAATGGAGCAATGCATGGTGTTTCACTGAACATGGCGAAGATTTACACTCTAGGACACGATGATTATTTTGAAGACAATTAGTACATAACTTGAATCTTCTAACAATTTTATGTCGATTCTGAGGACTTACATATTGTTATCTTTAAATTTTTGACATTGAACTGAAGTATGTTTATTGCTGCAGTATTCGCAATTGATGTTCTGCATTAACATAATGCGAATTGGCTTTAATGTTGTTCTTTTTTTTTAAACTATCAAATTGGTATGAGTCAACTGACGTTTTTTGAGCTTCAAGGATTTTGCACCTTACTCTCAAAATTTCTATAAATTTGTCAAAAGTTAAAACCTTTGTTTGCGATGAACCCTTAATTATTTCAAATTTGGACTGATCATCTAATCATTCAGAGTGATGGTAAATGAGAAACAAATCCCAATACTGAACTGGAATTTCTAAAGCATTTAATGAATTCTAACTCTTTACCACACTGTCGATAAAATATTGAAGTGATGATACAGAAACGGTTGTACAAATTTATAGCCCTTTCCGTCCATAACGGACGAAATTAGATAATGAAACTTTGCAACATTGCTTAAACTTGTATTTCAGTGAATCTGTTAAAGATAAAAATACCCCGAAAATCCAACTAATTTAATTCGATCCATCGAATTTAGGCAACTGAATATTTGGAAATTTGAGTGATACGGAAGTTTGCAAATTATTTTCATCCGAAATCTCATCCGAAAAAATGTTGGAATATTATGTATTCAATATACCAGCTGGAAAGAGGTTATATTCTCAAGAGTAATAACGTTGTCAACAGGTGGTACTGAAACCGGGAAATAAATCCCGATTTATAGATAAAATTCGAAGCTCTGGGCCTCTATATGCTCTTCAAATAAATCCGGGGAAACAACAGACTACCACCGATGACCCAACAAACGGAAAGTAAATCTATATACGTGAAAGTAGGCTCACCACTACAAATATGTTGTTATTAAAGTAATTTAATCAGTTAAAAAAAACATCCTAACAAAATAATTGTGAAAATAAAATTAGCAAACACAACAACACTAAAAAAATTGAGGTGTGGCCAATACACGACTTTCTTTTACGAACAGAGAATTTTGAGAAATTTTATTTTTTTTTATAACTTTTTTTTTAATTTTTTTTTTTTAATTTTAAAATTTTAAAATTTTTTTTTTTAAATTTTTTTTTTAAATTTTTTATTTTTTTATTTTTATTTGTTTTTAATTTTTAGAAACATTTTGTATTAGTAGTTTTTTGTAAATCTTATACTTTTTAAGATATTTGCAAAATAAATTTTCTGGACCAAGGGAGTGGCCACTTCCGGTTAGCCGATTTGGAGTAAAATTCACTGGGACCTCCCAATTTATCAAAAAAGCTTAAATCTAAAGTTTCAGTTCGATTGGTTAAACCATCTGGGCTGTGGAGAGGACACAGACAGACTGACAGACTGACAGACTGACAGACTGACAGACTGACAGACTGACAGACTGACAGACTGACAGACTGACAGACTGACAGACTGACAGACTGACAGACTGACAGACTGACAGACTGACAGACTGACAGACTGACAGACTGACAGACTGACAGACTGACAGACTGACAGACGGGCAGACGGACAGACGGACAGACAGACAGACAGACACCGTTTCGAAACCCACTTTTTCGGACTCAGGGGACCTCAAAACAGATAAATCTCTAAAAATCTCAAGGTCCAAAATTTTCATGATTACTATACTTTATTTTACTAGAGTAAAAGAAAGTAAAAACAGATGATGACCCGCAAACATATAGTACATAGCTATTGCAGAAGAAGAAGAAAACTAGTAGCCGCAAAGTGTAAATTCAAAACATTCGTAAATTAAATTAAATCTTTTTGTTATTATTATTATCTTATTATATTTAATTGTCAAATATTTACAAACTGAATTCACTTATATTATGTACTTATAATCTACCTTAGAGTGAATATAAAAAGTTGTTAAATCAGTGTAGTGCCAATTCGACATAATTGTGCTTACGGAAACACTCTTTTGTTATGAAGATACTCAACATCTATTGCTATCTAACTATAATGCATTTCATATTTGTAGAGAAAATCGAAATGGAGGAGGTGTTACCATCTTACAAATATAACTCTTGATTTTGTTTGATCTTAACTTGTCAATCTCATATTGTGAAAATGACTTCTTAATAGTGAGATCTCAAGATTTGAATATTAACCTAATAGGTCTTTATAGACCTCCTATATATGACTCTAATACGGTTGATATTTTTCTTGAATACTTCGATGACTTACTACAAAAGTATCCGAAATCAATTGTAATAGGTGATGTGAATTTAAACTTATTAGACGCTTCTGATTCAAATGTTGTGGACTACGAGTATCTTACAGTTGTTCAAATGAATTATTTTCGGGTAGTAAATAAAATAGATGCCAAATTTGCGACCAGATTTTCTAACTCAAACCAAACAATTATTGATCATATATTGTCTTCAGTTAATTATAATTATATTACTTTATTAGATGATACTATTCTGAGTGACCATCAATATATGCTGATTAATTGCAGTGTGGCGAAAAAGACTAGCAAGACTAATTATTGTGCAGTACAACAATGTGTTAACGCTTTTGATTTTTCGGAATCCAATTTTGAGAGCTTTTATTATGAACTTACTGAAATAATAAACCAAACTTCAAAGAAAATACTAAGCCAAAATCGTGGGTACACTTACAATAAGCCTTGGTTAAATAACGAACTAAAGAAAGCTGTCAAAATTCGTAGAAAGTTTCATAAATTACATAGAAAATTTCCATCAAATATGTATATTAAAACCATGTTTGAAAACGCTAAACCTAAATCTTATGAACTGACATTTGATCTTAAGACTAAATATCACACCCTCAAATTCATGGAGTATAAAGCAAATCCAAAATACTTCCTCGCAAAACAGAAAAAAAATCTATCAATATCAAATTAAATATTGGTAATAAAGTTGTCGACAAAGAAAATGAGGTTGCAGAGCAATTTAGTAAATTATTTAATGAAGTGGATTCGGAAAAGAAAAATCTATTGGTACAATGTGTAACCAGGAGTAATTTTCTGTACGATGAATCGGTTTTGCCACGATCATCATTGCGATCCTTCGATCCGGTAACACAAGATGATATATCCAATATCATCTTGTATTTGAAATCTAAAAGTGCCCCTGGTTACGACAATATTTTAACAGAAATTATTAAGCAAAATGTAAACTGTTTGATACCAATAATTACTTGTGCTGTATAGATAGTGGGATTGAGTTGCAAAAATTACTGATCAGTCCTACCAGTGTTTTCTAAAATTTTCAAACGCTTTATACATAAGCAAATAACTAGTTACTTAACGCAGCATGATCTTATTAACAGACATCAATATGGGTTTCAACAAAACAGTGGCACTTTGTCTGCCTGCCTTAATCTGATAAACACCTTGTACATGAATTTGGAAATTAAAAGGAAAGTTGGAGTTTTATTTGTCGACCTTTCCAAAGCATTTGATTGTATTAATCATAAAATACGATTAACTAAATTCAAGATGATGGGCATTACGGAAAATTCTCATTTAATGTTATTGACTTATCTGCAAAATTGTCTGCATTTTACCCAAATTGGGGTAAATCGATCGGAGGGTATTGTTTGCTTAAATGGCAAACCTCAAGGGTCAATAATGGGACCGCTTCTTTTTCTTAATTCATATTAATGACATTTTTTTAATAACCCTAAAAGGCACACTTCAAGTTTTGCTTATGATGCAGCCATTATATATAAGTCCAAATCAATGCTTGAAATGAAAACTGATATGTTATCAGATTTAACCACCTTAGAAAATTACTTGAACCAAAATTACTTAAAAATTAATACAACACAGACCAACTTCATGACGTTTTCTTTTGGAAAACTAAGTTTCGATCCAGAAGTATTTTCGGGAATCGTGTTAAATGGTGATATTATTATGAAGGTCGATAAGTTTAATTATTTGGGTCTTTATATGGATGACCGTTTGAGTTGGTCCCATTTTATACAGAAAATAAAGAGGAAATTGTGTTTTCCGCCGTACCAGTAAATTTATTACAGAAACCGTTTTAGTAAATATTTATTTGCTTATGTTATTTAATTTAAGTTCAAAATTACAACTTGCACAGAACAAAGCAATCAAAGCAATTTTTGGTCTAAGGAAACGTACACCTTCTATCCATTTGTATTCAGAGAAGATTTTACCAGTACATAAATTGGTCGATTATGAGTTCATTCTACTGGGATATAAAATAAAAAACAATATGATAAAGTACAATATGCCAGTTCCATTGAATATTGAAGTATTAGGAAGAGAAGGGAGATTTGCACACCACTTCCGACCTCCACCTAATTTTTTACATGAAACCTCACAGAATAGCTTCTTTTATAAAGGCTTGCAACTTTATAATAAGCTACCAGAACATTTTAAACAACTCCCTTTGGGTTCTTTTATTTAGCGAATATACGTGCGTGAATATGAAATTAGTCATTAATCCAACACACATCATGTTATGTTTGATCAATGCATTTAAATTAGTTCCCAACTGTTATGATTGAAATATTAGCATACATATTAGATATTAAAAAATATGAAGAATTGATATACATATGTATGTAAATTGAAATAGTGCATAATATTCCTTTTAGTAACTAATTTCTTATTTTTATCTTATGTTTAAATTTAAATCAATGTTGAAGGGATACAGAAACACCAAAAATTCCTTTATTTTCATAGAGTTTGTATGAAAAAAATGCAATTTCGATTGACGAAAAAACATGAATTAAAAGTTTAACCCAGTTAAATAACTTTTTCTAACATCGCTATAAAACAACTCAATGTCTTACTCATTTAAAACAAAGGTTCTCACATTTCCTGATTTTCCAGCAATAATCAAAAGAAAATAAGAGAATTTAAATTAAAAAACATTCTACAACAATAACAATATATATTAAAACAGAAAATTCAATTTAATGACGTCATGATTTGTCCATATCTAACACCAATGGCAACAATCCAAATTAAAATAAATCAAAAAGAGCCAAACAGAAAAACTCAAATCAATACAATGAGCGTGAAGAAAACAAAAAATCGAAACAATCTAACATGCTTTGCAAATTCAAAATAACAACAGAACGATATTCAAATTCAAATTTGAATAGAGGCAATGAAAGAGATGATTATTGTATTGTTTGTAAATTTTGAGTTATTATTTTATGACGTATATTACAAAAACAACAACACTTTAAAGTTCAAAAATAACTTATTTTTGAAGACGATTTTCACTAAGAAATAAACATTTTCATGAATCGATTTTTCAATCAAATAAAATTACATGTTTTATGAATATGTTCTTATAAAAATAATATAAAAGCTCATAATTCTTATAGACTAAAAATGTAAATGAAAACAATCGTTTTCCCATATAGTTTCAAAGTAAAGAAAAAATTTTATGTATGGTACCTTATTTTAAGCTTAATAAAAAATACAGTCAATGTGGAGGCTCTTATTTATAGAGTAGGCTCTGCCACTACAGACTACTAAGTTAAATTACAATTATCTTGACTCCACATTAAAGAGACAACGGTTGAAGAAAACAATGAATTTTTTTGTACTAAATATTACTGGTGAGGAAATTGGCTAAAAGAAGTTTATGTACATATCTAATAATTTTATCTGTACTAAATTAAGTGTATTTATTATAATAAGGCATCTTATGAGAACTATAATAGTCCTACAAAATTGTGTCTTGAAATCGAACATATCTCTTAAAGGGCCAATATCGATCATTGCAAACAATGATGACAAATGTTCGGCTACCACATGGAATAGGCCTCTAAATTACCTCGTTAAAAAACTCTAATCGAATCGAATCGTTCGTTTAATAAAAGTTCTACAAAATCATTTTTTGAAATCGTACTCAACTTTCAAGGACCAGCTTTTGGCTAGCACATGGAATAAGCCTCTAAATTACTTGGCTAAAACCATAATCCATCGTCCGTTTAATAAAAGTTCCACAAAATTCAATTTTTAAAATTTCGAGAAATGTACAGATTTCTGTTCAATTTATCTTTATAAAAATCTTATTGGAATACATTTTAACAGTTCTAAAATGATTTTATTTGAATAACCGATCCAGGATTTATTAGTACGGTCGTTGTATTTTTCAAATGTTTTTATCATAAATGACAGCAAACATGGAAGTTGATAAATGTAAATATAAAATCCCTTAATCATTTAGTTTGATTAACATTAGTATAATTGTAGTGGTATATTTTATTGTTATTTATTTCTTTTGCATATAAAATATTGAATGTTACAAAAACCACAATGCGAGTCTTTTGTTATTATTCCACTGTGGAAAACAGTTTATTTAGTATAAAAATCGTCGGTAAAAATTATAAATTATACTAAAATTTGTCATACAATTCATAATTTCGTTATATTAATTTTTAAAAATCCTTTATTTCTAATTTTTAATGAAATTTGTTTACGTTAGAAGTTAGCAGTGTACTCTGCACCACTACATATCAAATCTATAATAATCCAATATAAATTCGTGTAATTCCAATAGGGTTCGTGTACGTATACATATGGAAGAATTTATAAAATCTAAATTTGAGTTGAACACCCCTGTAATGAACTATAAAGGGTTAGGTTTTCGGTTCGATACAATGTAAAAATTTTCAGGCTAATTTTATTTGTCTGGTTTCTTAGACCAAATATCTAAAAGAATTTCATTTTCCACAATCGATTTTATTAAATCAGAGCTTGGTTCTTGAGAAAATGCTTCACATTTTTTCTTGTACATATTCTCGATTCGAGTCAAAGTTAAACAAAACAAAAAAAACTTTGTACAAATATTTTTTAAAGTTGACACTTAAAGACAAAAACACAACAAACAGACACAATAGGAAAAATATTCCATGTTTGTGTTATTTTACACGAGTTCATAAAAATAACATATATAACAATAATAAAAGTAGTAATAGTAATAAAAATAATATTATCATTAAAAAGCACAAAAAAGGTTCATTAAGTGAAAAATTTTGTATTCCTTTTGTTTTATTATTATCCTTGTATAAGTACGAGTGTGTACATGTGAAACAACACAACATTTTATTCATAAGGTTATTATATATGCGAATAATGAACTTTACACTTTATGCCAGGGCTTCATACCCCTTGTCTAGCTACGGTCCATAAAATAAAGTTGCTACTACCGCAAATTTATAGACAACAGTATTTGATAAATTAAAGTTTAGATCCAATCGAGTTGAACGATGAACACAATAAAGAAAGACGTTCCGCAGAACATAGATTATGGTCGACTGGAACAAACTATGATGGTGATGATGAATATGATTTTATATATTTTCAACATATCATCACTACACATAATGGAGTTGTGATTTTAAAAAAAGTTTTGAAACTATTATTTTAACTTTTGATATACATATGTTATGTACTTTTACACAATAAAGATATAGGAACTCCATAAAAGGGGACTGAAATAGTTTACCTTTCAAGCAAAAAATTATATTTATAATAAACTTAAATATTTCAATTTATTATTTTAACAAAACTAATTGGTTTGAAACGAACGTAATATTTAAGTATTTTAAGTGTTCTTATAACGATAAACTTTTAGAAATAACATAACTTAAATGTCCCTCAATATAAATCAATATTTTGTGTGACCAATGATAAATAATTCAATGTTTTTAAATTCTCATTTTATAATCCATATCAATGTCGTCAATAATATCAATAACATTATTTTCTTGTTTTGAAATAATATTGATACGTTTGGCCGACATTAAACATGCCAACAATATTATAAACCTTCATCAAATTGTAATATATCGAAAAGAAACCACATCATATTCACTATAACCAATATTTTTTTGTTCGTTACAATGAAATAAAAGTTTTGGGTTTTTTAAACTAAAGTTCTATATATGTATACTATATGTCGCTTTTGTTTGTAATTAAATAATAGAAAAAACTATTTTTAATTGTGACAACAACAATGTAGTTGAATTTGAATTGTCATTGTGGTTTGTCTTATAGACCAAGATACCAGTCACCCCAGACCTTCGTCATGGTATCAAGCCTAAGATTTTGTCTATAGTGTGTACTATAGTAGATTACAGCGTATGGGTATCAGGTAGCTTGAGTCAGGAGGGCTTTGACAGGTAACAGTCACCTGACAGTTGAAAAAATGTTGCATAATTACGTTAAACTAACAAAGCTTGTTTTTTAATGTATTTTACAGCACAGTATTAGCGAGTGTTAGCTTTTGCTAAATGCTTTAAAGCTCGATAAATACACTCTGCTTGAATCGCCGAGTTGTTGTTGTTACAAGCTGGGCACCCAGCAGGTAGGTAAGCCTAAATCGAGTACGCTGAATCCAATGGTGCTAATCCCAATTCAAAGTTAGTCTCCATTTTTGAAATATCGCTTTCGACATGTTTTTTTCTCGGTGTGAAAAATTTGTAAAAATATATACTCATTTTCACATTGATAGATCTTGAACCATTAAGATTTTCGTTATACTTTCTTCAGCAAAGTTGTAGCGCAAGTCAAGACAAACCACTTTGCCGAACATTTCAAGACCGAAAAACCCCATCCACATTCACATTTTTGTGTTAATTTTTTTTTCTTTTCATTTCGACGAAAAACACTTCTTTTTATCATGTTTTGACCAGGTATTAAATTTAAATCGATTGAAATCGATCAAATAAACATCGCATCGACAAATATAGATCCATAGAAACTATTTAATAAAAATTGAATCGATTCAGTCGATATTATAGTGATTTTTCATCATTTTTTCGAAAAGAATTAACATTTTACTTTCTTTTACTCTAGTAAAATAAAGTATTAGTAATCATGAAAATTTTGGACCTTGAGATTTTTAGATATTTATCTGTTTTGAGGTCCCCTGAGTCCGAAAAAGTGGGTTTCGAAATGGTGTCTGTCTGTCAGTCTGTCAGTCTGTCAGTCTGTCAGTCTGTCAGTCTGTCAGTCTGTCAGTCTGTCAGTCTGTCAGTCTGTCAGTCTGTCAGTCTGTCAGTCTGTCAGTCTGTCAGTCTGTCAGTCTGTCAGTCTGTCAGTCTGTCAGTCTGTCAGTCTGTCAGTCTGTCAGTCTGTCAGTCTGTCAGTCTGTCAGTCTGTCAGTCTGTCAGTCTGTCAGTCTGTCAGTCTGTCAGTCTGTCAGTCTGTCAGTCTGTCAGTCTGTCAGTCTGTCAGTCTGTCAGTCTGTCAGTCTGTCAGTCTGTCAGTGTGTCAGTCTGTCAGTCTGTCAGTGTGTCAGTCTGTCAGTCTGTCAATCTGTCAGTCTGTCAGTCTGTCAGTCTGTCAGTCTGTCAGTCTGTCAGTCTGTCTGTGTCCTCTCTACAGCTCAGATGGTTTAACCAATCGAACTTTTTTGATAAATTGGGAGGTCCCAGTGAATTTTACTCTAAATCGGCTAACCGGAAGTGGCCACTCCCTTGGTCCAGAAAATTTATTTTGCAAATATCTTAAAAAGTATAAGGTTTACAAAAAACTACGCAATACAAAATGTTTCCAATAATTAAAAACAAATAAAAATAAAAAATTAAAAATTAAAAAAAAAATTAAAAAATTTAAAAATTAAAAAAAAAAAAAATTTAAAAAAAAAGTTATAAAAAAAATAAAATTTCTCAAAATTCTCTGTTCGTAAAAGAAAGTCGTGTGTTGGCCACACCTCCATTTTTTTCATTGGTTTTCATTATATCAATTATAAATCTAGTTACATGCATGGAAATGTAACATAACCAAAAAGGACATGTAATCAAATTTCGCACAACATATAAAATCTGAAAATCATATAACACTGAATTCAATAAAAATTTAGCCATTTTAAACAGAATCAAAAGGGACCGAAAGTAGACAGATTAGAAGAGCTGGAAATAAAGAAAAACAAAAACAACAACAATTTACTTTACGACAAAATCAACACCAAAACCAATAAAATTGACGACTTAATTATCCACAACTTAAAAACAAAGAAGGTGCCAAACAACAGCGCATAGCAACAGTATATAAACAGCTTCAAAATAAATCTTGTAATAATAGTAAAAAAGAAACCGACGAAGAGATTATTCTAGAAATCGATATTTCTAAAAAATTATAAAAATTGTTACAATAAGGAAGAAATAAAAACTACAATATAAAATAAAAAGGTTTTCATTTAAATAGACAAATAAAGTGACAAAAGAATTCAAAAAAAGGTGAAAATCGGCTTGTAATCTGGTGAAATATGGTTAGATGTTTTAAACTCAATTGCTTTTGTTATGTGTGTGGAAAATTTAGAATTATGACCAATCGCCGCAAAATAAGTAAACCGCTGCTTATAATTTTCACAAAATGTTATTAGTGGTGTAAATTGGAAGCCCTATATTGTTTGTACGGCATGCATTTTCCATCTGCATAGATGACAAAACACTGGAGCCGCAATGTTATTTGGTGTCCAGGATGATATGGATTGATCCACAAGTACATGATCCAGTTCAATGTTATGGGTCCGTGAATTATATTCTCGGTACAAATAGAAAAAAAATTGGTTCAAATATGCTCAATTATACTGCTGCCGCATTCAGATGAAATTCCTGTTCCGGAAAGATCAAACCCAACTGAAGAATATTTACCACCAACCTGTATTAATGTATCAACCATTAAATGTCACTGCGCCGTGCAATTACAATCACATTGAAATCTCGCAAAATCGCTTGAATATTATGGTACGACGCCCGAAACTATCGCAGCGGCAATCCATTATTTTGTCAAAGGATTTAACATTTAAAACAAGTGAAAATTTTGGCTCCAAATATTCTAATATATGGAGCAATAAATCGTCATCGTCATTTTACGAATTTTTTCTAATCAATTGAGAATAATTCACTCGCTTTTTGCACTGATATCCGTGGTTTCCACAATACCATGCATATAATTCTGAAGATTGGTGATTGTTTATCGATTCCTCCAAAAGCAGTTTGAAGGCAGTAGTCCTCCACGTTACCAAATCAAAAAATTCCATTCCAATTACACTCAGCACAAACACAAAGTAAACTTATGCATCAATGAAAAAAATCAATAATTTGATTAAATTCAACGACCCTCAGTGGAAAGTTTGTGCAGACTTAAAAGTGAAAGCTCTTTTAAGAGGCATGCAATAGGGTTACACTAAAAACATGTGTTTTATGTGCTTGTGGAATACACGTTTTGAAGGCGACCAATACAAGAACGGAACTGGGCTTTACGTGAGAACATTAGATTGTGACACAACAATATCGTTGAAACTCCAATTGTGCCAATTGAAAAAATATTGCTACCACGGCTTCAGATGGAAATGCGTTCAATGAATTACGTTGCATTTTTCACGGTTAAGTGGAATGAAAATAAAAGAAGGTTGTTGTTTGAATCTATTCGAATCTAAGTTTTGTTCAAATGAAATTTAATTTCGCATCATGTTTCATATTACAGGAATACTTAATGAACCGGATATTCGTCTTTTGATGAACGATGAAGCATTTGAATTTGAAAATGCTAATCGATCCGATGATTGGCTTAAACATATTAAAACCATGCTGACCGCTTTGCATAATATAAACGTTCGCACGTTATTGAAAATACATTTTTTGCAGTGTCATGTGCAAAAATTTGCCGAATCCGATGAGCACAGTGAGCGTTTTCACCAGGTAACGGCAAGGCTCGAACATTGGTACAGCGGTAAAAAGCTACATGCACTCTTAGGTGACATTTGTTGGAATTTATAAGAGGAAGAAGATCCCGAAGACAATATAAAAGAATCAGAAAATTATTATTTTTTTTAATAGATTCTATTGGATCTATTTCTCGATGCGATGTGTATTCGATTAATTTCAAGCGTTTTAAATTCAATAAATGGACAATGAATGAAAAGAAAAAAAAAAAGAAAACAAAAATGTGAATATGGATTTCGTTTTTCGGTCTTGATGTTCGACAAAATTGTCTTGACTTGCGCAACAACTTTGCTGTAAAAAGCACAACGAAAATCCTAATGGTTCAAATACTATTGGTGAACAACGAAAAAAATGCCTGTTTTTAAGACATTTTGTGTAAAAAGACCCACTGGATGCCATTTTTCATATTTAATTGATCTGCAAAATTGTTGACCGGAATAATAGGAACAATTTTGCTGAAGAAATCATAACGAAAGTCTTAATGGTTCAAGGGACAAATTTTTGACTCTGAGCCAAAACATGTCGAAAGCGATATCTCAAAAATGGGGACTAACTTTGAAATGGGATTAGCACCATTGGTTTACCTCCTGGGTGTCCAGCTTGTCATTTTTTTCAACTAACAGAGTGAATCAGTGCAACTACGTCATAGTATCAAGGTTAAATGTTACATATGATAAACTTTTTTGGGCTTAAAATTTTCGTTAACATGTCTACTTTTTAATGCAGTGTGGCATTTTTATGGCGTCCTTGAAATTTCAAAATGGTGGACCATATCTGCTAAACAAGTCTCTTATTTTTAATAAAATTGTTATAAAAACGTAATTTTAACTCTGTTAATTTACTCAAAAGTGTTTTTGGGGTCATTGATTACAAATTTTTTATTCGTTTTTTCGGGGTAGAAGGTTTTTGGGGTCGCTGGTCACTGAGAGGTCAATTTGAGGTCAGAATTTTAATATCCAAGATAGTGGATACAAAATGGTCGAATTTTTAAATTCTGACATCAGATTCGTGATCAGCGACCCCGAAAATCTCCTAGATCATGTTTCGACCATCTTGGGTCCGCCGTCTTGCATTTTCAAATTCTGACCTTAAATTATTGATCACCGACCCCGAAAACCCGCTAGATCAGGTTTTATTGATTTCTATGAACATCGAAATCTTGGTCTTTTTTTCGGCCATATTTGATCTGCCATCTTCCGTACGCCATCTTGAACATTAAAATACTCAGTTTGTGGATCCGATTTATCTGCAACAATTAAATCAACATTGTGCTATATAATTCCTGCAGTATCGTGTTATGTATCTTTGCCACTTCTTGTTTACACCATTTTAAAAATAAAAACACATCCGTCCACGAAGAGTCAGATAGACTCATTGTCTTATATTATCTATAAAAGTGCATTTATCAAATATTATTAAGTGTTTTAGTGTTGTTTGGTGCTCGTTCGTTTATCTTTAGTTCTAATTTATGTACCTTTAAAGTGAACGGCAATTGAACAAGTGAAGGACCAGGTAAGTTTGTGTCTAAATTGTTCAAATAAAAATGTAACGTTTTGTAATATTCTACATTATACCAAACCGTTATTCGACGTAAGTTATTCGACTTATCGTAAGATCTACCAACTTGTACGCTTACGAAAAACGAACAGAAATCTGGAAGGCAACAGATAAATTTAGGTTCTAGATAAGCAGGATATATCAGATTTGCGGGAATCTTAACATGCTCTATTTGGAAGCATTTTATTCAAACTAAGTAACTCGTGCCAAGGATTTAAGTTGTTATGCAACGGTTCGATAATAAAACAACTAGCATGGCTAAAAAACAACCCGGGACAAATTTGTTCCTTTTCGATAAATTTGGGATGTGATAAATGCCAATTTTACAAAACATTTTATCCCCGGAAAAAATCTGATAGTCGATGACAGCTGGAAAAATACTGAATGAATGTTAGGTGGATCTGCGATAGAACCACAAGCAACCCGCTGAAGGGGATTCCATATTTGGGGAAAGCAGGACCTAAGGGTAATTTTATCGTCATCGATTGACTTCGATGATAAAACCGAAAATGAAAATAGGAATAAATCGAACATTCATTTGTACTATAACAGCATCAGTATAAAATTATGAATCGATACTCTGGACCAGCTGTGCTATTCTTTCTTTGTAAAAATAAAAAGAAATAGAAGAAGCGCAACTTTATCGTTTAATTAACGTAGCTGGAGTAGCAGCTAAGGTGATTTCTATAAATTTATATCCTGTATGGAAGAATACAGAACCGAATATTCGCCGTTAACTATTCTTGTGAGGTTTAGTGCAAGATATGGATATACCAAACAACAATCAAAGGCGTTGTTCAGCGCGTCTTTCCAAATTTTATCTGTAGTAGTTAGAATCAGAAATTCAGAATATTGAACCTGTTAAACCCCTTAAAAACGTTGGTACTAATACAAATAAACGGGAACCGTTCATAATGCCGCGTTTTAAAATGTCGCGATTTAAAATACCGCGTTCCAAAATGCCGCGAGGTATAAAATGTCGCGTGGTACAAAATGTCGCGTTTTAAAATGTCGCGTTTCAAAATGCCGCGAGGTACAAAATGTCGCGTGGTACAAAATGTCGCGTTTTAAAATGCAGCGAGGTAAAAATGTCGCGACGTACAAAATGTCGCGTTTTAAAATGTCGCTTTTTAAAATGCCGCATGGTACATAATGTCGCGTGGTACAAAATGTCGCGTTTCATTAAACCGCGTGGTTCAAAAAACCGCATGGTACAAAATGACGCGTTTTAAAATGACGCTTTTTGAAAAATCCCTTATAAATCAACACAATATGATGTGAAATAATAAATAATTTAATAAAAATTATTTGAAACAAGCAAATTGTGTTTAAACATATAGTAAAATTTTCCTTCACTGAATGGAAATTATATATAAATGTAATTTTATGTAATTATAAAGTGGGTCTAAGAAAAAGAACGCAAATGTTGAAATTAATTAGAATATTCCTTCCCTAAAATGTTAAAGTTAAGTCCTTATATATCGGAAGTTGATATCAGATACACAATTAAATCCAAATTGAAACATTTTTTTAAGAATTCTTGTTTATTATTAATCAAATTTTTTAAATATGTATTTAGAAACTGATTTAAAAACGAATTTATACATATCATCTCATTTATAAACGAATATATAAATATATATATATATATATATATATATATATATATATATATATATATATATATATATATATATATATATATATATATATATATATATATATATATATATATATATATATATATATATATATATATATATATATATATATATATATATATATATATATATATATATATATGTATATATGTATATATATATAATTGATTGATTGATTGATTGATTGATTGATTGATTTCGAATGTACGGCCAAGCATTAAGCAGGAGATCCCGGAAAGCGCCGGGCCCACCGTACACCCATTTTTACATTTACTTGGAAGGATAAGGAAGGATATTAGTAATTGTTTGAGATCGACCAGGTTACAAACACCGTTACAGTCAATAGTTAGTAAATTTTGTGTGGTAGGATGGGAAAGGTATGTTAGTAATGACAGAATTGGTCCGGTTTCCCGGTGGCCAGTTTCAAACTACTGTTAGTATTCGACAATCACAATTGGTTACTTTATTAGTTGATCATTTCTCTGGAATCCGGGGGCTGGAACTCAGGACTCCCTAAATTTTTTATCAGGACTTAAAAATTATTAATGTTATAATTCCCAGGCGACTCTGAAAGTTCAATCCAATTAATAAAACACCATAATACCAAATTTTATTACTTAAATGAATAATTTATGTAACCGTATCTTTAGCATCCCCATGCACACATCATACACCCATTTTCACATACCAACCAAAACCGATATAGGTTATTGATTTATTACCCTAAACCTTAATTAAAAATTATTAATGTTGCCATTTCCCTCAGTCCGCCTTTCATTAATTTACCTGATAAAGTATTTAAGAAATTTAACATTACTAAGCTAAGATTATAATTAATCCTTATAACAATAAATATAAAATTAAAATAAAATAAAATAAAATTGAAATTAAACTTTAAAATTAATATGCAATTCCCAGGCGATTCTGAAAACTAAATTTAATTAATAAACAGCCTAATAGCAAAATTTTATTTCTTAAATGAATAATTAATATAACAGAATCTTTTGTATTAGTTGGGACAGACTCGACCCGTTTACAGACCGCAATGCGATCGATAGTTAGTAAATTTTTAGTGGAATATATAATAAAAGTTAATACAAGACAGCACAATCTAGCTACTTTATTTGTGATCATTTCTCTGGAATCCAAGCCGGATACTCAGGACTCTCCACATCTAAATCAGGGCTTAACATTTATTAATGTTGTAGTTTTACCCCTGTCCACCTTTCACTAGTTTACCTGATAAAAACTTACTAAAATATTTAATTTTAAATGAACAGCCCCTATTTCATAGTTTATGGACCTTCTATATCTAATTAATTATTTATTACATACTACAACAATAATTAACTAAACGTTAAAACCATTCAAAACATAAATTATAACTTAAACTAATCTATCTACATTAGTCAAGTTTCCTATCAATGCAAGCACATGTCGCAAATTTATAAAACCACTGTTGTCCTAAAATACCTGATTCTATTAATGAAAAAATATTTCATAATTTTACAAGAAAATCTAGTAGGTAAAAAAATTGTATTTCTCATAATTTTACCAGAAGTCCAGTCGCAAAATCAAGTAGTATTGTTTGCTTGATTTCCAGTACTACATAATGTATTTGTATTTCAAGTAAAATTACCAGATTCTATTACAACCAGAATTCTAGTATTTTTATTTTACTTTATTCAACTAGATTGTCTAGTCTATGTATGTGTAGTGTTTTACATCAGTGATGGGTTTAATCGATACTTTTAGGCACAACCCGCTAAAATTCTCTCTTTAGAAAGCCTGATTGCGTTGACAGCTAACTTACACACATTTAATAATATATACTGAAGAGTGTATTGGTCACTACAAAAAACCATATAAAAAAAATTCAAATTTTTTTGTTTCTTACCACTACTAATTCCAGTTGATATCACACACTACTTAATATCAACTAACAATTGAGCATTTTACTCTCTGTTTTTTGCTCTTCTTCTACAACAAAACTCAATTTTACGAAATGTCAAAATCAAAACCATAACCTGCTAAAATTCAGGAGGTCATGATCAAAACTCAGAAATCGTGAAGTGCGGAGAAGAATTTCCCGATGGACGCTCCCTCATGAATCATCTTCATTCGCATACGAATGTTACAGGGCGACAATTCCTTTGTCGCGAGTGTGGCAAAATATTTGGTTCGCGTAGTTCACAACAAATTCATATACGTGTTCATACGGGTGAGAAACCTTACTGGTGCCGTTATTGTTGGAAAGCTTTTGCTGATTGTGGGACATTACGAAAATATGAAAGGATTCATACACGTGAGAAACCTTACGTTTGTTCAGTACATTACGATCACATCATTCGAGCCCTGACACCAAAAGGGGAAATTCCAATACACCTTATTACTGCCAAGTTTGTCACGAGTTATTTGTAATGTCACTAGATTTAATTCAACACAGTGACATGAATACGGCCATGAAGAGACAATCGATTGCAAGTAAATGTAGAACGGTGGAGAATTAATTATAATATTTGTCATATCAATGTGTATTCTATTTTATATTTATAGACGGAGCCACGAAAATATAAACGGAGAAGGAAATTAAAACCGCACGAGTTGGAAAAATTTCGTGCTGAAAAAATGGCAAATTATTTTCGGTTTTTATTTTGAGCATAATTTGCATTTTGATTTATATACCAATTAATATTCCAGTTACCAAAGTAAGACGGCAATAAAATAATATGAGAATGATAAAAAAAATCGTTACAAAAAAATTAAAAAGAAAAATTCTTTCTGTATACATTGTTTATAGTTTAAAAATTAAATAATTATGTCAAAAATAGTTTCTAAGATTTTTTAATTACAAAAATAGTTTTTTAATGCCTCAGAAGTTGACCAATAAGTCGAAATATAAGGTTAAAAACTGTTAAGTTTTTTTAATTAAATATTGGGTTTTATTTAAAATAAGCGGAAATTAAAATATTTAAATAAAATGACTGTTGCACATGATTCGTTTTTATTGGTTTAGATTTTACTCTCTTTTAGTTTCATAGTATGCGAATGTTTATGTTTTCTACACTGTATTCACAACCATATATATATACGCTGTCATTTCACAAATATATTCATCAGTATAGAATACTTCTACAGCATTAGTATACATTTGATTGGGCTTTCTAAAGAGAGAACTCCAGCAGGCCATGCTTTTAGGTATCAGTATCAATTGATACTTTTGAGTCAAGAACCTGATACCCCCAACCTGATACTCTCGAACCTGATACATTTTTCGATTTTTTCGCTCAACCTAATTTTCTCGAGTAAAATTATGCCAATTTTGTTTAATGTGGCAAATTAAATCAAAATTATAACATAATAAATTATTCATGAAATCTTGGAATAAATATGGATATATGTATCATCATAATTATTTTGTTTGCATAATATACAAAATACTATGTACCTACATCACTTTTAAATAATAAAAATTCAGCATGTGTTTGTAATATCCCTACATACTTCTCATTCTCACAAACCAACATCAGCAATGCACCAAAAGAGGACAATCGTTTGAATATGGTTTTACTATTACTCTTTTAACCAAATTCTGAATTGATACTTCCAACCGAGTTGATCTTGCACCGAACTGATACCTTTGAACGAATTGATACTCAGAACCGAACTGATACTTGGGATCGAACTGATACTTTTGAATAAATTGATTCCCCTGCGCCACCTGCATGACACTTTTAAATAATTTTCATGATGAATCCCTTTATAAATCTAATCAAACCTCTGTATTCCTATTTGCTTAAATCATTTAATGAAATTAATTTTCAATTGAAATGTTTATCGGTGGATATTTTTCAGATACATTTTATTTTAGTAAATAAATCTTTATTTCGATTAAGTTCAATAAATAAATTAAACAAACAGGAATCGAGAAGATTTGGCCAAATTTATAAAAAATTATATCGTAAAAATTATCCGAAGTTTCACACAAATGTAGCGCAAAAGGATCAACTGATTCAAAGCATCAATTCGGTACAAAGTATCAATTCGATGAAAAGCATCAACTCGGCACAATGTATCAATTCGATCAAAAGCATCAATTCGGCACAAGTATCAGTCCAATGTGAAAGGAAAACGTTAACATATACGAGTATATGTTTGATCTGTTTTGGTGCATTGATAATATTATCCGTAAGAATGAGATGCATTTACGTATATATTAAAATTGAGAGATGAATACATTTATATAGGTAGACATATTATGTTGATATATGCATAGCTATTTGTCTCTATTTCTCAGTAGCAAACATCCCAAAATATCATAAATTGATATACAATTCATTCTTTCTCGCATAACAAATTGTATGAGGAAGTAAACCATACCAAAACAACTGTTTGGTTGTATTTTGTTCGAGCGTCGAATGTATGAGTTGATACTTTTTACCTGATACTTTGAAAAGTACTCAATTGATACTTCGAACCTTTTGAGTATCAGATTAAAAGTACTCGGTTCGACTCAGTTCGAACATCACTATTTTACATTAGTGCAACAAAAAGGCACCCAAAAATTCCGTTACCCAAGAAATAATATTTAATAAATAAAAAGACAAATTTTTGCACAATTCATCATCACAAATATGTATGTATGTGTATCACAATATGTGTGATGATAAAATACCTGTTTAATGATAACTGAGCGTACCGTTAGTGTTCTCTTTTTTGAACAAGTCTGCTCATGTTTCCTTGTTCTTAAAACTGGTAATTACCAGTTGGAAAAATGTTTTTTCACACGAAATTTAAACTATTTAGGCGACACTCACAAGGTAAAAAACAATTTTTTTCACACACAAAAACACACTAAACACTCACGAATCTATTAATAATCACAAACACATAACACAAGAAATTTTTAGTTAAATTCCATCAATATATAATGTGTATATATATGTACATATGTATACACAAAAATTTCACAACACTTTTCTACAACTTTACTGATTAATCAATTAAATATACACAAAACACTTTACATATTTAAAATAAATAAAACAAAATTAAATTAAATTTACGAAGAGGACGACAAAAAACACGTCTATCCTCTTCGAGCATCAACGACTCACCCGTATATATGTATATATATATAATATTATAATATTATTTTTGTGCACCATTTAAATAAATAACCCTTTTCAAATGGCAATTATACGCGAACCACTTTGATTTGTATGGTTCTCGAGAACTGTCAGACCAGAGTTTTTGCACTTTACGGTAATCAAATTTTGTAAAATCTCTCCATCGGATTAGTTTCAACAAATCATCATATTGTATGCCGTTTACGAAGCAAAATGTGACAACAGTTAAAATATGTAATCACAGTTAATTATGTAATCTGGTGCATGGTCCAAGCTAAAAAGGTCATCCGCATTCAAACGAATTATACGTGCCCTCGTTCGTTGCTTTTGGAATGAATTCATTCTAAACTCAAATAATATTAGAAAATAAAATAGTTATTAAAATAAATCTGAATGATAAACTATATTACCTGATATATGTATATTGAGAAAGGAAAATTTTGAAGTTGAACCCGTAGTGAATAAAAATAAAATGTATATTTTCTATCCACTTAGAAAAAATAATACTAATAATATATAACGCCAACCAATTGATAAACTTGAACTGTATGGTAATTTTTTATTTGTCAAAATAGGACACAAAGTACAGCACAATTAAAGTGTTTTATTACGATAAGAGCAATCATCCATAATTTAAAAATTATTTTTACCTACACGCCCATTATTTTCTAACGAGGGGACACATTTTTGAAACGTTTGTGGCTATTCTTTACTGTCGGTGTAGGCGTGTACAGTTGTAGTATTTTATATACATGGCAATATATTAAACTTTAAAATTCTCCTTCACTTAAATGTTTAATTAATTTTAGTATTTGTTTAATAATTCAAATACGACCTAGTATAAGTACTTAAAGAAATGTATACCTTGCTTATTCAAATCGGAAAGTAATAAGTCCAAGACTTATGTATTACTTTCCGATTTGAATAAGCCAAGTAATTAATAATAAATAATAAAATTAAAAGGACATATTTCCTGCAATTGCTTTCAAAAATCCAAATTTGCTGAATTCTTGTTTTTAGATAAAATCAACTCAATCCTTTTTTCTTTTAAAATAAATTTTTTTTTTTTTAGGTGGAAGATTTCCCCTTGTTAATTTTTCTATTTCGGCACTTGTAATTTTTGTTTGCTTTTGAAGTTCGTCTATTAAGTGGTAAACACTAATATGCGGCCGACCAATTACAACATTAAAATAATTATGGAACGATTCTGCATAGTTCTGTGTGCGGGGTATTTTATTCTTATTTTGTTCACTGATGCTCCATAAACTCGGTGGAAATAATGGTATTCTATTATTTTTGCCGGAAACATAGTTTTCATCCATCCAATTGGTTAGCGGTTCAAATTCTGCGCCTAGTTCTTCTTTAATATCCTTGAACCATTCCGGTATCTCTTCAGGTTCCAAGAAACATAAAGCAGCGACCTGTCTTACCTTCATGGCAAACTCTATATCTGTGCCATACCGCACTTCCCAACCAATTTTTTGGATGTGTCTATATATGTTCTGCATGAAATGAAAATTGCAACCCTTGACGTTGACTCTCTCAAAGACACTCCGGATGTTGCTGATTGCTGCCTTTTCAAAATCAGTTATTACCAATTTTGGTGCTAAACTGATACCAACTTTTATTGCACTCTCTTGTAGAGTTGTAAACAATTTATTGTATATTGCCGAAGATTTGCCGCTCATTAAAGCGTACACCATTGGGTGTACTGTTTTATGAGGCGCGATACTGCAATGCACAGTATAAAGTTGATAAAATAATTTTGGTACAACTTTAAATGTACCGTCCATCATCCAAAACTCTGCATCGCGAAGCTTGGTTAAATTATTTTTGATAGTAAAAATAATTATCCGGTCATCGCCCTCTTTGATATCCCCGTATACAAATTGCTCTCCATCAATTTGGGGAAACCTTTCTGGTATATCGAATGCCAGTGATACTGGCTCCTTGTCCACTATTAATTTTCGATGCTCTCGTTTGATGATTTGGGTTAAGGCGGCCTTAGAAGGAAGGGAACCACCTACATTCTCCGGAAGTTTAGCAATCGTTGATTGTAGTATTTGGCAAGGCAAATTGCTTGAAGTGCTTGCTATCTCTTTAATACAATTTATGAAATTTAGTACTGGTAACTTTTCGGGATCAGGAGAGTGATTATGGGAATTCCACAATTTTTGTAAATAAAATTTTCCATCTATTTCTTCGGCTCTCAAATTGCAAGAGCATTTCAAAACTTTATTTTGTCGCTTTCTACATCTCCATTTGTTCCTGCGGGCATCAGAAGTGTAACTAAATCCATTTAAAATTAGGATTTTAGAATTTTTCTGAGATATTGTCAACTCAATCAGCTGTCCCGAATAAATCTCCTTATCCTCCATTTGGGTACAATATTACTTTAATGCTTCTCGTACTATATTACTTATTTAATTTTCTATTATAATTAATCTTTTCTTTGATATCTTTTAACTTTGATATTTTTATGAAATTTAGTTTCACCAGCTTTAATTATGAAAATTCATCGATTCATTTATATTCTGCTACTTTGCAATTCATTAACAAACTGATACCCAAAGCAATGGAAATTTTTATTTATATATACTTTGATGTGCTGTTGTTTTTTAAACCCTTATTTTAAGATCGATAAATGAAACAAAGAAGTTGATCAAAATTTCCATATCATAAAAATGTTACTTTTTATTACATTATCAAACTGCCTCTTTGGTCCATTGTATTTATTCTCCGATCTGAAAAATTTACGGTTTAAATTTATAATGCGCCGTTTAATTGCTGGTTTTTCCAAATTTCATAGTAAAAACATTTACCTTTCATGTTTAATTTAGTAATAAAACTGAAAAAATACTTTAATGCGAAATGGACAATTATCTGAAAGGGGTTCAATATTTGAAATTAGAAAAATAATAAAAACGTACATTTATTATGGTTATCGCCCTCAAATTTCAAAAATGTGTAGTGTTTTCAAACCAATTGTTCCAATTGATCATAAAACACCTGATGGTTTTCCTTATCCATAAAGGAACATCCATGAATTTATATGACAATGATACATCATTTGTAGCTAACTCTTTACAAAAAATTTATTAATGAAATTAACAGTACTTAGGAAAAACCATATTTTTCAATTTCACCCAAATCATTTATATTGTTTAATAATACACATTTTCTTATTATCTCAATGTAACATTTATTTTATTCCTGCTTTACAAACGCAGTTTTTTAAAACGCGTTATTTTAAAAACGCGTCATTTTGTACCACGCGACATTATGTTCCTCGCGGCATTTTGAAACGCGACATTTTAAAACGCGACATTTTGTACCACGCGACATTTTGTGCGTCGCGGCATTGTGAAACGCGACATTTTAAAACGCGTCTTTTTGTATCACGCGAAATTTTGTACCTCGCGGCATTTTGAAAAGCGACATTTTAAGACGCAACATTTTAAAACGCGACATTTTAAAATGCGGCATTTTGACCCGGACCCAAATAAACGTATAGTTGCTACATGTATCCTCCCTAACATATACGAATGAATAAACAACTGTGTGGAAGCTGTACGAAAAATGTTTGACCTGAATACTCGGAGAAAGCCGTGATTCGCAGTAACTGTACAAATAAATATTTTTCAAAAATTGTTTTTATGTTTTAAATGAATTGTTATACGAACAAGAGAAAATACCATATGACTATGAGTCCGAGAGACAGACAACGTACGTTAATGTAAGTGATATACTGATGAGGGTTAATTGCTTTGTAATTAAATAATCATATTTTTGACAGTTACATTTTTTTCTAAGATAATTTGTTTTCTTCATTAAACTATTAAACTAGCCATATGTCCAGCTACCACTATATTCAAACTCATCAACAGTAGTTGACTTAACTTTAAAATGCTTGTTCATTTTAAATATAAAATAAGAAATAAGTTCCTTAAAGGATTCGTAACCAGTACTCAGATCAATTTCAGCGATCAAGTGGTGCTTATTCTAGATATTAATAGCCCTGTACGCGTTATTTTTACTTATGTCAAGCTCAACCTGAAGCACAAAACTATATGATCATTTAAGCTCATAGGAAATATAAAGACGGATAAATTAAAATCCGGGCAATTAGTTATAAAGAAATTAATTGATTATTTATAGAAAAACCGAAAGGTATTAATAACGATCTGAATTTAACCAGGAACTCCGAATTATCTATTTTGTTAAAGTCGCCTAATACTATAAAAGGTTTTTGCTATCGTGCGTGAGAAGATAATTCAAAGAAATCATAAATTGCATTAAGCGCCAACAGGTCAGATTGTCAATAAACACAACAAATATAAACAAGTTTGCAACGGGATATCGACATAACTTTATAAACTTATAGTACATATGTTCGCGCACTTTATCACAATTTAGCAGTGGCGTAACTACAAATTTCGGGCCACTCGCAACATTTTTTGGGCCCCTGAAAATGCTTCTTTTCATAAACAATTACAGCTTTTGAAGCTTTTAAAAGTATCTGATTTCGACAATAGATGACACGAAATATCATGCAATTCAATGCTCTGACGATCTCTAAATATAACGATAAAGCATCAAAAATTTCGAATATAATTTGAAAAATATGACGAATTTCGCAATAATCTCAAAAATGTCGAATTTTCAAAGTATCTTCAATATTCTTGAAAGTTCTCAAATATCGAATTATCTATAAGTTTGGTTAAAAAATTGTATAACCATAAAATATGTACATATTTGCAAAAATTGTAAGTTAATTTTAAGTTTGATAATTAATTTAAGCAAGTTTGGGTCTTAACTTAACTTTTAACGTTGAGCTGTTTTCATACTTTTAGCGGTTTTTGCTAAAATATTTTTATGTAAGTACTTGTAAAAAGTCAATAAGCTTTTTTAACCAAACCATTTTACTCAGAAAAATGATTTTACAAAGCGTGACGAAATTTTGGCTAAAATTTAGAATATTTGTTCTCAAAGTTAATCATCAACCATCAAAAGCTTTTAGTTTTAAGAGGTTTTCAAACCAAACCATTTGACTTCCATATTTGATTTATAAATGAAGGTGGTATTTTGGGATAAATTTAGAGTATTTGTTTTCAATGAGCTTTAATCTTGATAATTTATTTACACTTTCTCGGTAATGTTTGTGCCTTTCCATAAATTCTGTCTTTCGTTAAAATGTTTTATGAGCATGAATTATGTTTTTGAAAAAGATTAAGAGCTTTCACGTACCGAGGCTTCTCAACTCAAATCATTTTACTCAGAAATTTAGTATCAAAAAGGGTATTTTTTGGAGAAAAATTCAGAAGATTTGTTCTCAATGTAAACATCCTTCATCCAAAACGTGTTTTCATTTTCGAGCGTTACATGTGTAAGAAAACCAATTGGTTTACTCAGATTTAATTTTGTAGACATATTCCAGCCATCGTTCAAGCAGATGAAACAGAACGTAATTCATTTGAATGGCATCAAATAAAACGAAACATCTTGCAACTCTATACTACGACGAGTTCTAAATATATCGATAAAGCATCGAATTTTCAAAGTACCTTGAATATTCTTGAAAGTTCTCAAATATCAAATTATCCATAAGTATGTAAGACCAAAGATAATCCTATATGTGCTAATCACCGCCATAACCGCCACTACGTAAATAACCTGGACATTCTTCTTTAAAAATCTCGAATAATCCTAGGAATGTCGAAAAACGTAAGAAACCTATAGAATAAACCGCGGAACAATCTCCATTACCCCAAACATCGATTGATCTCGAACAATTTCAATAAAACTTAAAAATCTGGATATTAAAGAATAATATCGGAAAGATTGTAAAAACCTAGAAAACCCACGAACATTTTGAAAAATTCCGAAAATTCGTGTAAATATTGAATTATTTGTTAAGTAACTTAATGTTATTAATATTAATAAGCAAGTTAACTCAACAAAACGATATGCAGTAAGAAAAGAATCCCCAGATCTTATCGGGCAATTTTTTTAAACATCGAACTATCAAATACGCCCTACTACAATCTCAAACATACTCGAATAATCTCGAAATCTCGAATAACCTGACTGTTTCATAGCACCGTATCACCAATTAATTCTCAAACATCAAGCACTTCATTTCCATGATAAACTCCAAAAATTTTGAAAAATTTTAAAAAGTGATCAAAAGATGAAACCTGAAGCAAGCGGATATGAAATCGGGAAGCGAAAATTCCCAAAATCAGGAGAACTCACCAAAAACAACAACAAAAACTCCTTTGGCAGTTGCAAAATTAAGTTGGCATTTGCATTTTCCTTAATATTTCACATAGTGTTTCAAAATAAACCTGTAAATTTCATGTTTATTTGCCGTTTACTAGTAATTAAAAGATCCGCTAAATGAGAAACTATAAGTCGAACGAACACTGGATGGATTTTAATCTTCGTACACTTTAAGTAGTGTAGAAAAAAGTCTGAGATGAATTTGTACGCTCATGTTCTCAAAGGTAATTTTAATTTTAAATTTTCCTTGGATGAAATTTTGGGATAACATCAAGGGTGTCTAACATTTAAAAAAAAAAAAAAATTTTAAATTTACCTCATCATAGTCAGAGGAAAGAGTTGAGGTGGATTGGATGTGGAATCCACAATCATAAAGACAAAGATAATTAGATACCATAATGCATTCAGTAAAATAAATTGTAATGTTTGTAAAAATTTGTTTCATTCAGCTTTCTACTACCCTAGTTGGTTCAATGCAAATTAGTATGTAATGCCAAAACAAGATCATTTTTATATTAATTTAAGCATGGACTAATAATATTTACATGCTTGAAAACCTTAGTTAAGCAATAAAACAATTACACAAACATAAACACACCAATGTAGCTAATTAAAAACAAATTAAATTAAAATTTCCCTTAAACAAAAATTTTTAATCTTAGTTTGTAAACCGAAAAGGTTCAAAAATACTATTAAAAATACCTATCAGGATCTTGAGTGTTAATAAAGGTCATAACATAAAATTTGACTTAAATTCAATTTCCCCAACACGTCGTTACTAAATAAAACGACACAAAAAAGAATATTGACGAGAAAATTCGTTCGTGCATAACATTCTAATGAATTAAGAAATGCCATTAACAAAAAAAATTAGGTCTGTCCGACTCCTCGAACGACACTTTTCACACAAAGCAAGATATGTCACCAAATAAACCATTAATATTTTTTTAAAAATCCGGTATTTTCAGCAGGGGCGCCCCTTAAAACATGTGACGAGTTTTCTTAAATTTGGAGACACTTCCCCAAGATCATAATTGGTCATCAGTCATCACAATATAAATCCACACTACCTCCAAGCCGCCAAACCATAGTCAGCCACTCACAATTAATGTTAGATTATTTAAAACTGATACATGTTGAACAGCAATCATAATCGCATTCACCATTTTTCATATTCGACCTTTAAGAATTAGTTCCAGTTATACATCTCTAGTATACTGTTAAAAATCCTTAAGAATTTAAATTACTCCGTTCATAGAGCACCAACAATGTCCAAAATTAACTTCCTGAAAATTGGTTTTGTTCATATCACAACATTATGTAAGCAATGTCAGAATTGGCTGATACAATTATTTACTCAGTGCTTCAGTCTGGTCGGAAAATATACATTATTTAGATTAGATTAGGTTAGGATGGCTGTTATAGGGACCGGGATAGACATAAAAATGGTTCGAAGCCACACCAAATAAAAAAAAAATTCTCAACCCTACTCATTAAACCATCCGGTGCGTTGAATGTACCTGACGTCCATCCCATTGAGATCCGCCAGATCGCTGAGGATAGGAGCTCCTAAAAACGTCCATCTGCTTCACACAAGATGGGGACAAGTGCAAAATATATGGAGTACAGTTTCTTCTCCTCTACATCTTCACAGCTTCTACAGTAATCATTCGAGGAGACTCCTAGACTCCGCGCATGCTCTCCTAACTTTTTCGTGAAGCAAGAGTTTGCATGTTGCGAGCGGAATTTCAATATTAACCTTTCTTGGTAACGTGAGGCAATTTGTACCTTGCCGAGCTAGTTCATCGGCCTTTTTTATTCCTCGCAATACAGAAGTTGCCTGGCACCCATGCTAAGTGAATGTTGAACTGATCAGCCATCTCGTTAAGAGATAAGACAAAGCTCTGGGCTACCTTCGATGTAAGGAAATAAGCTCGTAGGGTTTTAATAGCGCCCTGACTGTCCGTAAAAATGTGAATATCCTTTACAGATATTACATTATAACTCAACCAATCCACGCGCAATTAATTCAGCCTGGAACACGCTGCAATAGTCGAAAAGACGAAAGGAGAGGTTTGCATTTAGTTTCTCACAGAAAACAACACAACCTATCCTACCATCCATTTTGGAACCATCCGTGAAGAAGTTAAAAACTTCTTCACTCAGTCAGTCCTCTCTGGAGGGATAGAAATGGATTTGACCATTATATCTGTACTCGCTACCATTTGAATGCCCAGAATATCTAGCGGTATGAGATAAAAAAGATCCTTTAATGCCTGAGTGGGTGTATTTCTGAGTGCACCACTAATACACAAGGTGGAAGTTCTCTAAATTTTCATCAGCAACTTTTGGTTAGCCATACTGTTTAGGGTATTCCAAACAACAATCCCATATAAAAATGTGGGCTTTATTACTGAGGTATAGGGACAGTGTACGATGTGAGGTTCAAGACCCCATCTTTTTTCAATAGCGTTTTTACAGGAGTAGAGCGCTATAGTAGCTCTTTTTACCCTCAGTTTTACGTGGATTAACATTTAGTCCACAATTATTGGCCCATTTAGAAAGAAAACCAAGCGCACTTTGCATGCGCGCTCTCTTAAGGTATAAGGATACATACCAACGACACCAATAGCAACGTCATACGTATAAGAAACCAACTTAAAACCTTGCCCCTCCAGGTCCAGTAACAGGTCATTTATGACCAAGTTCGAAAGAAAAGGGGACAAGATTACATCTTGCGGTGTGCCCACACCTACAAACTAATGGTGGACCCGCCTAGCTTAGCCTTCACGATCCTACATCTTAACATTTGATCAATTTAGCCCACGAGCGATTCATCCACACCCAGACTCCCGAGTTATTGCCACTGGTTTAACGTTGCTAAAGGTACCTTCTATATCCAGAAAGGTTACCAAGGAGTCGTTAAATTCTAGGGATTTCTCAATAAGACAAATCAGGAAGTGTAGAGTGGTTTCTACCGATCTCCTTTATAGTACGCATGTTGAGATTTCGACCACCTAGCCGGCTCAATAGAGCCTCTAATGTGTGCTTCTTTTTGTCCTTCTAGTATCTTTAATAGGAAAGAGCATAAGCTTATTGTCCTAAGGTCTTTAGGATGTGAATGAGAGCTCTTTCCCGTCTTAGGTATAAATATTACGTTTACCTCAGTCCATTTCCTAGAATGTGGCAAAATTCTAGGCCGCCTCTGAAGATAACTTCCAGCCAGGGTAAAGCCACGTCAATGGCTTGCCGAACATCCGCAGGAATAATGCCGGAAAGTCGGTTGTCAATAGTAACTCCAAAGCTCCAGTTCTAGTTGTTGTTCAATTAGGATCCGGTCGCTGGAGATGACTCGGGATGATCGGATTTGAAGCCAGTACTTTGCGTAGCCTTGCAGCCTCCTAAGACTCCTATATTTGACCACAGTAAAGCTTCCTGGCACTTATTTTGGCACTTCTTATTTCATACTTATATTCTCTGAGGACTTCCTTATAGCAGTCCCTTCATATGGTAGATGAGGCTGAAATGAGCCAGAAATTTAAACTACCAATCTCAATGCCAGCCGCCACATCTGAGTTACTGTAATTAAACAGCCAAACAAGTTTAGATTAGTTTTAGCGAGAATGCACGAACGAATCATACCTTCCTTCTTGGCAAACAACCCTTTATTGTTTGTTGCCCTGGCTTCCATAACCCGGTCTCCAATAGCTGCTATTTTCTGTTATTTTCTGACTGTACATTCCGAAGTAAAGCTTCCAAAACTTTTTATTTCTCCGTTCCATGGTGACTATTCGGAATGGTAAACATTTTAAGACATGTTTGTGTCAACCATTTATGAGTCAACATCGTTGAAAAATTTTACTATTTGAAAAGGTTATTGCGAGGAGAAGCATCCAAGCTACTAAATCATTTGAGCATTACTGAAGCCAATTATATTTTCGCTTGAAATAAACTAATAGCCAGATAAATCAAAAGCAGCCTGGGCAGAACACTCTTCAGATAAAGATGAGCCTACATTAGATGATTGTTTAATATTTCTATCGAAACGTATTGATACCCTAGAGTCATTAAACTCAACAACGAAAATTCCAACAAAATCAGTCGCTAAAACTCACGTTACATCAAGTGCTCCAATTTCCACGCAAGTTGTTCATACAAGTAGTCCTAACCACATTCGAAAATGTGGCATGTTAATAGCGAATCTCATTCTCTTCTCAATTGTGATAAGTTTCGGTAGCTTGGAGTGGAAGATAAAAAGAAATTCATACAGGAAAAACTCTGATGCTTCAACTGCCTAAGTCAAACGCACAATGCTCAACAAGTAAAGACACCATCAAGCAATCATGGAAACGAAGCTAACATTCATCTCAATACTGGTAGTACAACACTAAGTGCTTGTCTGTTAAGTGACTCCTCTGTTGGTTGAATCGCCGCATTGCTTCCAACTGCTAGTGTTAATGTTATGGATAGTTATGGTAATTTAGTGAAGTGCAGAGCCTTGCTAGACTCCGGCTCACCAGTGATTCTTATAAATCAACTCGATGGCCTTATAAGACAATTTTGGGAAGTGGAGTCCATACCAAATAATATAAATCAATTATCACCAGAGGTACGCTATTATGAAAATCACTTTCAGGCAAATATAACGCTAGATGATGACAACCATTTTGTGGTCCGGTTTGTGAAGCCACCAGAAATATCGACAACTCGTTCGGACAAGCACTACGAAGACTACAATCATTGGAAATAGATTTGATAAAGATTCCAGTTTTAAGCAACTGTACGCAGATTTTATTGAGGAATATCTAACACATAAAGAAGTTCCAGCCACAAAAGGATACTATCTGCTTCACCATGGAGTACAACGAAATCTCAACTCAAAAATTAGTCTCAGAGTAGTATTCGGTGTCTCCGCCAAAACAAGCTCTGGTCAATCTCTAAATAGTATTCTTGCCGTGTGACCAACGATACAACCAATATTATTCAGTATACTTGTCAGATTTAGAGAATGAAAGTATGTGTTTTCTACAGATGTCGAGAAAATGTATCGGCAAATAAAGGTGGCGCCGGACGATACAAAATGGCAAAAGATCTTATGGCGCTCTCATCCAACTGAACCACTTATCTATTACGAATTAGTCACCGTTTTCTATGGGCTTGCCTCAGCTCCATTTTTGGCCATTAGATCCATGCAAAAGAATGCGGAAATTGAACATGACCAATTTCCAACTATAGGTGAATTAATCACGAGAAATATTTATGTAGATGACATTATGTCAGGCGCCGACACTCTATGTGACACAATTACATTAAAACACTAATTAAATCATCACCAGATTTTGAAAGACATCCCAGAAGTAGCGAGATAGGCAAAAATTAAACATATCAACTTAAATACCAATGAAGAGGAGCCCAAAGCAACCAAAGTTTTGGGTATCTGGTGGGATGCTACTGCTGATGAGTTTACGTTTATGTTAAACTTACAGAAACATCCATACTGCTGTGAATGTATTGGCAGGTTCTAGTCAGCTTTTCGATCACATGGGATGGTTGTCTCCAGTGGTGGTAAAGTCAAAATATTCATGGAAAAGCTATGGGCTGAAAATCTGCAATGCGATGATCCTTTATTATTAGAAATGAGCTGCAGAATATAAACTATATAAAAATTTCCCGATTCATTGGCACATACGCTAATTCAATTGTTGACATTCATGGATTTTGTGACGTCAGCAAGGTAACATATCCCGGTGTCGTCTATTTTCGTATATACTTCGGTTGGAATTGTTAGCTGCATTATTGGTCACTAATTTGATTAGCGTAGTAAAATCCGAAACACAGATGAGGGTACGAGAAGTTCATGCATGGTCAGACTCGACGATTGTGCTAGACTGGCTTTCTAGTCACCGAAGACGGTGGAGTACGTTCGTTGGGAACCGTACTGCTGAGATACTTAAATCAATTAAAGCATCACGTTGGATTTTGACTCCAGACGAATTGCAAGATCACAAACTTTGGTGGACAGGTTCAGAATGGCTCTTAATACCAGTTGACTGGGACGTGTGAAGAAGAGCGCGATACGGCGTTTGCATTTAATTTGTGTCTTAGTAACTCATGGTTTGATAATTTACTTAAGCGATTCACAACATTTTCAAAATTACTGACAGTAACTAGTTTTATCTTTCGGTACGTCAATAATTTAAGTCATAAACATATGCTCACACGAGGTTCGTACTTGCTTAGAGAAGAAACATTAGACACATTAAACAAAATTTGCCGTTACGAACAAAACCAATTTTACGAACCAGAATTCGCGGCACTACGAAAAGAGACACTCAAACCATCAAGTTCACTTAAGTCTCTCCATCCGTTCATTGACAAACATTGAGTTCTTAACGTAATACACCTTACTCTATAAGGCATCCATGATTTTAAAGGATGTCCACAAATCAAATGTAAATGCCGATGCTTCATTAATCATATCATTATCACGTCGAACATATTAGATTCCTAACGGCAAACGGAAGGCCAAGCAAATTGTGCGAAATTGGGCCAAATGTGCGAAAACGAGAGCTGAATGTCATCATCACTTAATGGGTAGTCTTCTAAAAAGTAGAGTATTGCTATCACGACCGGTTTACATGGAATTAGCCAATGACTTTCGAAGAATTTTTCGCTGTAGTTCGACGGTTTGTAGCTCGCAGGGGTATTTGTCGTAATGCCTATTCTGATAATGGCACGAATTTCGTGGGTGCAAATAAAATACTGCACCAAACATTTAATAAGCTAATTAAAGAGTCTGTTTGATGCATTTTTATAGTCACGTGTGTTCCGTCAAAAACCGAATTATTCCAGAGAAACTAGGTTAGGTTAGGTTAGGATGGAGTGGCTGCTTACGCACACTTAGACCGGTGATGGTCCATTGTGATACCACGGAATATATCTCCTTTACCCCTATTGGAATCATTTCGAGCTACTTATGTAGCGTAAGACGTCCCGCACTTTAATGTTTTCGTGATCCGAGAGGTAGTCCATCCTGAACTTACCCAAGTGTTTATACCTTCTGAGTGCCAATGCTGGACACGAGCAGAGGAAGTGGACCAACGTCTCTTCCTCCTCTTCGTCCAAGCAGCTTCTGCAGAAGTCATTTGCCTCCAGACCCAGCCTTCTTGCATGCTCTCCAAAAATGCAGTGTCCCATGAGAATTCTTACGAGCGTTCTTAATTCACGTCTGCGTAGGGGTATTAATGCCCTAGTGCGCCCCAAGTCCAGCTTTGGCCAAACTTGTCTTGCAACTCTACAGGTGAGGGTGTTAGACCACCTTTCCCCCGCTGAGGATAGCGCCTGCTTCCCAAGTGCTTGTCTCAGCGCTGTGATAGGCCTCCCCAGACTTGCTCTTTCCGGTTGCAGCTGGAGAGTCATACCATGCCTAGCAAGTTCATCCACCCTGCAGTTCCCCATAACGCTCGAGTGACCTGGGACCCAGATTACATGGATATTGAAATGCTCACTCATCTCATTTAGAGATGAGTGACAACTCAACGCCACTCGTGACGCCAAAGACACCGATTCTAACGACCGGATGGACTGTCCACATAGATTGCGATATCATCTGAGGATACCACATTATGCTTCAACCACGTCATGACCTCCCCAATTGCTACGACTTCAGCTTGGTACACGCTGCAGTAATCAGGGAGACGAATAGAAATGTTTACATTTAATTTGTCACAGAATACTTCAGCTCCCCATTTGCCGTCTAGCTTGGAGCCATCTGTAAAGAATTGTAACGCTTCGATTTTCGATAACGGTCTATATCCCTCCAGGATTCCCTTGAAAAGAAGGAGGTCCGAAATGGCTTCTCGAAGCGTAGAGTAGGTTTAATGTAGTCAAGATTCGCCAGCTCATACTTCAACGATCTAACGACAGTAGAGTGCCCTGTACTAAGACACCTCCACTGAGAGACGGCTGCAAGCCGTACAGCCGTATTTGCCGCCATCTGTTTGCCAAAAATGTCGACCGGAAGAAGGTGCAACATAACCTCTACGGCACTTGTCGGTGTCGACCTCAAGGCCCCGCAAACAAGCATACAGGCCGTTCTTTGCACCCTCTCAATCATACTTTTATAAGTTACCTTGTCTAGAGCTGGTCACCAAACACCCACCCCGTACATGAGTACAGGTTTCACTAAAGCGGTGTAGAGCTAGTGTGCACTATCAGTAAAAGCAAGTCTCGTGCCATTTAAGGTAGGAGGGACAACTACCGGGATTTTGTATTTCTTAGTGAAGAGTAGCAGCTCTGTCTTGGACGGGTTAATACCAAGTCCACATTTGCCAGCATATTTCGTAATGATTGTAAGCTCATTCTGCATTACTTCTACAATCGTGCCCAGGAATTTCCCGGTAACAGCTAAAGCTACGTCGTCTGCGTAAGCGATAACTTCAATACCCTCTTTCTACAATTCTAGTAGTAACCCGTTTACCACTATGTTCCAGAGAAGAGGGGACAAAATCCTCCCTGCGGGATTCCCCTAGTTACTCGCCCCTTGATAGTGGAGCCCTTAACTTCGAGCTAACAATCCTGCTTCCCAGCATATAATTGATTAACCTTCTCAGAGAAACGTCCACCTCCAAAAATGACAATCCCTCCTTGATTGACTCCGTTTTAACATTATTAAAGGCGCCCTCTATATCCAGGAATACCACCAAACAGAATTCCTTCGAATTAATCGATTTCTCAATCGTACACACCAAGGCGTGCAGAGCAGTGTCAGAACAGATCTACCCTTTGTGTAGGCATGCTGAGACGGTGCCCACTTCCTGGCACCTATTTTATCTCTAATGTATACAGTAGCCTTTCCAAGGTTTTCAAAAGAAAGGATGATAGAGTTATTGGTCTTAGGTCCTTAGAATAGACATGTGAGATTTTCCCCGCTTTCGGTATAAACATCACATTGACCTCCGTTTAGTACCTAGGAATATAGCCCAGCTTCAAACACCCTTTGAATATAGCTTACAGGTAAGAAAGAATAATTACTGAGTTGTTTTGAAGTTCCGCTGGTATAATTTGATCCGGACCAGCCGATTTAAATGGTTTAAACCCCCTCAGTGCCCATAGGATCCGTTTCCTGGTTACGATATCCTCTGTGAATATTGACAGTGACTCCTGATGATTGCTATGCACCAACAGGTCTTCAAAGCTCCCTGGGAAGTGTGTCTCGAAGAGAAGCTCCAGAGATTCTCCACTAGAAGCTGTCCAAGATCCGTCCAGTTTTATCAAAAAACTGGGACTAGCTGTACTTTTGGAAAGAATCTTCCTAAGGCGGGAGGTTTCGGATACCTATTTCATTTTATCACAGAAAATTCTTCAAGACCTCCTTTTTGCCTTTCTTAATTCTTTCTTATAAATTCCGAGTTTCTCCTTATAGCAGTCCCAATCCTGAGCCTCCCTTGTACTTTTGGCTCTATTAAAGGCTGTCCTACAAGCCTTACGATATGTTCCCAGTTCCCTGGATCACCATACTGGTTTTTGCTTACATCTAGGTTTAACCAGTGGGCAGGCAGCACGAAAGGACCGGTTGCATGCGCTAGTAACGCTAGCCACAATGTCCTCCAGCTCCACAACGGTCGTCGGGGGCTCTAGAGCCCTTGACGGCAACAAATCCTCCAGTAGTTCCCCATATATGCTCCAGCTGGTCCTTCTAGGATTCCTGAAGGCTTCCCGGGTAGCAGGGAGACTATCGAGGCTTTGGTTAAATATCGATGATCAGTAAAGGAGTGTTCCTTATCCACTCTCCAATTTTTAACCACATGAAGAATATTATTTGAGGCAAGGGTCACGTCTAGAACCTCCTGTCTGTTACTAGTAATAAATGTTGGTGCCCGCCCAATATTACACACTGAAAGTTTAGTACTCATGAAATAATCAAAAAGTGAATCACCTATTTCATTAATGTCCGTGCTTCCCCAGATAGTGTGATGCGCATTAGCATCAACTCCCAGTACCATACCTACCTTTGATTGTTCCGCTTCACGGATCAGCTCCTCCAGGTTATCCGGAGGAACCTCCTTTTCCCGGTTCATGTATGCTGAATCTAGCCACAATCTACAAGTACCTACTTCCAGGCTAACTGCAGTAGTGTCACCATTGCTTTATTGAGAGAGAAGGAAAAGATTAATATTATTTCTCCCAAGAACACAAGATCTGGGGTGCTATTCTTGAACCATTACGAAAACTTTCGTATTGCGAGTTAGTGTCAAAGTATTACGAAAACCCTAAAATCGTATTCTTGAAATCGAATTACGAAAATTTTCGCAACGGAACGTTACTAAAATTTTCGTAATGATTTTTTCGTTTCCCATTGCATTTCGTAATGAATTCATTTGGATTTTTGTGTTAATTATATTGATAAGGATGTTCATAAAACTCAATATTTTGTATTCTCAATATTTTATAAAAACGTGAAAACAAAATCATCTTTTTTTCTTTGTTTCACGTGTTCTTAAAAATATGTATTATTTATTTCGAGATAACGATGTACATAACTATGCATTCGGTTTGGTTTACTACATAACTAGAACAAAACCATATTTTCTTCTAAATTTTTGTATTTACATGTCGTATACCTAAATCTTGGGATATTTTTTTAAATGCTTTACCATTTTCTAATTTTAAACAATACGTGTGAGGGTATGAGATTTTTTCGTAATTGACAATTGGCTATAGTGGACAAAAATGGAATATGTGATTCAATACAACAAAAATATGTTATTTAAAGCTATATTGCCTATTTAACTTTTATATTTATTTGTTAAAATTGTAATGATTGGAAATTAATTAATGCAATGTGTAATTTAAAGTGTGATTTTTATCATTCATTAAGTTCATTTGGAACAATTTTGTTTTATTATTTTAAATGCCCTGTCTTCAAACATTACGAAAATTTTCGTAATGCACAATATTTTCGTAATCGTAATGGTGAAATCATAAATTAGTATTCTTGAAGCCATTACGAAAATTACGAAGAGAGGAATAAAAAACTAAGAAGATTTCGAAAGAGATGATTAAAAATGTTAGTTTAGTTTAGTATAACTGAGAATATTAAGCGAAGCGGACGCTTTTTTTACTTAAAATTATAAATTGTTGTGAATTTTTTTCAATAATGGCTTATTTATTTAATATTAAATTAAATATATTAAAAATGATTGTGTATGCTACTTTTTCTTTTAAAGGGAAAATTACTTCGGTCTAAAAAGACCAATGTATTGAAATCTTGTCAAAAATGGCCAAAAATATGTTTGATCCAAAATCATTTATCTCGACGTTTTGAAAGTCCTTGAGTCCGAAAAAGAAAAAAAAAAAAAATATGTCTGTCCATCTTTCTGGACGTCTGGATGTCTGTACCCATGATATCTCGAGAATCGCTTATCCGATTTAGAATTTTTTTTCCAAAAATCTGTTTTTATGGTACGGCGGTACATATGATTGTATGATGGTACGATTGAACGATGATATAATGTTATGTCGTGTATGATGGCATGATGGTTTGATGGTATGGTAGTATGATGATATGATCCTATGCAATGCCACTACATAAAAAGCCATGAAAAAAAACTTATAGTGGTGTTAAGGGAATAAAGATTTTTATATTCCAATGGAACGTAAACACAATCATATGGGATTTTGTGTTGCATTTATTTTCAATTTAAATGAAAATTTTTATTGATAAATAGAAATAATTTTAAATTAAATACTTTGTGTGTTGGTGATAGCTTTTCACATTTTTCATCATATCTCCCAAGTTATGGGTTCGATTTTAATTCTGTTTGCGGTTTTTTAAAGCTTTTGAGTCACTTTATTGGTTAATTTGCACACTACGCCAGGTTTTTGTAAAGAATGTAACAAATTATGGGAAAATCACATTTTTTTTACTTAAACGATTTTTTTATTTAAAAAAACCTCTACTTTTTAAAAAAAATGAACTGTCAGTCGAAAAAATGTCCCATGGCATGGTTATTTTATTTATAATTATTAAAACATTGTTACTACCTAACTCATAAAATATTCGAACACCAATTTGTCGAAAGAATGGCGTTTGTAGCCGTTTAGGTATAGTGATGTTATCTAACCAAATCTTTTAAATGATCGAAAACTCAAATTGGTAAGTAATAATAAATAGTTCAGTTGTTCGCTAACCGATCGTGTGACACTGTCACACATGTACTCTCAGTGTTCTGTGTTTTAACAATTTTAAGTTTGTGTGAAAATTAAAAGGACAGTTTGTGTTAAGTAAACGCTTAATCATTACAATGACATATTTGCGTGATCTACCACCTTCTCATGTAGCCGATATGCATTTTGTAAACCTGTTCTGTAATGGAAATGCACGCGTTGCTGTCGAAAAATACAGGCGTCGATATCCAACAGGCCAGTACTTGGGTATAGGACATTCATTGCAATACATCGACGTTTTCCCGAACAAGGATTATTCCAACAACAACACGAGTCCAGCGTGAATATTAACGTACACGATGGAAGAGGATTTATTACGATTAATACGCGCTGACCCTACGACAAGTATCAGCCGCCTGTCTATTAGATTAGGCATATCGAGGTCAAGAAGGCCTTAATCCTTATCACTTCCGTCGTGCTCAACATCTAGGAAATGTGGACCATCGTGCCAGATAAGTTTTTTGTAACTGGATAATTTCACAGCAAAGAAGTGATGTCAATTTTATAAGGAGAATATTGTAGACAGATAAAGCTACTTTCACCAGGGCGGGTATAAAAAATTATAGAAACCTCCATGTTTGCGCCGTCAAAAACCCAAACGTCATAAGGGAGACAGCTTTCCAGAGCCAATTTGCTATAAATGTATGGGCGGGAATGATCCACGATTAACTTATCGGACCTTACGTGGTAATAAACAGGCTTGATCAACATGTATTATTAGAATTTTCAGGAATCACGTTGTCATGGAAAATTTGCCATTGTTGAGGAGAAGGCGAATGCAGCTGCAATTAGATGGAGCTCCAGCACATTTTGCAAAGATAATACGTGATAATTTGAATGAAAATAATCCACGGTGGATCGGTAGAGGAGGTCCTGTAGCCTGACCGCCAAGGTAACCTGATCTTACGCCCCTAGATTTTTATTTCTGACAGCAAGAATTTTCGCTGCTGCAGCAGAAACAAGAGGCAGCCCTTAACAATTGCGTTGGACAACAACTAGTGTGATCAGGAGAGCCCTTGTTTGTTTACAAAAGAGTGGAGAGCACTTCGAACATGTCATTTAATTAAAAATGTTTAATAGTTTGTAATAAAAATTGTTTTTATTGATTATTAATAAAATAGTATTATTTTATTTCTTTGACTTTAATTTAAACAACTTTTTTGTTTAATTTCCCTACTTTCTCTAGGTGATTTTTGCGCGGTATTTTTAAGAGTTAGCTAGTAAGAAAGTTTTGTCAATTTGTAGATATTATGCTGTAGATTAATAATAATAATTAAAATAATTAACTTAATGGGACATTTTCACGGTTTACATTCAGTTTTTTAAAAAGTAGAGGTTTTCTTTACTAAAAAAAATGTTATTTTCCCGTAATTTTTTATATTCTTGAAAAAAACCTAGCTAAGTGCGCAAACTATCAAATAAAGTGACTCATAAACTTCATATTTTCAAAAACCGCAAACAGAATTATAATCGAGCCCATAACTTGAAAATGAGACACCCACCCCCAGAAATTTAGGGAAATCGTTAGGCTTCGTGTTTTTTTTAAATTTCTTTTCGTAGATTACTAGATTAGTTTTATTATAAATCATGGCTGTTTATGTAGTAGCATTGGTAAAGTAATAAAACTAATCTAGTAATCTACGAAATGAAATTGTAAAAAAAAGCACGAAGCCTCACGATGTTTGAGAATAAAAATCAATTTACTAAAACGCAAAATTGTGAATTAAAATTTCATAAATTTTAATTAAAATTGTGGACAAGCTGCAATTCGATATATTTAATTTAAAATTGTTTATATTTATCAATAAAAATGTTCATTTAAATTGAAAATAAAAACAACACAAAATAATTCCAATATGATTTTGTTTATGTTTCATAGGAAATAAAAATCTTTATTCCCCTAGACTAATGTCACGGCTATTTATGTAGTGGCATTATCCTATGATTCTATGGCGATATAATTTTAGATCGTACTGTCGTACGATACTATTATGGAATGATGGTATGATTATACGACTTTACGTACCACTAGTATTAGCCGCCTGTGACGGTATATCAATCCAATTCCAATTACAACACGCGACATTTAAAAATACATCCCAAATTGTCAATTAGTATTGTAGCTATTACTCTTATTTTTAAGAAATAATAAACATACCACAAGCAAATAGGTACCTTTTTTTTGTGGAAATAAAATAATAAATATTTAGCGAAATGTAAATACATATTATTTTTAACCATCAACAGAAATTATTGAGTTTTATGAACGTCTTTGTATGAATATAATTAAAACAAAAATCTAAATGACATTACGAAATGCAATAAGAAACACAAAAACCATCCGAAAATTTTAGTAACGTTCCGTTGCGAAAATTTTCGTAATCCGGATTTCAAGAATACCATTTTAAGAACTTACATTTTCATCTTCTCTCTCGAAATTTTATTATTTCTTTTTGCCTCTCTTCGTTTTATTCGTAATGGTTTCAAGAATACTAAATTATGATTTCACCATTACTATTACGAAAATAGCATTACGAAAATTTTCGGTTACGAAAATTTTCGTAATGTTTCAAGAATAGCACCCCTGATCTTCCCAGACTTACTAGGGGATATAACTTTGTACCCCTTGGTTCTGAGGTTACAGATCTTGTTGTAATTAATCCAAGGTTCTTGGACTAGTATCACATCCTCACCCGAACTAGGCAGCCCGAGGAGTAGAGCTTCCGAAGCAGCCTTAGAATGGTGAAGGTTAATTTGAATTATCTTAACCATATCCTTTTAATCTTTACCTACCTCTATGATATATTCCTGCTACCGCTGGAATATTATTTCTCGGTATTTTGGGATGCGCCGGATTCGCCCGTCTCGCTAACCCTCCTACCCTTTGTAGAGGACTTGTCAGTGCCCCCCCCCGTCTGGCCGGGCTGCCGACATCCTCCTCCATTGGTACACCAGCTCCTTCGCTTGTGTGCTTCTCCTCATCTTTAAAGTGAATCCTTTCCAGACCGAGGTCAGCGGATTCACCCTCCCTCCCTACCCTCAGCTTCTCCTTCCATGCTGCTGGTACCCCCTTCAGGCCTGGGCGAGTTGCCACCATCCCCCGGTTGGCCTTCTGTACGCGCTTCCGCCCCATCCTTTTTATAAACGTTGAGAGTAATTGACCCGAAACCAAAGTCAATTACTCCCTTCGTTTTGTGAAGGAGGGCAAGGGACTCCTTATTTATTACCATAATTGATAATTTCGAGCCCCACTTCGCCTCCTTCTGCTTGACGATCTTCCAATTTCCGGTTGGAAGATTCGGGTTACTGGCCTGAATGATTTTCAAAGCCTCGTCAGGGCTACTGTCTTCCACCGTAAAAAACGCCTAGGCGCTTTATTCGGGAGTAGCTGAAAATATGAACATTTTGAAAATGAAGGGAAAAAATCAAATAAAACGCCCATTCAAATAAAACGCCTAAGCGCTGTATTTGGAAATTCGAATACCACTAAGAAAATAAAAATAAATTTTTCAATGTAAATATCATGTTATTTTCGTAAAACAAAGAGATATTTGCGCAAAAATTTTATGTTTTATGGAAAGGTACCCTTCAAGCAACTAAAAAAACGAATTTGACGATTGGAAAATTTGAAAATGCGATACCTATCGCCCGAAAGTAAAGATTCATATAATATTTCAGTGAATGATCAAAGGTAACTGTGATTATTTTTGATCTGGTTACAAAGCTTTTTTTTGTCCGATAGAGCACATGGTCCACTACTTAATGTATAAATAATGAAAGCATTCTAATTGTTATTTGTCTATTGGGGACACAAAATATAATGGATAACACATTGCCTAAAATATAAATTAAAGTAGCTAATTGCCATTCCTAGCTGCTTCCGTTATCAACTTGTAGGAGAGGAAAGCGGTCAGTTCTCTAATCCATTCCACGAAAAATTAAATGAGTGTCCTGTGGGCCGATTTTTGATCCCACGATTCCATTGACTGTAGAATTAATTTGAAACTTAAAAAATTTAGTGATTAAATAAACCGAATTTAGGATTTTGCCAACCGAACTTGCGTTGGAAAAATTTAGAATTTTACAAATTAAATTTTGTAAAGAGCCGAGTAAAAACGTTTTACTTACAGTTCAGAATATCTCATGAGCTATTACGTTTAAAATTTTTACCTGTAAGCCTGCGAACTGCAATAACGAAGAGAAAGTTTGAATTTGTTAATTGCTTTTTGTTGGAAAGCCTCTAAATTGTCTGCAGTCGAGATTAAAATTCTAAATACTTTAAAAAAAAATCAAAAAAATCTATGGATTAGAAGCCGGAATCGATCTTATCGCGCCTCAACTGGTACTTTCGAACCGTAATTATAGCGTTTTGTTGAATGTAGTAGTCAGCCCAACGAACGATTGTGTACAAAAACGTTTTTTTTTTTCATGTTTGTCGATGCATGGATGTAGTCAATGTTGGTCTGTGGCTAGAATCGAACTTAAGACCACTTGTTATAAGCAGCTCTATTAATGCTTTATGTTTGATGACGAAAGTTTCTTAAGCCGTCATAAAATAGTTCTGAAAAAGAGTTATACGAGAACTCTAAGAAAAAATTATTCTTTTACACAGTAGAGTAAGAAAATTCAGTAGGTTCATAATTCTTCCACCACATCATCATTCTTCCTTCCAATCATGTCAAAAACGATGATTCTACTTAGCACAGTCAAATTCACTCGGCATTTAAACTTAAAATTGGATATTTTCTTTACAAAGTACTGCTAATAAAAAAATACAGATTTTTGGCCAAATGCCTTGAAAAATATTAAATTCTTGGATTTTAACAAGAACTAAATTTGAATTGGTTCGAAACTTCACGTTTCATTACACTACCAAGATTAACCTTTCATTACTTTTCAGGTTAAAAATTTAAGAAATCGACTCACGAATTTTACAGAAATTTGGAAATATTAACAAAATCTCAGAAATTCAGGTTTAAATATAATCCTCCATTCGATCGCAAATTAGATTTACATACTCTAGAAAATATGTATATTCGATTGATTTTGGCATGATTTTTTCAATTGCGCATTTATTATTTCGGGTCTTACTTTCGAGCTGCTGAACTTCTTACGAAGCAAATAAAATCAAAGTCAAGACAATCACTCAAAGTAATATGAATTTAGTATATGAATTTTTCGAATTAATTTATATATTTTATAATAAAATTCATCACAGTATTACGACGAATTATTAAAATTTCGAAAAGAATTGTATTTTGATAACTTAAATCATTTAACTTGAATAAAACGCTCTGGGCGTATTATTCGAATAAAAAGCCCAGTAGGCGCTCTATTCGTTTAAAGCGCCTAGGCGTTTTTTACGGTGGAAGACAGTAGCCGGTTCGGATGGCAGCCAGACACGTGCCCTCAGTCTGCTGGGAATTTCCTCCCGGCTAACTGCCGCAAGATTTGCGCCTGGCCACACCTCCCCTACTTTAGCTATAGTCTTTTGAGCATGCAGTCATCTGCACACGCCCTTGATACAGCATATCTGCAGGATGCGGGTGGTCCCGGATTTTCTCCCAGGACCTTTAAAAAGACGAGGTTGAGTGCATTATACACCAACCTCCATTTTTCGTCCGTAATGCTCCCATCTTCTTGACTTTCGTCAATTACGGCTAGCATCAACACATGCTCCCTCAGGACATCGCTGAACAGCCTTGTCCCTGAGTTAGAGCTCGGCTTCGTGTCAGTCAGCAACTTGGCCCGCTTGCTGTCAGCTACTTCAAACTCGTCTTGGACCCCGCTGTCTTTCCGACACATGGTCCCTTTCCGAGCTTCCGCAGCCCACAGTGCTCCTTGCCCAAGCTACTGATGTTCTTTGCTCTTCCGTGAGCTGCCCCTCGGGGTCGCACCCCACGTCTCGAAAATTCGGAATGCCGAGCGGCGATTTCTGTGCCGCCTTTTCGGAGGAATGTCTCTCGGCCCACTCCCCTGTGCTGCGTTGGTACCGCTAACCCCCGGGACTGGTGCCCTAGAGTCAACCACCTTTGCAACCTTAGAGGCCCCACCCGTCTGGCTCGAGGTACCTCCCATTGCTGATACCGGCTTTTGAGGAGAGCCGTGCCCTTAGTTTTTTTGTTGTTAGATCCTTTCATTTTGATTCCCACGAGTATCGGAGAAATAAAGGTCCGCCTGCGCAGAGATCCGTATACGCAGGTAAGGCTAATTACAACTGGAGGTCGCCAGGTATCCAGAGGGCTCCGTTAGTGACTGGGCTTTGTTAAATGGGCCCCAAGCCTAGTTGATCATCAGCACGGGTCGCTTAACACCTTAATCCAGCCCATTCGGCTCGCTAGCACCCCGGTCTCCCGGCACCCCCTTTCCTCCGCTCCACATTCTCTCTCTCATTCACCTATTCACATGGAGAGCCCAATCCAATGGGATCCATTCCATTCCCAGGGTCACCCGTTTACAGGGTATCACACTCATCACCCGCGGAGACTCCGGAGGTGCAGAGAGGACGTGACGCACAGTCCGCTGTGGTTATTGGTCGATGGTTTTCTGGCGCCATCTGTTCGCCTTTCCATGCTGGGCATCATAGGCACTCAGAATTTAATGAACTCAGGTTAACCACTCCCCAGTGGGTCCATAGAAACTATTTTGTTGATAAAATCTAGAATAAACAATCTACATACGGCAAATTATGTACTTACCTTACATATATTTACTTCGTTTTCTTCTCATTTAATTGAGTTGAAGTTTGAGGGAATATGATATATTTTTGTAACCGTCGATCGTTTATGGCATGGCTGTCCTCTTTTATACAGCGGGTTATAGAGATTTGGCTCATCACAAGCAGAAATCCATCACCAACTATTCTCTGGTATGACCCTAAAACATAGAAAAAGAATGTTTAAATAAACGAACAGATTAAAATTATACCTGTAGCATAAAATCGAAATGCTATCAATATTCGTAAATGACACGGTAAACCGTATATTTTTTGGCGTTGATTAAGGAAAATCGACAGCTCATCAAAAAACAAAAATCAAACATATGTACAAAACAACAACACAAATTAAAAATCCCGTTCCATTTTATTCCATCTCACTAAGCCGGAATAATCTAGGTACTGGTAACCTAATTCGTCGATAAATGTGGAAATCAAAATTTTTTTCATGATAACAATACTTTCCCAAAAAATTTTCGCTATGGTGGGAAAAGTAAAAAAAGAGCTTTATGTCCTCAACAATCGAAAATAAAAAGCTCACATTTCTTACATATATACGTATGTATGTATAAAATTTTACAACAACAATCTGTTAAACATGTAATCTAGCCAAATACATATGAAATATTTATGAGTGCAAAGAGAAGTAGAGGAAGAAATCTAAATACATAACTACATAAAAGGAAATAGTTTGTAGTTCATGTAATTGATATCAAGATAATAAAAAGGGTGGGATTTTCCTCGTTTCCGTCTTTTTACGATTATTACTCTTACGATTATTTTTTTGCTAGATAACATAAATACGAAAATCAATGGATTGATATACATACATATTATGTATAGTAGGATTTGCTTGGCTACTTCATTTTTCTTGTGCTTCATGCTTAAACGAATTTAAATTGATATTTTTATTTATTCACTTAATAACCGAAGGAGAATACAAAAACCAAAAAAAAAAAATTGAAAAACTTTGAATTCAAAATCTGTACGAATTTATTCAAATTTATTTAAGCCTCGAACTTTTTATTTTGGGTTTTTCGAAAATTGTTAGATTAAAGTATTTTCGTGTTTTTCATATTTAGCTTTTTGGGTAAAATATGAATTTGTATTTTAAGATTTTTCCTGTTGTGCGCGCTAAAGGATTTTACATTAAATAATTCAACCAAGGTGCCTTTTTTCAACCATAATTTTACGATTTTTTTATAAAAGGCAGATTAAATACGTTTTATTCGATCCGGGTCATTTCACTTAAGGAGATTTTTAAATGCACCCCAACCAGTGTTTCACGACGAAATATCGGAAACCGTTTAATAGTTGTTCATCTTACGATTGGAACAGATCAAACTCAAATCGTGTATTTACGACGTAAATTTTATCCCAACAACTCTATCTGAAAGTGAAAATCAGATTTTAACCCTGAAAATTAAAGGTATAAACGAAGTCAGCAAGGCTTTAATATTTTAATTCTTTCGGAATTTGTTATATTCAAGCACAACCAATTTGGTTATAAATATTTAAATATTTTTATGTCACGAGATAAATTTTGAGTAAACAAATTATAACAACAAATTTAGAAAAAAAAAAATCAGAGCTTAATTGTACCAATTTAATGTGAAATAAAACCATTTAATCACATTTTAAAATTAAAAATGATTGAGAATGCCGCAAACGCAAAAGATGCGATTAATCGAATTAGTTGTGGAAAAAAACATTTTTTGTATGGCTACCAAGCTTCCAGTGATTAAGGCTAGAAAAAAAAAATTTGGGAGCAAATTTCTATGGAATTAAATTCTTTGGAACGTGTGTGTAAGAAAAACTTCAGAACATTTGACAAAGAGTTTGCGACAAGAATCTGGCGGTGCAGAAATAAAGCCCGAGCACGAGCTAAATGCAACGAATAATATGATATGCGTTGTGATTCAGATAACATCCGATATCCTTTAATTACTGTTATTGTAGACAGAACAAACCACTACTTTGAATTTGTAATTTAGCAGTTTTATAGAATTTGCGATATACTTATGTGAAGCGATCAGAATCCCACTGCTGAACTACGAAACAAAATTAAATTAAATAAATTTAATGATTGTTCTTAGCCGAAATAATAGTAATACAAATCAACAGTCAACGCTACAGGTTTTAAGGTAATTCACATGCGGAAAAATTAGAATTAATCAATTGGGAAGATGCAACAGTAGCAAGAAAGCATTATAGCGAATACTCGGTTTCAAATGGTCAAAGAAGAGATTATACTAACAGAAAAAAAGTTATATTACCATAAGAACAAAGAAGAACTCGGTTAATCATTTCGTCATTTCGGATGTACCTATAACTGTCTGACAGAAGATTTTACGTGACATTCAGTCAAATGCACTAATACCAATACTTGTAATGATAAGTGTATTAATATTAAAACAGTTGATGTTAATAAGTACTTGGGTCTTCATATTTAAATTCGTAAGGAACTATACTCAACAATTCGTAAACTGTTTATTTTATCTCGAATAGGGTATGGTCTCTCACGCAGAGGTGGTTAATTTCTGTCGAATATTAAACCGCTAGATGAAAGAATTCGCGGCGCGTGTTATGTATATGAAGGGACTTACTGAGGCATCTTTTCCACTTTTTAAAGAAGCACAAATACTTCCACTTCAACATATTTTAAAAGTATTTTATTTGAAATGTCACTGTGGAACAGTTAAATCGGTAGATAACTATAATCTCGGCTTAAATAATAGGTGTGTCGTTTGTTTTACCAGAAAGGAATATGGCATTTATCGAATTGTATGTCTCTGTTATGGATTACTGAAACTAAACTGTAGCTTTATATAATTGTTCATGTAATTATATGTACACATAGAATACTACTTAAGAACATCTTCTTTTGTATCTATCAAAACCTATAAATTACCAATTTTTGGCTGATTCTTTTACTTTCCCGAAGGGAAAGTTGTTTTGTAATGCAGGAAGGTCATAGGCCCTAATACACTGCCCTGTGGAACTTCTGCCTTGATTTTTTCCTGCCTTGATGGTTTTGCTATTCAGATTTTTATTGCTTCCGCTTTAATTTCTGGATAACTCTTGACAATAGGTTTGATTATTATCACTTCCGATGTTCGCTTTAATGACATCTACTTTTTCAGCCGTGATGGGCTCATTAATATTTAATGTTTTAAGTTGTTCCTTGAAGTATTGAAATCCTGTCAAAAATGATCAAGAATTTGGTTGGTTCAAAACCATTTTTCTCGACGTTTTGAAAGTCCGTGAGTCTAAATAAGCAAAAAAAAAAAAAAAATATCCGTCCGTCTGTCTGGATATCAGGATGTTTGGATGTCTGAATGTCTGTATGTTTGTACCCATGGTATCTCGAGAACGGCTTATTCGATGTAGAACTTTGTTTTGCCAATCTATTTCTATGGTCAAGGTCGAGATTTGAAAAGCTTTTGGAACCTGTGCGTCAAGAGGGTCGGTCAATACCAGGTTACAGAAATATTTACCAATTTTTTATAAATGCTGGTTTGAATATTGAGTTAGGTATTGAGTTTGGAGTTAGGTTTAGTTCAAGTTGAGTTGGAGTTGAGTTGGGGTTTGGTTAAAATATAGTGAGCAGTTGACCAATTTTTTATATATGTTGGTTTGAGGGTTGAGTTGAAAGAGAGTTTGTGGTTGGGTTGAGGGTTAAGTTGAAAGAGAGTTTGTGGTTGGGTTGAAGGTTGAGTTGGGGGCCGTTTGCGGGTTGAATTGGGGTTGAGATGGTGGTGGACCAGTGTTTAGTGAGCAGTTGCGCAATCTATAAAATAAAGTGAGTGTTTGTGAGTGGTATGTACAGCAAATGTGTATGTAATATTTAAACAAATCCACACGACTTCACCAATTTGAACCAAACCTTACACAAATATTATTTAAGACTTATGAAAGGTGGACTTATGAAAGGACACTGTTAATATCTCAAGCCTAAAATTCAACCTTTTTAGCCAATTAGGATGGAACTTACGAGTATCTATTTCTTAACTGATTTTTGTGAAATTTGACTTCCGCGATGGAAATGGGATTCTAAAATGAGTTTTGGATGAAATTCTGGAATAGGGCCAAGTATCATGGAACTTGCCTATTTCTCAACCGATTATGGATTCTACACTTCCATTCTATGGAACTTGCCTATTTTTTAATCAATTATGATGAAATTCGGCTTGCACATTGGAAATGGGATTCGAAAATAATTGTTGGATGAAGTTCTGGAATATGGAAAAGTATGAGGGATATTGTCTATTTCTCAACCGATTATGATGAAATTTGATATATGCGTTGGAAATGGGATTCTAAAATGATATTTGAATGAAGTTCTGGAATATGGTCAAGTATGATGGAACTTGCCTATTTCTGAAACAATTATGATGAAATTTGGCTTGTGCATTGGAAATGCGATTTTAAACTGATTTTTGGATGAAGTTCTGGAATACGGCCAATATGAGGGAACTTGTATATTTCTCAACCGATTATGATAAAATTTGACATGTGCGATGGAAATGGGATTCTAGAATAATTTTTGGATATAGTTCTGAAATATAGCCAAGTGTTAGGGAACTTGCCTACTTCTCAACCGATTATGATGAAATTTGACATGTGATGATTTGTATATAAGAATTGTGTAATTGTGAAAGTAATGGTTATGGTGATGGTGGTGAGATGATGATGATGGTATGATGATATATGATGGTATGGTGGTATGATGGCACGATGGTATGATGAGCAGAGGGATGAAATTGGTTCGAGCTAAGTTGAGTTGAAGTTGAATAAGGACTTAGTTAGCCTGTATTGGGGCTAAGTGAGTTGTTCGGTTGGGGAATTATTTAAGAGTTGATTTGAAGTTAAGGGTTGATTTGAGGTTGATTTGGTGATTGATTTGGTGATTGTATTTAGAATTAGGTTGCGATTGAGATGGAGGTTATGGAGGTTGATTTGTATATTGAGTTGGAGGTTGAGCTGATGATTAACTTAAGAGATTCATTTCGGGGTCGATTTGGGAGTTGATTTAATCAAGGCCGAAGTTCTGACCACCTCATTAGGTTTCAGCCCTTTATATTTTACTTTTGAAAGCCCCGAAATTTTTTTCAGAGTCACCAAAAGTCAAGCCAGTTGGCATAATTATATTTGAGGAATTTTACATTTTTTTTTTTTCACTTTATTTTACATCTGACCATGTATTATTTATTAAGTGGGTTTGAGTTAAGATTTATTAAAACCTTTTAAGATATATGAAAACTTTTAATTCGTTTTATTTCCCATTTACATACCATGCGGTTTACATTGTTTCATTACGAGTTGACATGTTTACACAAGTTTTTATTATTTTGGCAGAACAATAGGGTTGCCTGATGAACATTTATTTAGAACTAAATTAACATTACCACATTTGTATTTATTTAGAACATTAAGATACTTTTATGATAGAACGTATTCCAATGATTATAATATTTTAATATATTACAGGTATTATTCACGAAAATTGTAAATTTTCCAAAGTTCTAAACCTAAGATGGCCCCAGATATCAAAATCACTATAAAAAAAGTTTAGTTTATAACCGTTAATAGTTCAATTTAAATTGGCAAAGAATCGTTTTATTGTATTTAGTTTGAAAAATGTTTAATTTGGTTTGGAATGGTTGTGTTTCAATTTATTTGGGAAAAAGTTGCCTTTAATTTGGAAAACGTTTAGGTTAGTGAGCAAGTGCTATATCATTATCGTAATTTTATTGAAAAATGAACTTACTATAAACTACGAAATTAGTAGCGTAGCTAGCATGGGTGCCATGCGCCGCAGATATCGTGGTGCCACCGCAAGAATGAAAACTGTTAAAATTTATAAAAATCCGATAAACATAAAGTATGACTTTATTTGTCCTGCATCGTTGGCCAACTCACCAGCCATTCGTTTTTTTTTTCTTCAACGAATTCATCTTTCTATTGGAATATCGTAGTCCTCCCTTACTTTGCAATGCATTTTGAGCAAAATTTATTTCCCTTAGTACATCATTCCAAAAGAAAAGGTAGCAAAGAAATGTGAAATCACACACAGCAGGCGTATAAGGTTGTCTCTGGTGTCTAAATTTTCTCGTTGATCCCATAATTTCTCAATTGCTTAATTATTTATTTCATAGCTTATGAGCATTTATAAATTATCGCAATTGTTAAATTAAATTATTCACTATATGGATGACTTGGTTTAAATGGCTTCAAACCCAAATGATTTATAGTTTAAAAACTTTGTGATGTTTTGTGTAAGTTTTTATTTTTTTCACGGTCTGGTGTCACCCCAAAAATGGTGGAACCTGGTGCAAGCCGCCCCCGCCGCTCCTCCCCTAGCTATGCTACTGCTCGAAACATTATGATTGAAGAATATATCGGACATTATCAAGTGAGTTTCCCAATTTCCTTGAGAAAATGCTCAATAGCTGACACAAAAGTGAATCATATATTAACTTGTTATTGGAAACTATCCAAAACAATTTTCAGTGAAAAATAGAGGATGTTTGTTAAAAACAAACATGTTGTTTGAACGGTTCAAACTGAAGGTTATAATCGAAATCGATGTTCAGAAAAATAACTAAAGATACTAATCAACGTCATTAAAGGTTTTTCTTAAGAAGGGATTTATTAATTTTATTTTCTTCGCTTTTTAACGTAATATGACTGGAACTAAAACAATTCAGCAGCAATTTTTTTTCAAAAAGCCCAGACTTTGTGTGTAAGTGTAACGTAACCATATAACAATGAAAATTAAATTGTATGTTTAATATGGTTTGTGGGTTAGTGGTAACGCAATGGGCTATAGCGGGTAAGCTCGACGGTTGGATTCCTCTTCAAAGGTGTGCCGACCGACCCAAAAATATTTTTAAAAAATAGCGCGGATCTCTACACATTTTGTTTATGCGACCTGACCGTCAAAGGGTTAGATGCAGCGCTCCCTTTACTGTGGTAATTTGGTTTTTTTTGGAGAGAATGCTGTGATGGCTTACGAAATGAAAATTTGAAATAAAAAACAAAAAAGGGTCATTATTGTAAGAGACGTGTTCGTGTTGATATAAATTACGGTGCCATCAATAAAATAGAAAAATAAGTTAAAATTTTGTTTGCCATTTCTAGAAGGTCTTGGTAAAATAAAATATTTTGTTTTTTTTGGAATCGAGTAAATAATCTCGATTAAAACAAAAGAAATAATTTAATGTAATCCCAAAAAAAATATATTATAAATTTAATAAACTAAAAATAAGTTAACTTTATGTTTGAGTAAAAACTATATCTAAAGTTTAAGTGGTATTTTTATATAAAACGGTTTAGTGGACTGTAAATAAAAACCGTTGAAAACAATTCTGATCAAAACGTGCTATATTTTGATTGACTAAACTATGTGTATAGCAAAAACAAAATTGTGTAAAAATTAAGTTTTTTTTTTTTGCTTAAATATACTTCCTTAAATATGTAGTGAAAATATTACGAATAAGCTAATTAAATAAGTGAATATTTATCATAATATCAAATAAGTTCTCTAAGTTAACAATTCGTTAATGTAATTCAATATGTGAATAAAACCTGTGGTGATTGTAAAAACTGTACCAGTATAACGTATCGATATTAATTCATAACGAGACTGAACTACATACGTTGCATTAAGTAATCACAAAAATATAAAGATATAAAAAAAAATTACTAAAGAACGAAATAGTGCTAAATTATATAAACTTAAAAATTAATTAAAACTAAAATAAATTAATATATTTAAGAAATTTACGTTCTTATATGACATGTGTAGTGACGGTGGTTACCGGTATATGGGTGTACGGTATCAATAAGAACCGTAACACATATCAATGTACAATTAACCATTAATAAACAATTACAAAAACAAAAAATATACAATGTACATCATAAACTTCGTCATCCAGCATTCAACAATTCATCAGCTAAGTGGAAAACAATTTTTATTTTTATTTTGAAAATATTTAATAACAATTATTTTTATATGTATACACAGTTAGTTCTAAATTTTCCGATTTTTTCTTTCAACCTCATTTAATTTTTCTAATAATTTTCTTTAGGGTAGTAGGGTTTTAGATTAGTTTTAGATTTAATTAACATATTTTCTTAATTTTTTTTGGTTTTTATTCCTTGTTATGGTTATATTAAATATTCTTTTGTTTTTTTTCTTTTGGAATAAATCGGAATCTTAAAATTTAACTTTCAATTTTTTTTCTATTTTATTTTGATTTTATGATGCGAAAGTAAAAGAATTCGACAGCTGAGGATGAGATAAAGTGTAGGTAATTTAGGTAGGTAGATTTCTGGTGATGTTGTGGTATGTCTTGTCAATCCCTATTTTGTTTAGCGGTCTAATACCGATGGGTGCATCTTGCGGAAAACCCCACCCCATTTCCCTGAAACCTAGCCAGGATAAATTGACCGCCCGTAAGCTCTGCACTCGTAATTTCTGTTAACCTACTAGTTAGACTAGTAGCTTGTTACAAAGGTTTTGTTTTTTCAATTTTTAGTTTTATTATTATTTTATTATTATTCATATTGTGACTAAATAGTTCAATTTAAAATAAATATTGCGCTTTATAGTTATTTCAGCAATTACACAGAAAATGCGTGTTAAATGTTTATGATGCTCCTTATGATGCTCCAATTTACCAACCGCTAGTATCTGTTAGCAAACCGCAAGTAGAAAGGTTTTCATCTTAGCTATGTATAACTGGAGCACACAAAAAATCTAAACATAAAGTAACGATTTGAATTTTTGAACCGTCAAACAGTTAAATTTTTTCTGTTAGTTGAAGGGAGTCCATTTTAACGGATCTGGAGGCTATGTATTTCCAGAAAAAAATTAATGTTATTTCGCTTTGGAGATCCTATAAATCCGCTAAGAACCGCGGAAATGGTGGAAGTTGGTTCAAATTCCTAGCTTTGGATTTAATAGACGAATTTAATAAGCGGCCATCCGTTTCTTCGTCCATCAGTATGTCGGTAGGCGTGTTGCGTGAAAAAGTTAAGCCGATTTCCACCCCGTTTTCACCACGAAGCATATTTAAGGTGGAAAGTGATGACGGTGACACATCAAAGCAAATGTCAGAAGAAACTACCACCCCAGTTCCACACAAAAAAACGAAAAAGTAATGGAGAGAAATTGCAAGAACTAAGAGCAAAATATTGCGAGGAGAAAATTAAACATTTCCAAATCCTTCAAGACTACATCAGAGGCAAAGGGAGGAACAGGGAGGAAAAGCATATGCAAATTTTAGATGCTATTAATAAGATAGTTTAATAAAAGAAAGGAATATAAGAATGAAAAAATATAAAGGGCTGAACCCTCATGAGGTGGGCAGAACTTCGGTCCTGATTAATTCAACTCCTACATTAATCCCGAAATGAATCTTTTAAGTCAATATTCAGCTCAGGCTTCAACTAAATATATAAATCAACCTCCATCTCAATCGCATCATAACTCTAACCGCAATCACAAAAATTAACCGCCAACCAAACCCTCAAATCAATCATCAAATTAACCGCAAATCTACTTTCAAATCCTTAATCTAACTCCAAATCAACTCCTGAAAAATTCCCCAAACGAACAACTCAATTAACTCCATTGCAGACCAACTAAATCCTAACTCAACTTCAGCTCAGCTTAGCTCGAACCGAATCTCAATCCTCTGCTCAACTCAGTCCAGCATACCAACATAACATTATACCATCATACAGTCACCATCGTACCATCATACATACCATCATACCATCATCATCATCATACCACCATCATCATTACCATGACCATCACACAATTCTTATATACAAAACATCATACCATTATACCATCACAACATCATACCTTCATACCATCAAACCGTCATCAAAAATCGACTCAATTTTTGAAGTTTTAGAACTTCTTCTGTAGTAACTTTAGACCTGATTATCATCTCTCAAAGAGGAGATGAATGTTTGAGATATTAACATTGACCTTTCTTAAGTCTTAAACAATATCTGTGTAAAGTTTGGTTGAAATCATTCAATGCGTGTGCATTTGTTTTAATACACACATATATACTGTACATACTTATATATAAACACTCACTTTTAAATACAGCGAAACCTCATTTCAACAGACACTCAATTTAGCGGAATCCTCACTTCAACGGACAAACTTTTAAGTTTGCTGCTTATATAAGCTGACTTTTTATTAGACCGGACACGGACAAATATTTCTGCGATGATTACCACTTTAATTATTCCTTTTACACTTCAAATTGAACCTTTAACATTTCAAATTGACCTTTTTACATTTCAAATTGACCCTTTAGTAAATTATATGTGTAGCAATTTCTTAGCCGGTTTTAGTGAAATTTGATATCCATGATTAAAATGCGATTCTTAAATGATTTTTGGATAAAATTCTAGAATATGGAAAGAAAAAATAAATAAATGAAATTTTACATGCTCGTTGGAAATGGAATTCTAAATTGATTTTTAGATCTAAAGCTCAATTTAGGAACCGAATTTCCATCGCACATGTCAAATTTTTTCATAATCGGTTAAGAAATAGCCAAGTTCCATCTTACTTTGCCATATTACAGAACTATTTCCAAAAATCACTTTAGAATCCCATTTCCATGGCAGATGTCAAATTTCACTCAAATCCGTTAAGAAATAGTCGAGTTCCGTCCTAATTGGCCATATTACAGAAATTCATTTAAAAATCATTTTAGAATCCCATTTACAATGTTTATAACGCACAAGTCAAATTTTATCATAATCGGTTATGGAACAGCTAAGTTATATATATATTCCAGAACTTTATCCAAACACCATTTTAGAATCCCATTTCCAACGCACATGTCAAATTTCATCATAATCAATTAAGGAATAACCTAGCTCCATCCTACTTGGCCATATTGCAGAACTTCGTTTAAAAATCATTTGAATATCCTATTTCCATTGGAAATGCTGGATTTCATCAAAATCGGATAATATATAGAATCCCAACAAAATCTTTTATAAAAAAAATCACAAATCCTCAGTTTAACGGACAACGTTTTTGGTCCCGTCCATTTCCGTTGTAATAAGGTTTACCTATGTATAGATTGCTTAACTTCTCACTGAACCCTAATCCAACCCCAACTAAAACGCAACTCAACTCTAATTCAACTCGCAATCGGAACCCAACTTAACCCTCAATTAAACCGCAAACTTTACGCCAAACTCACTCCTCAAACCAGCAAATATAAAAAAAAATTGGTCAACAACTCACTATATCCTATTTAGCCCAAACTCAACTCCAACTCAACTTTAACTCAACCCGCAAATTGATCCCTAACTTAACTTTCAGATCAACCCCAAATGTGGGCATTGACCCAATTCAATAATCAAACCAGCATATCGTCGTGTCCAAATAAGAGTATTACATCTGCAAACCATTAATTTTTTAGAGGGGCGTGTGAAGTTTTTATTATAAAATTTGGGTTAATTTTTTTTAAATAAAATTTTTGCCACACTTTTTCGAAGGGACTTTATTTAAAAAAAAAATTAAGACGAAATTAGCATAACCAACTTTAAAGCCTCTTCAAAAAATTAGCGATTTGTAGATGTAATACTCTTATTTGGACATGACGATGTATGTATAAAAAAATCGTAAATATTTTTATATCCAACCTCAACTCAACTCCAACTCAACTTCATCTCAACCCGCAAATTTGACTCCAAACTTAACCTTCAACTCGACCCCAAACTCAATACCCAACTCAATATTCAAACCAGCATATATAAAAAATTGGTAAATATTTCTATAACCAGGTATTTTGGGTGAATTCGTATGGCAGGTACCCGACCGACGCACAGGTTCCAAAAGCTTTTCAAATTTCGGCCTTGACCATAGAAACAGATTGGCAAAAAAAAATTCTAAATCGAACAAGCCGTTCTCGAGCTAGCATGGGTACAGACATACAGACATCCAGACAGACGGACGAACATTTTTTTTTTTGCATATTTAGACTCAGGGACTTTCAAAACGTCGAGAAAATTGGTTTTGGACCAACCAAATTTTTGATCATTTTTGACAGGATTTCAATACTTTGGTCTTTTTAGACCGAAGTAATATAAAAATGAAACACAAAACGTTATAGTCTTTAATTTGTGCCAAAAAATATTTCCTCTAGCAGATCTTGCCTTCTGTAATTACTTTCCTCTATAATAAGGTTTTCCTCAACTCCCGCAACAGCTGTTTGCTCAATTTCTGGTTCTGTATGTATTAAATCATTTTTATCGATACATACTATATATTGTTTAATACGCAAGCAGCTATAGCACAATTTACAACAAAACCAATCGAGATGTTATTAAATTTTGTTTACCGTCTAAATCGAGTTTTTAGCAGTCCACGCGCATGTTCTACTACCACGCTGGAATGCTTTTTATCAAACGTTTTTTGAGAATCACAAAGGTTTCCTCCGAATCTCCGAAAATGACACATCATTGTCTAGTTAATGATTCTTGATTCTCAGTACATCTTTTGTACAATTCGGTTTTTAGAAGCATGCGACTATCATGCATGATTCCTGGCTCCCCGACATAAATATCGTAAAACTTTCGGTCCTGCCCAACAACACCCTGAAGCAAAATACT